>CM063454.1:12805000-13405000 GCA_032191425.1 Lymantria dispar | reverse complement strand
GCATCAATAGTAATATTTGATATAGCATTTTGAAAATTATTTTATCTTCAAATGACGAAAATTAACTGAATGTTTTTTTTTTAATTGCAGTTATAAACTTAACATTTTAATGAGACATCTGTGTGCCTACTCTTGAATCTCGATTCCAATCCTAAATCCAATCGCAGCTTTATTTGAGCTAATTTGGTACTCTTGAATGCGACACTAGCGCACGATTCTAATCAAATTCGGTGTTTTTTTTTTAAACTAAATGAATTCGACTCTCGTGGATTGAGTCAAATATTTGCTACTCCCGACGAGATTTTGGCGTAGTTTAAAATCGTTAATGTTGCTCAGTTTCCAGAAAGCGTCTTTCGAACTCGATCACCACGATCGAGTTCGATAACGTTATTAATTTCAAGTAAGAAAATGCGGCACATTTGGTGAAAATAACAACGGCAAACGCGAGAATTCATTCTCGATTTTGTTTAAGAGTTCCAAATATAAGTATGGTGAGATTGGAATTGAATCAAGATTCGAAATTAGAATTGATTTCAAGAGTAGGCCCACTGGTAACAATTGATTCTATAGCACGAATAAAATTATATAGAACTTCCCACAAAAATGTCACGCAGAACAGTCCTGTGCCACTTGCATCCAACGGTATCCTACGACTTCCAAGATGTCGCCAGTCCACTTAGTAGATGTCGTTCTATGCTGCGTGGTCCCATTCGTGACAATATGCTATTCTCGAAAAATGTACATAATTCTGATAAATTCTAACTTACCAAAGTCACTATATATTTCTGGTAGCAGAAATAAATTAAGAGGCGTGCCGCAAGTATCGACGTTGTAACCTTTACATACGCTGTCGACGTTCAAACTGTTTTTGTTTGTATCACTGTATAAGTACATGCCCGAATTCAACTGCAGATTGGACTTTTGGAATGCTTTCCTGAAAGGTAAAATGACAACGCTTAGTTAATTAAAATCTCCGTGTGGTGACGGAGTAAGAATAAAATTCACCATTCACATAAATTGATATAAGGAATTTTGTCCGTGGTGACGGAGCAAGGATACATTTCGCTTAATATTGCCCATAGATGTCGTAAAAGACGACTAAGGGATATAACATGCATATAACATCTATGCAAGAGAAGGAATACTTGAAATAGAATCCTATATCAACACGTTTGACCAGCGTGGTATAGTAGGTCAATTTCCATTCCATTGTGAAGGAGGCTCGAGCCCAACAGTGGGATGTATATGGGCTGAGATGATGATGATGAAATAAAATCAGGTAATTCATAATATTTTAGTGAAAAGTTATTATATAAAAGGGGTATATTTAAATATATCGCGCGTTCTGATCACGTGGTAGATTATTTTCAAACGAAAAGTAAAATTGACAACATGTAAATGGTATTGAATTGTGGTCTCTAAATGTCAGCCTCAAAGGTTCAAAGTCACTTAGTGTGCTATGAACAGGACTATGCTCGCTATTTATCTACGTGACAAAAATCGAAATACGGCAATCTATAGAAGAACGGGTGTCACCGACATAGCCCGAAGAATTAGCACGTAGAAATGGCAATGGGAAGGCCAAATCGTTGTTCTAACCAACAACCGTTTGGGAGGAAGGGTTCTCGAGTGGCCACCACGAATCGAACGACGCCGTGTAAGACAACCATCTACTAGGTGGACTGACGACATTCTGAAAGTTGCAGGGAACTGTTGGATGCAGGTGGCATAGGACTGTTCTGTGTGGTGTTCTATGTCTAGTAGTGGAAGTTTATCGTGCTAATGGATGGAAGTGCCATTATGAGGCTGATACATAATAAATTATTTTATTTTACTTAGTCCGTGATTATATAGGGATGACATTGAAGTATTTTCTTTATTTTCACCTATTTGTCTATATTTATAATTCATCATCATCATCATATCAACCTATAAAGTATCCCACTGCTGGGCACGGGTCTCCCAAGAGAACCTATAACAGGTCTTGGAGGAATTGGCATAATCATCCACTCATGCTAGGCAGATTGGCGATAGCAGTAAGTTGGAGTACGCAGAATAACGCTGCTGCCCGTTCTCTGGTATAAAGATCCCTTAGTCGCCTTGACGACACCCACTGGAGGCCATGGGGTGGTACTGTTCTCAAACCGGCACCACACAGCAATATTTATAATTATCACGCAAAAACTATTGAAAGAATACTGGGTTATACTAAAAACATTCACCTGTACAGATCCTGCATAATCGTAACAGCTTCAGGTGTATAATCTTCTAGTTGACATCTATTATGTAGTAACAATAAATGTGGATGATTCTCCCCTCCATTGGTTGATTCCGAACCATCTTGAGTGCTAGCAACCGTGTTCGAAGCAGACAACGATGGTTTCAACATCTCGGCAGCTTGAAGGTACCTGAGTAATGCCACCACATTATAATCTGTGTACTAACAGAGTAAGCATACAATTCATCACGCCCTCTCTTGATCGTGGATGTCGTAAAAGACAACTAAGGTATATGATATGCATATAACACCTATGCAAAAAAGGCAAACTGGACATTAAACTCTATACCAACACGTCTGACCAGTGCGGCATAGCAAGTTAATTTCCCTCCCATTGTGGAAGAGGCCCGAGCTCAGTGGCGTGAGCTGAGATTTATATGAAAAATTATACATTTCGATCTGTAATAGAGGGACCTTATAGAAATAATTTAAGAACTATAAATAAAAAATCTCTGTAAGTGATGAAAACATTAGGTCTTTCCAGATCCCACTTACGCTGGTTTCACTATCCCCTTAGTTGATTGTTAGGGCACTCGCGTAATTATGTTAATTGTTAAATAAGGACAGCTTTAATAATAATGTCGATCAGAAAATAACATCGCACGACAAGATATTATGGTAGTATTGTATTGTCATCAGTTTTGATTGGTGTATAAATTAGCGATTTTTTTTTAATCTATATATAAATACGTGAAGCAAAAACTTTGTACCCCTTTTTACGAAAATTACGCGCACGGACAAATATGAAATTTGGCACAGTTGAAGTATAGAATGAGGAGAAGTGCATAAAACTGAAATTTCATATAATAATGGATTAGAAATGCATTAAATTCATTAAAAAAGGCATTACGCACACTACAACGCAATCGCTACACACACATACACACGTTTGTGTGAGTGTGTTGTGTAGCAACGCTTATACACTTTTGTTTACGAATAAAATTTCTGGTCGAAATGAATGTCAAACAATCATAATTATGATGACAATGTCTAATAGAGATTTGTGCTTATATAATTATTAGTGAAATACAGCTTGCTCAATTTACAATTATACATAAATAAAATTAAAGAAAATTAAGTTGCAGAAATATTAATTAAAATGAATTATGGCCGAATTTCGACCACACGGCGACCACTAGTTTACATAAATTTATGTCAAGCTAAAAGGTGTCTTTTCAAAAAAAGGTGTCAAGGCTAAAAGGTGTCAAGCTAAAAGCTAAAAGGTGCGAATAGAGGTTTTTTCAAATAATAAATAAAGCACTAATATGTATTGCCGTATGGTGATGGAATAAGAATACTATTCATCACCCGCTTGTCGTAAAAAATGTCTAAGGGATATACTATGCTCATAACGTCCATGCAAGAGAAGGCAAACTCGAAATAAAACCCTGTTTTTTTGGGCGGACTGTGGTCTATTCCGTCCGGGGCGCCGCAAGGCCGACGCGCGGCGCCATATCGCGCCTTTAATCGAATACCGTCACTATCCTAAATAAGCAAATTATGCAGGAGAGCGCTTTAAAGATTTATGACAAGCAATAACTGATTTAAATAAATGTATATTAGCTTTTCAGAAATAATATTAATATTTATTATTCCTAATAAAACTTTCATTTTAATGTATCTCCGATTCACGGCTATCTTTCAAAGGAAGATACCCAGTCCTTTGAAAGGCTTACATGGGGATATGGATCCAACACGCAGAGGCCTTTGGAGAAATTTAATGTAAAAATGGGATGGTACATCTATCAATGACACTCCACGTCTGCACATAACACACGTGGACTGCCAATGGTAGGTGTAAAACTATTGTGTGGTGATGGTATCTAATAACTGTTTATGAGGTTGGAGGTTTGATGGACTGGTTAAACTAAAAACTATTGATTGAAAAACTGTTGTCTGCCTTCAATACCTTTATCGTCTTGAACTTTGGCAAACGGTGACTCGCCAACTCACTGAATTTTAATTATTATTAATTAGTAAATAATATAAATAATTAAAAATAATAGCGACACTACCATTTTATAAAAAAAAAATAAAAGTCAAGTCAAATTAAAATATAGGAATTGAAGCAATATATAAATTCAGTGCTCAGCAAACAGATGGCATTAAAAACAGTTTTTCGAAAAATTTCGTTTGGTGACGGTATTGGGTTAAATGTGCGATATTCTACTGTATTCCCTCCCCTTTGCCATTGGGTTGAACACTGGTACCGAGTTCCTTGACTTCAATCGCCAGGCGGCGGTATAACCATTCGGTTACTCCGTTGCCCCGCGTGAGGGCGAGCCCTCGAAGCGTCGCCCTTACGCGGTCGGCCTCTCTGCAGGTGACGGTCTATTCTCTGCTCCAGTGACCCGCAGTCTCGGCTAGGGCGACATCAGGCGCTCGCGTCTGCGTCGCCTAAGTCACTGGCATCGAATCGTGTTGCCGTAAAGGAGTTCCTCCAATCGCAATCCTCCTTCCGCGAGATGATTATCTCACAAAAAGGAACAGAACCCTATACCAACCCACCTGACACCCAAGGGCTTGATAGGGGATAGTGAATTGTATTCTTACTCCGTCATCACCATAATACATACCTCAAAAAGTTATAATCTGTGAACCAGTCCTGTACTGCGATCAATACGTGGCAGATGGCCATGAGGTATGAAGCTATTTGAAGACAATCCACGGTTACAACATTGGCGCTACGTGCGGTAATCGTAGTATTAGCTTCGTCGATTAAAGATGGTGACCATAACGCTTGGCAGTCAAGCAGGATAATACGATCATTTGTGATATACATATCGATACCTGGAACATTTTAAACATTTTTCGTATAACTCCCTATATACCCTCATATGATGTCACGAATATCCATACATGCATAATATTCACCATAATATAATATCTTTATATATAAATTTCTTGTATACGTGTGTGGCACTGAACTCCTCCTAAACGGCTTATCCGATGTTGATGAACTTTTTGTGCATGTTCAAGGGGATTCGAGAATGGTTTAGATTCACAATTGGACCCAGTAGGTGTCGCTTATTTGAAAAGAACAACGGCTGTTGGGTCGCCTAGTTAATTATATAATTTAAATTTTATATTTGACGTCGGAATATAATCATTTCATCTCATATACATCCCATTATTGGGCTCGAGCCTTCTCCAGAATAGGAGGGAAATTGATACCTTACCATACCATGCTGGTCAGACAGGTTGGTATAGGGTTTTATTTTGCATTCTCTCGCATAAATGTTGTATACGTATTATATCCCTTAATCGTCTTTTACGACATCAACGGGCGAGATAAGAAGTGACGAATTGAATTCTTATTCTGTCACCATACAATATATTTGTATTAAAATATTGTGTCTAGTTTTCAAGTAGGAATAGAACTGATCACAAGATTTGATGATATCGGTCTTGGTAGTCATTTTGACTTACAATAGAAATAAGCAGCAACGCATCAAATATGTCCGTATCTTGGCCACTGCTAAGAAATCCTTGTGGCTCTTCCTAACAACCCAAAGGCAAAAATAATAAATGATCATTTGGTCTGTTTGCAAAAAACTGGAAACTTCTCTTTTAACTTGAGACAACGGGATAGACTGCCTGAAAACGGGAACGCGACGTATGGTCATTTTAGACATGAAACGATAGAAAAATGCTGCTATTTAGCAGTAAAAACTTTAGCTAATAAATATTACCTTTTGTACAGTGAACACCTCTTTCTATCTGCTCTATGTTTTGCATTTTAAACTTGAATATACTATCAATTTTCTCTTGATCCGTCGACTCAGGCATTCTTATGAAATCTAGACCTTCCAATTGGTTTTCAGAACCACCACTTTCGAATGTATTTTCAGTTGGTATTTCATGGGAGCTGAGTATTTGAGAACAAAGATTCTGATCGTGTATATTATTTGCTATTAAATTCAGTATCATAGATTTACCCACACCTTGAGTACCTGTAAATTTAAAAGTGTTATTTTTTAGATTCGAATTTTTATTAATAGAAAGTGTAGGTAATTTTATCCAAATATTCACGCTTCTATACCTGTACCTTATTAGGCCCGTGGCACGCCGTCTGTGCGTATAATATTTTTTTATAAATATAATAATTTATATTATGTATATAGTACAATTTATATTAATCTAAAATTGACTAGACACGCAGCAGCGTGTTAAGCCAAGTTCATGCAAAGAGCGCGCCGAATCTGGTGTATATTTATACGAATATTTGAGTCCTTCATAACACAAAAATTCTTCAATATAAGCGCATCGACGGTGGCACATACATCGAAACCCACTAGATAAGCTACTCTAAAGTTTATAAACACAAATAGTTATTTTGATAATAAAGTGTAAAACTCGAAATTTTTATGATTGACTGTCACGCATATAGATCAAAAACCTAACCCACTTCCAGGTAACTTAGGGAGATCAAATTTGGCATCAAGCTAGGTAGTTGTGGGTCTAAAAAGGAAAAATCCATACAATTGATTTTATTGGGTATAAAACTTTGCAGTTTGCGTAATTATAAAAGCAAAAACGACTTTCTTCTTCGTAGGAAAATAAGTTTTGTTAATCTTAATGTTACTTGCTTTATGTATATATGTAATTAAAAAAATCACATTTATATGTTAACAGTAATAATTTTTGTATTAAAAGAAAAATAAGAAAATGTGTTTTAAATTTTCGTAAGTATAGAGTATGGACACACGAAATACAGCTTTGGGGCAGTGACAGCAACTCCAACATCATGATACTGCAGCGGATGCAGAACAATATCACAAGTACTATGGCTAGTAACAAACACTGAAATACATCAACATTTTAAAATAAACACCGTTAAGGAAGAAATCATGATTGCATCCAAAAAATACCAGGTCCGGCTGAAAAATCATCCCAATGACCTTGCTGCTATATTAAGTCAACAAAACTATTACATACACCAAATTGACCTAGTAATGTCCTGAGTCGACGGACGACACACTCGCCATGACTCTGCATATCACACAAGACATCTGCTCATAGTAATTGCACCGATTGCAGATTATAAAAAAAATCCTAAGAATATTATATGTTTTTCTTATAAACAAATTGCCGGATGATCTACATAACTTGGCACGCTTTGGCCCTTGGCAAGTTTTTTGACTGTGAAGTCGACAGCCTCACCATAATTAAAGTCCTCTTTTTTTTTAAGAGTGGGTTACAGTCGTCGCGCTCCTGGCACCACTCCGTCCGGGGCGACAGAGGGGCGTAAGCACGCACACCCGTAATTAATGTCCTCTAACGAATCATAATCTACAGTAGTTATTCTATAAGATTGAAGGTCTTAATAATTAATATTCTGTAATCTAGCTTGTGACTGTACATTGTAAGTTCACTCTTTATATTTTAATGAATTGTTTAACCTTTAAGAGTTAGTAAAATAAAAAAATATATACCTATAATACCAACAACTAAATAGTTGGTACTGGAGTCGTGTAGGTATTCCATTGCTGCTGTATTTAGTTCCAAGTTTTCGTCTAAAAGCTTTATTGGTTCTGTCAAATATTTCAACGGAGGGCTTGGTTTTTGTTCTGAAATAAAAATTTAATAATAACCATTAAAAATATGTACTTATTGATATTTTCAAAATAAATAGGAGAAAATCTATTGAAGATTGTGTGACGAAAAATCCTTTCTGATTGATCTTCAGCAATAAAAACGTATTCACCATCATACTACTTTTATTCTAATTACTTAGGCATTAACGTAATATATCTTCGTGTTCAGTCACACACCTGACGTTAATGTTTTTTGGGTATGTAATTATTGACTAGACAAGATCAAATGTAAGTGGCATAGGTTGGTGTAAATTCTTAGTCGTCTTATATAACACCCACAAGCAATGCAAGGGTTATCAACCCTGTATTCTGTATTCGCAGTGGCTATATACATAGCAAACATTATAATGTATTGCTATTATTTCCGTGAGCCCCAGAACATGTAGGATTTATATTGTGATCACCTGAAACATTGTTATTGGATAGCTGGGCTACTTGATCTTTCAACACAATAAAACAGTAATAAAGTCGAGTATAATTTTCCATAGGAATTGTATCAGGTAAAATCAAAACACTAAACTGAGAGCCAAATCCATGTGCTAAGCATACCAATTATAGTCCTTTTGTGAACTGAAGTGTAACAGGTGACGTTGTTAAGCTAACGGACTAATAGCATACAGTAACCATCAATCATGCCACTAAATGTTAAAGTTCTAAGTTATTTAATGTACATCTCATCATCATCTTGGCTCATATGCATGCCATTGCTGGGCTCAAGCCTCCATTACAATAGGTAATTGACTTACTAAACCACACCTGTCAGATAGGTTGATACAGGACTTTATATCAGGCTTTCCTTCCCTTTAACTGATGTTATCTGAATATATATCTGAATATACAGGATGTATCAGGTTATGGGGCAATTGGTCAAACGGGAGCTAGGTAATATGTAAAATTTTCAATTTTGTCATCGCTTTTTTGTGTAAATCTGATTGAAATGTATAATGTCAATAATACTTAATCTGCAACATATTCGTACTTTATTAAATGTTCATTAGAAATTGAATAAATCAATGATTACGTTCGCATAAGCTTTAAATCAGCTGATCGGCCAATGACCGTTGACGAGTCGCCTTTGTACCTACGTTACCATTGAAGCGTTCGCACAAATAATACCTATTTATACTGTCGAAGCTTTGCATGCCTACATGTGTCCTGTCTGTACATGCCTAGAATGCCTACATAATACGTAACATTTAAGGCACAGATTCTTTCTTAGACACACATTTTTGTAATCACTATAACTTTTATATTTTATTGTTTTTTGTGTAATATACATTCTAATTACGATCTATGACTGTTAAACTACAACATACTTGAGCAGTTGCCCCCATAACCTGATACAATCTGTATATAGTGTCATACTGTCGGAACGCTAGTTTTATATATACATATAGTATAGTAGCTAGTATATATATTTTTTAAATATGCTTTTTTGTCATTATGAAATATTTCCATAATACTACTTTCCCACGTGGTGGCGAAGTAAGAATACTACCATCAATGATCACCACTCCATTTCTTGCTTGTGATTATCGTACAAGACGACTAAGAGAGTATAGTATGCAGATAACACCTAGGTGATTATACCTCTCACTCTTGTTTTATGATACCCATAAAAAAGAAAAAAGCGATGGCGAATTGTATTCTTACTTAGTTACCACATAAAAAACTAGTTACCTGTATAAAAAAATAAATACCTATAGTTTTCTTTTCTTTACTTTCATTCTGTGCAATTTTGGATGGGTGGATGGATGGATGTACACCTTCTTGTTCAGACGTTGCAGACTTTATAGTTTTTGGACTCTGAGGTCGTTCTTCTTTTGGTGTACTTTGCTCTCTAGTCTTCAATATAATAGTTGGTTGCTTTTCTTTTTCTTGTTTATCTTTGCTTGTATCTTTTGCGGCATCCCTGTCTGATTTTAAAATTACTGGTCTTCTTGGTGTGGTTTCCTGTTCGTAATATTTTAAATATCGAATAAATTGAATGTGACGTTATATGCAATAACTTAACCAATATAATAAATGTGAATGTCCTTGGTAGTGTGTTACGCTTTCACACACATCATATTTTTTTCCAACTGTAAATTCTCCCACCAATTAGCAAGTAACATCTATAGGCTATTTTTTATCCTCTATTCCCACAGGAACTACACAGGAGAAACTGCAGTTTCTTGACCATTTTATTTTTATTAAGTAAAGGTGGCAAATGAGCAAACAGTACACCAGATGGTAAGTGTTGCTGCCGTTCATGGACCTTTGCCAGGCCATTGTCTACTGTGAAGAAAGTGAAGGGATTATAAATGCGTGCAATAAGGTTCCGTGAATCTAAAGGCATCACCAAAACCCACCACATGCAAACACCCTCAGAAAGTTGGACTTTTTTAAATAGTCGTCCACCAATAGTAAGCTATATTATCAGAAAGTAATAGGCTATATTTTATTACCATATTCATGTCATATTCATATTTAAAAGTAAAGAAATCAGGAAACTGCATGAATATTACTTACCTTGGTAGCAAACATTTTTTTCTTTTTGTCTGCCATACCTACAGGACTTGAAGGTAACATTAAACCGTGCAACTGAAATATTATTAGTAGAAATTTGTTAATTAATTACTTTATGAATTTAACCTATGTAGTTAAGTAGATAGACCATCAATTCATGTAGACTGTTGGGTTTGAAGTTAATAATAAAAAACAGACAATTAACTATGACTATGGGATATAATATGCATATAACATCTGTGCAAGTGAAGAAAAACTCGAAATGAAACCCTATAGCAACATGTTTGACTAGCATGATATAGTAGGTCAAATTGCCTCCCAATATAGAAGAGGCCCGAGCCCAACAGTGGGACGTATGTGGGCTGCAATGATGATGATGAACTATAATTCTTAATATATTAACATTAGGACTAATTATACTGCAACAACTAATTACATTCTTTCCCATGTGGTGACGGAACAAGAATGCAATTCACGACCCTTAACTTGCCCATGGGATGATATACAAGATGACTAAAGGATTTATGATATGCATATAAGATCTATGATCACATAATATATAACCTTAAACCAACCTATTTGACCAGAGGTATAGTACGTCAATTTCCTTTCTGTAGTATAGCTGGCTATATCCCAGTGGAGATGTATATAAGCTAAGATAATGCCAGTAAGGTGAATAAAATTACAATTATAAATAGGTATCCTTAGAAACAATTATTGAATGTAAATATTTGTATAATAATTATTTTCTGGAAATTACTGAAAAAACAATTCACCATCCGCTCTGAATGAACTAAAAGTCCACTTAGGGATATAATATGCATATAATACCTATGCAAGAGATGAGAAACAATATGAAACCCTATACCAACTCATCTGACCAGTTTGGTAAGGTAGGTCAGTTTCCCTCCTACTGTCCAAGAAGCCTATGCCCAAGATTAAGACTTCTTTATTAGTACTTCAGCTGAAGCAGAAACACGTAGAAATGTAAATAAATAGAAGATAAGGGCCTTCTTCTTGTTACCTTTTTTGAGATAACATTGAAATTTAAACGATACACGAAATAGTGATCACAATTAGACTTTGCAATTTATACTACTTTATAACACAAATTATTTTAATTATAAGTGGGATCAGGCCATTCGACGATTATTTATAAAAAAATACACTATATAATTACACTATAAAAGTATAAACACTCAAATTCACTCAATAGAAATTTCAACTTCAACTTCTTATCATGGCTTCAGCGGAGTAGTGTTGCCACAAATTTGCCAATGTCGAGTAACATTGAGGGAAAAGTAAGAGACACAAGTTGATCGGTATAAGAAGATGATCGGTATTTATGATAAAGTATTATATTAAATGTATTGGCTCTGTTTCTATTTCTAAAAGCAGTAATTGATCATGGCTTTGAGATTACAATCTAATATTGTTGATTTTTATAAATTTTGATGAGGTTTTATGAAAAGGAGAGAAAATTAGAGATAGTAAGAGACGTGAGTTAGTAGGGCGGGGAATAGTAGGAGGAAGACAATCATAAAGGGAAAAACGCAATTTAGGACAAGAAAAGAGAATATGATCTATGGAACCTTCGTCAAGACCACATTCACATAAGGAATGGTCTCTTATTTTAATTTTATTTAAAAAGACAGGAGAGCAACTGTGACCCAACCGCATGCGGCAAATTGAAGAAGAGATACTTTTTTCGATATTTTTGAATTTGAAAACCATGGTTTTGGAGGAATATCCGGTTGAAGATGGCCGTAAAACTTTCCTTTAACTTTTTTAGAAACCTGCCAGAGAGAGTTCCATGAACTACGTAAATGCGAAAAACTATAATTGTCAAGATCCTGAGCATACACTACATAATTATCGTCATTGCCAAATATAACCGCTTGTTTCGCCCATGAGTCGGCTATTTCATTGCCGAGAATACCACAGTGTCCAGGAATCCAAGCCAAAACTACATCCAATCCCTGCTTATTACATTCGAAAAGGGATTCTTTAATTTGAAGACATAAAGGAAAAGGAGATTTTGATTTAAAAGGATTTGATTGAATTGACTGCAAACAGCTTTTTGAGTCAGAAAAAATAATGGATTTCTTTATTTTATGAGATATAATATATTTCAGAGCTTCTAAGATAGCTGTGGCTTCACCCGTAAAAACAGAGGATATAAAGGGACATTTAAAACAAAGAGAGATGGAAAACTTAGGAATCCAGACAGCGGCTCCCACATCAACATTGTTTGATTTTGAAGCATCCGTAAAAATCTCAAGATGATCCGGCCAGTACTCTTGAACATTATCTCTGAATGTTTCTTGAGCATCTGGAGAATTTTTATCTATCCCAAAATCTAGGATGATGTGTGGTTTGTAAATCAGAGATTCATATTTAGTCAAAAATATAGGATAAACAGGAAATCTGGCAATGTTAGAAAAAAATTGAAGACTTCTATTGAAACTACGAACCAGGCAAGGTTTATATTCTTCTGAATTTTGAGCATTGGTTGAAATAATAGAGTGTAACTTTTTTACTGCATCGATCAAAGGAAGGTTCGAGAATTGAGTAGCCTTATAAAAGAATTTATCTGAGAGTAGTTGTCTACGAAGATGAAGTGGGGGTTCACAACACTCCACCTGCATGGCATTTATCGGAGATGATTTCATTGCTCCCAGAATAATAGGGAGACATTTTGACTGAATTTTTTCTAGTTTATTTAAAGCCAATTTATTGCCTGGGTCAAGAAGAAATGTGCCATAATCTAAATGGGGACGAACTATCGCATTGTAAAGAATTTTTTGAAATGGCTGTGATCCCCACCACACCCCAGCAAGGGCACGCAGAATATTAACATTATGCTCACATTTTGAACTAACATAATTAAAGTGTCGAACACCTGTTAGTCTAGAATCGAACCACATACCTAAAAATTTTACCGAATCTTTTTGGGGTAAGGGCTCGTTATTAATTTGTAAATTAATAGTAGGGACCAGTTTCTATTTTGTAAATACTACCATTGAGCTTTTATTGGGAGATAGTGATAGACCATGATTAATTAACCAATTGTTTAGGTACTCTAAAGCAAAGTTTAATCTGTTTTCAGCTTCTTGAATAGATTTTGATGGTAGGTATAAGACTAGATCATCGGCATATTGGAGGACCTGACAAAATGAAGATACAGAAAGGTGTAAATCATGTGTATAGATGTTATATAAGAGAGGACTAAGGACTGAACCTTGGGGGAGGCCTTTCCAAACTTTTCTAGGTGAAATATTGAAATTGGGCAGACGTATTTGTATAGTCCTTTCCAAGAGAAAACAGCATATAAAATGGGTTAATTTCAAAGGAACATTTAATTGAAGCAATTTGCTTTTAAGAACAGAAAGAACAACGTTGTCATATGCTGACTCTGTATCTAAGAATACTCCAATTAAACATTCCTTCCGCTTAAAAGCCAGATTGATTTCTGTGGTGATCAAGGCAAGATTGTTTATTGTACTCATTCCCTTTCGAAAACCAGATTGAGAATGAGGAAGAAGGCAATTATTTTCGATAAACCATTGCAGACAGTGTTTGATAACTATTTCGGTAATTTTAGCTAGTACACAAGATAAGGCAATGGGCCGATAAGACAGGGGATCTGTTGCATTTCTTTTAGGTTTTAGAATTGGAACGATTATTTGGGAAGACCAGGATTTAGGAATAAAACCAGAGTTATAAAAAGAGTTCATCAGATTTAGAAGGAAATGTTTGGTATTAATAGAAGATTTAGTAATGAAATAATAAGGAATGCCATCTGGGCCAGGGGAAGAGTCCACAAGGCCCTGTAAGGCAAGTTCCAATTCATCGCTGGTGAAAGGCGAATCTAAAGAGGAAGTTGAAATAGGGAAAAGGGGACGGAAGGGAAGAGGAGGTCCAGGGACGAATGATATAAAAATAATGTTTAATAAAGTCTAAACAGTCTAAAATTGTACTTTTCGTGACTTACGCGCAGCGAAATCATTTATTCGGTCCTCGGACCCACCCTGTGCAACATCGGCTACGACTGGGCGTTGGAGGGGGAGCCTCCCGCCCGGATTGGGCGTGATTTAGTACGTCGACGACACGCTCGTCACAGCCCGCGGTGGGACGCTAGAGGAGGCGGCAAGCTTGGCGACTCTAGACACCAAAGAGATCGTCAGGCGGATCGGGGCGCTGGGGTTGAGGGTAGCCCTGGATAAGATGGAGGCCGTCTTGTCCCATAGGCCCCGCATAGGCCCTCCCATCGACGTCTTGATCACCGTCCATTCGGTTGATATCAGCATCCAGGCCCATATGAAGTATTTGGGCCTAGTACTTGACGGGCATTGGTGGTTCCGGGAGCATTTCCGCAGGCTCGCTCCACGGCTCATCGGCGCGACGTCCGTCCTATCGTGGCATATGCGGAACGTGGGCGGACCGAGCACTACGTGTCGACGCGCGATGGCTGTACGCGAGGGTCATCCGGTCGATGACCCTCTATGTGTGGGCGGGGTCGCTGATCGTCCCACTCAGGGCTCTACTGTGGCGACCACAGAGGGCCATGGCGGTCAGGGCCATACGCGGATACCGCACGGTGTCGACGGAGGCAGCGTGCTTGTTGGCCGGGACTCCCCCGTGGGACCTGGAGGCAGAAATGCTCGCCGGTTTGTGTCGCCAGGTGTCGGGGGTGCGAGCGGACGGCGGTGTGGTCTCTTTGAGGGAGCTCACCACCGCAAGGCCGTGGTGGCGGAGGCCGTCACCGGCGGAGGAGTCCTGTTGGCGGTGTCCTTGGACATCGCCAACGCCTTCAACAGTCTGCCATTCAGCTGCATCAGGGAGGGGCTGAGGTATCTCGGGGTGCCCGTGTACCTCAGGCGGCTAGTGGCAGACTACTTGGAGGGGCGTAGCGTCCTCTACGCTGACCGAGTAGGGGACATTGTGCGAACGCCCATGACGTGCGGTGTCCCACAGGGGTCGGTTCTGGGTCCGACCCTGTGGAACATCGGCTACGACTGGGCGTTGAGAGGAAGCCTCCCACCCGGGCTGGGCGTAATTTGCTACGCCGACGATACACTCGTCACAGCCCGGGGTGGGACGCTAGAGGAGGCGGCACGCCTGGCAACTCTCGGCACCGAGGAGATTGTCAGGCGGATCGAAGCGCTGGGGTTGAGGGTAGCCCTGAAAAAGACAGAGGCCCTTTTGTTCCATGGCCTCTGTACCGCCGGGCCTCCCGCCGGCGCTTCGATCACCGTGAAGTCGGTCACCATCAGCATTCAGGCCCACATGAAGTACTTGGGCCTGGTGCTCGACGGGCATTTTTGGTTCCTGGAGCATCTCCATCGACCCCAGCTTGTCGGCGCAGCGTCCGCCCTTTCGTGGTTGATGCCGAATGTGGCGAATGTGGGCGGACCCAGTGCTACGTGCCGACAGCCATACGCGGGGGTGATCCGGTCGATGGCCCTGTATGGCGCACCGGTGTGGGCGTGGTCCCTGACCATCCGTCTTGGTGCCCTCTTGTGGCGACGACAGATAGTCATGGCGATCAGGGCCATACGGGGTTACCGCACGGTGGCGACGGTATATCGATACGATATTCATTATTTTGGAACAGTTTTCTGAACCTGTTATTTCGCTAAAACTCGTTTTTATTAGTAAAACAACAAACTAAAACAATATATAAATTAAATTCTTTGCTTTAAATTCAAATTTCAAAGTTACACTCGCTTTGTTTCCCGCAACGTCAAGCCATTGAAATTACTTATAAACAAAAATCACTCTATTTTATTATCAATAAATGCAATTTTACGTATGAAAATTAAAGGTATAAAATGTATTGTTACGCTGTTTGGTCTTTGTTGCATACCACGGCACGTGAGTGTTCGGTATTTGGTCGGATTACTTCGAATAATTTCGTGTCATTCGATTAGCCATCTCACTTGCTCGCTCGGCCGCGATGCGAAAGAAATGTACTTAGCGTAATCAACCTTGTGCGGTCGGCTCTTTCTCGCTCGCTCGAATATAATACTGTTATCTCATATCTGTGAGTCGTGTTAAGTATAACGTAGTTACAAAAATCACTTCTTTTACTTGTCGACTCGTAAATAGTGATTGTTACATGTCGCGTAATGGGTTATTATAACTAACGACGTGAAATAACGCTCATGTCTAAAATATATACATAAATCAGTCCTAAGCATGTAAAGCAGGAAGGATCGTTTTCATTTTAAGAACAAACACTGAAACTACTTCTAAACATTATTCCTAAAGATTGGTTATTTCCCCTTTTTTCTCGTATTACAGCACAACAGGCTGTTATTTTGGAACAGTTTTTTGAAACTGTTATTTCGCTAAAACTGAAACAGGTGAAACAGGTCTCACAATTTAGCTGTTGTCGAGCACCCCTAGTGATTCAGGGCCCTGAATATCGTGTAGTGTAATAAGCGTTTTAGCTATAGCCTGTTTTTTAATCTCAGAGACTAAATTGATACATGCAAATGTCAAAGTTACAAATAATGCTGCCAGCTTTTTTTGTGAAGTATTGTTACCTAAGATACTGGAATATCGAAAGGCAAGATTTTATATTTATTAGACGATTAACTTTAAAATTTTCTAATCCTTATCGTATCATTAAGTATCACATACGTACTCAAGGTCGCACGATCCGCTACACAGTAGTATAGCGCGTCGTATGGCATTGCATTGCATACTCAAATGTTTCAATGTATGTAAATTGACAAAAAAAAATTAACAGATGCCATCTGTGTTGTTCGTGTATATGCTAAAATGGCAATCTAAACCCACTTCTCTTCTAGAAAGCGTTGAAAGTTTAAAAAAAAACCACAATTGTTAGAACTTGACAATACAGTACAAATAATTATAATTTTAAAAATAATTATATATATGAATTATATATATGAATCATATATTATGTTCTTTTTTATTGAACATTGTTTTATGGTGTGGTTATAAAATGATGTATGAGATGAAGATGAAGGTGTGTAATTGGTAAAATTAAAAATTACCTGATAATAAGTGTTTTAGTTTTTTTTTCTCTTCTACTTTTTATTTTAGTATATTTTTAGTATAATTCAGCATGTGTTTTGGTATTATTTAGTACTGGCACCTTGTAATTTTAGTAGATCATCATTGTTTAAAACGGTCACACTGCGTGATACCTATATATATATTATGTTAGGTAATATGTGATTACCAGCGCTGTCAGATGTACTATTTAAATAGTATTTGTACGACTTTTTTTAAATTTCTTCCTCGTACTATTGCAATACGAACGTAGTACGGCTAATGTACTCCTTTTTGAAACCTAGCTGTCTTTTATTCAAAAGTATGAAAATTCTAGTTTGTACTATATTCGGAAACATCAATATACACAGAAACAATATTATAGAGAACGAACCGTCTCGCTTCCTCGACTTAGTGGATGATATTTGATTTTATAAGCTCTCTGGATTATGAATCCATAGACCAACTCCGTATATTATGTATGAAAGAACGGATCACGGAACTTCCCCGATTTTTAAGCTTTAATAAATCGTTGTTATGTAGTAGTGCTAACTGGGCTGTGATCGTTGGTTCAACGACATAATTTGAAAAGCCAACATTAAATAAAATTTACTTGTTATCAAGCATAGCGGGGTGATAGCATCACGGGTTGTTGCTCTATGTTATCAAGGAAACAAAGCAACAGCAGTCGTAACTGAAGTGATTCAAGCGAGTGAAAAATTGAGACTTATTGAATTGTTGAAGAGCCACAAGATCAGTGTCCCTATAGATGAGCCAACTGACATCAGTACCAATAAATTATCATGCGTAATAGTCAGATACTTCTATATAGAAAAAAAAAAAATTATGCATTTTGAAGAATATTAGTCAGTATCCCAATTTTCATTAAATTTATTAATTTTACCAAATTTAAGTGTAGATTGTGAAATAATATTTAGCCAAGTAAACTTGATTAAGACCAAAATTAGAAATAGTTTATCCAATGAATGTATCAATGGTACCTTACTGGCCAAACAACATATTGTAAATGAAGCAGGTAGTCGTGCTCATTTTAAACTAAATAACGAAATAATGCCTAAAGTACAAGCAAAGTATTGTATAAAAAGCATATATAATTATAATAAATCCATATTTTTAATGTGTACTACTGTTTTTATTCAAAACTCCCAAATGTACTACTTTTTTATAGGTGGTATACTATTATCTGGTTTTTTCATCTGACAGCCCTGGTGATTACCCACAGTGACAGTGAAATCGAATGAGTGAATTGTGTAAAGTTATCACGGAAAATCCGACGTAAAACAGAAATAATATATAGTAAAAATGGCATTTTGGCATATTTGTGGGTTTCTTTTTGTTATATTCGCTTGTGGTTGTGCTTATGCTACAGATACTTGCGTGAAACAAAGTGCGTGTATTTGTCATTTTCCTAATGGTACTGGAATCGACCTAACACCAGCGGCTAGTGCAAATTTCTCTGTGGCTGAAAACTATTATTATTCTCAAGCTGAAGCTGGAGCTCAGTTTATAATGGCTACATATTACTATCATCCCTGTTACGACGTGAATATGTCAAGTCTAATCAATGCGACTGTTCCAAGTCAGAATAATAGCTGTACTGATCCTTTATCGGTAAGAGTTACTAGTATTATCTAGCTTCCTTCTCTTCTTTTATCTTCTTATATATTGATTATTCATGTAGGGCACGTCTTAAAGTTCATATTGCTTCCATACTATGCAAACGATAAAGTGGTTTTGTTCATTGCAAACCAGTTTCACAACAAAAACTACCTACTTTATTGATAATTAATTATTTATAACAAAATTTGTGAAATATAACAGAATGTGTTAAATTAGGTATTGGTCTCATATTGATACTAATTGCAACAATTTTTGATAGATTTGTAATTTAAACAATTTTTAATAGATTTGTATATTTAATTTTACTTTTATCTGGGGTCAATATGACATGTATTCTTTATAGAAAAAACTTGTCAAATTTTTTACACAGATTTCTACATAGATTAGTAGGTAACTGGTGTTGTAACCTTAGGTTTTTATTGATATAAAACATAAAAACAATTTTCATTTAATTTTTTTTAATATAAATTCTTGTGATACAAGATGCTGTTGTTAGACTCATGGCATAACATGTTGCTAGAATTGGCAAGCAATTTGAATGCTAATTTGTTGGGAGCTGTGCATTCTGGTTGCTTGCTAGGACTGCTCAAGGCGAATTCTGTCAGCAAAACATTTCAAGTTTTTGCAGACCATACCAAATGATTATTATTTGTGGATGTATCTTGGTTACTCACATTTTTTATACTTTTGTAGGAATTATTGCAACTTTTTAATATTGTAATTGTTACAGATTTGTCGTCATGTAAACACAATGATTTTAGTAAATGCAACTACAAAAATGTATAAATTAGATGAAGGTGCACTAAATTTTATGGGTCGATCCAGTATATCAACTTTCTCAGTAGACGGGGGGTCAATTATATATGCTAATGGCCCATCGTAAGTAATGTTTAATTTACAATTATACACCAACTAGCAACCCGCCCTTGCTTCGTTTTGATTTCGGTCACCTTTCCTGCATAGTTCCCATTCCCGTGGGAATAACGGGATAAAATATAGACTATGTTACTTCCTGATATTATAGCTTTCCATTAGTGAAAGAATTTTTTGAATTGGTTCAGTGGTTTAAGCGTAACAAACAAACAAACAAACAAATTTAAAATTACTTTAGCATTTATAATATTAGTAAGGATGTTATAAAGAAGTTAACTTTATTTATTTGCGTGTACAAACACACACACGCACATGTATGATTGCTTGTAGTGCATCTCTGGGATACCAATCGCTGCAACACCTGATGCACAATTGGCTATAGAGTGGACCTGTGGTAATCTGGCCCCTGTCTAATCTGGTGCCCCTTGTAATCTGACATATCTATTATTATTGTAAGTAAATTGAACAGATTACAACTTGTATGTGCCATCACTATTGTGCTTTTGTTTTGAATCTGATTGTTTAGTTTGAATTTGACTACATATAATAGCGGTACGGCCTAGCGTGCATTCATAGTTTAGTTTATGCATTGTATATTACATATACATACCTGTCAGATTACAAGGTACTCTTCCTTAAAAATCCGGACTATAAGGGGTTTTAGGCAATACTCTATAATCTGACAAATTTCATAGTCCGACACTGCCGTGCAAAGCGTTTGTCAGAATACCGGGGTCCACTGGGTTTTTTAAAAAACCATTCATCAAAATTCTAACTTTTCCTAATTTTGTAAGTACCTGAAGAATTTTATGCTACATCTAACAAATTTGTGCAATGGAGAAAGGCATGATATTTTTTATTATAATAATTCTATTACCATACAAGCAGAATAATTTAATGCAAGTGGTATTTTAATTCTTAGCTTTGGATGTACTTTTTGTTTTTGAAGTTTGTTTTTCTTAAATTTGTGTTTAAGAAATAACTTCTGGATACAACTGACCATGTTGGCAGTTTATTATTTTGTAGGTTTATATAAGGGATTTCGGACAACCTAGTGTTTGCAGCCCCATATATCTGTTCAACTAAATAAAATTGTAGTGTTTTTTTTTAATGACAAAATAATACTTTTTTGTCATGCTCACATGGTTATTTACATGATATCTATGCCTAAAAACTAGTTATAAAATTTTTTATCTGTCTGTTTCGGGTAATCTTCCAAGCGGCTGGACCGATTTTAATACTTTACTACTGTACCCGTCTATATAATTTAAGACTATTTTCCCTCTCAAGAAATCCATATAAACGTTTGAAAAGTCCGGAAATCTAATCCATGGCTTCCTGAACTGCAGTCGTGGATCGTAATATTTTTGAAGATATTGGAGATTTAAAATGCGGGGGCAAGGCGACTGAAACTGAAGCGATTCGAAAGCGGATTACTAGTTAATAAACAATATGATAAATTAGAAAATAATTTCATCTAACCATGGCTTCCATGGTGTTAGGGTAAGTGGCTGCCAGTACAGATAACATTGTTATTGTCACAAGTTATTTCTATACTTTCAGACAAACAACAGTTTACCTGAAATGTGCTGAAACAGATAACCAGTTGCAGGTGTATTCAATAGCAGACCCTAGAAACATTGTAAGTCATCTTTGTTTATATCAATGGTATTCCTTTTTGGTTATAAAGTAAGAATACAATTTACAATACCCTGTCTTACCTATGGGTGGCGTAAAAGACGCCTAAGGGATGTGATGTGCATATCTATTTAAGAGAGTGAAAACTTGAAATAAAACCCCATACAAACCCGTCTGACCATTATGGTATAGTAGTTCAATTTCCTTCGCATTGTGGAAGTGACATTGTAAGTGGAGACGGCTAGAAAGCTCTTGGTGACGAAATGAAGGATACATTATCCTATATACGTCCTACTATTAAGTAAGGGCTTCTTCAACAATGAAGAGGCAAATTGGTTTACTATATTAATTCATTCAAATACATGTAGATGTATTTCTTATTTGAATTTTCATGTTTTAATGATATAAAGTATGGAATACTTTTAAATAGTGACATTATGTTGTGACAAATACTACTCTTATAATGCTCATGGGTGTCGTAAAAGACGACTAAGAGTTTTACATAGATCTGGGCCAACTATTTCTGAAGTCACCTGATCTAAAATTGCTTTCTCAAGGAGAGTTGACGTCAGGCAGGCGGCCTATCATAAAACTATTGCTATAACTTATGTACTATGAATGAAAAGTATATATTGACCCCAAGTAATTGGCATAAGAGAGCCTACTTATCGTCATCATCATCACGATCATCATCATTTCAGCTTATACAAGACCCATTTAGGGTTGGCAACATTTCTTACAAAAAAAAAGTACAAAATAATTTGGGTAGGAAGAAAATTAAAGTATTTGGCTGAAAAAAAGGGGCTTTTAGCATATGTAAAGTTTGATTCACACTACATCTGACATCTAATATTTCGTTTAGTAATTATAAATCGTTTCCATCGTCCGTTTTCGCTTATGTGTACCTATTGTTGAATAGTTAAGTACCCATAATTAGTGTTTTGTTTTACCTATCACAGTAAAGGTTGGCAATAAAGTAGGATACCTTGTTATAAAGTATGGTTGGCAACCCTAGTCCCGCTGTTGGATTCGAGCCTCCTCCACAATAGGAGGTAACTGACCTTACTATACCTTATTGGTCACTCAGGTTTGTATAGGGTTTTATCTCGAGTATTGCTTCTCTTGCATAGATGTTATATGCGTATTATATCCCTTAGTCGTCTTTTGCGACATCCACGGGCAAGATAGGGAGTGTTGAATTGTATTCTTACACCGTCATCACATCGTCACGATGATAAATATATATAGTACTAGCACCCGCCCTCGCTTCGCTTTTAGTCGTTTTACCCGCGTAGTTCTCGTTCCCGTGGGAATACCGGGATAAAATATAGCCTAGTTTACGCCCTGATATAGCTTTCCATTGGTGAAAGAATTTTTGAAATCGGTTCAGCCGTTTTGGAATTTACAAACAGACAGACAGACGAAAATTTTTTTATTTGTATTTTAGGCATAGGTGTCGTGCACATAACTGTGTGAGCATGAAAAAAGCCTATTATTTTGACATTACAAACAGACACTCCAATTTTATTTATTGGTATAGAAAAACCGTCTTAAGGGTGGAGTCTGCAGTCAATTTCAGATCACGCCTTTCTTTACTAACAATAAGCAGATCTTGTCTTGTCTTAACTAGTTAGTAGGACATTTTTAAGTATTTTTATTTTAAATACTTAGGTACATAATTAAAAAAAATGAATGAGAAAATAGCGTGTCCGTATTTTAACAGCCTTTGGAGTAAAAATTGCCAAGCGTAGTTGTTTACGTATCGCAAACTTAATTATAATGAAAATAGAATGTGTTTCCAGCACACATGTTTCCCCAAGGTTTTGTCAACATTATTGAAAAATATGGCTGCAGAATATAATGCAAATTTTTTGCTGACTCATGCAATTAAATATTTTTTTCATAGTCCTGTTGCTAACCTAGTTTGCAATCGATCACTTAATTGTTGCGCGAATGAAATTCCCATTGAACAGTTGCTCTCGAACTTCGTAGTAGTAATTTTTGTAAATATACGAGTATGGTAAAAAAGTAAAGATTTTTTATTTTGGCATGAGAATTTCGTTAGTCTAGTGACATACAAAAGCAAGTAACGGCTTATTATATGTATATATTGGAGTTTGGTGACATATAGAAGAATACAATTTAACACACCTTATCTTGCCGGAAATTTTGTCGCAAAAGACGACTAAGGGATAAAATATGCATATAACATCTAGGAAAACTCGAAATGAAACCCTACACCAACCCGTCTGACCAGCGTGATATAGTAGGTCAACTATCCCCGTATTGTGGAGGAGGCTTGACCCCAGCAGTGGAACGTATGTGAGCCGAAATGTAATTGAATGAATATTCGAGTTTTTTTCCCGTCATAAAATTTTCAGTAAATAGGTAATAAAGTCGAGATGTGGGTAGTACTTCCTTTTCTCCTTCCGCTCTTGTATATATAATTGCTGGGCACGGTCCTCCTCACCAATATACCGGGTTGAGAGCCATCAGCGCTCACCCATAGTCCGGGCTAAGCTGTGAAAGCCATCTGAGGCTAACAGCTATACACACAAAAAAAAAAGAAAAAAAATCCTCCTCACCAATAGATAGACAACAGGGAATGCATTGATTTTTTTTTAATTTTTAACCATTCTACTATTTATTAAATTACCATAAATATATATAACACATCCAAAATATACATTAAAGTAAAAAAAAATCATTATAATTTTTGGGTGATTTAAATGCGGCCATTTTAGTGCGCTTATGTGACGGCAGCGTACACAGTTCGATGTCATCAATGGAAATGTTTGGTTCACAAGATACTGAAAATTAAAAAAGGAGTGTAAAATCCAATTATTTGAATGGAAAAGTTCATTATAAATATTTTAATTGCTTCTATGTAACAAAATAATATTAAAACTGCACCTAACAAAGTATACTTATTTCCTTATGGCGAGATGCAAGTATAAGGAAAAAGTGGTACAAGGAGATAAAAAGAGACAATGTGTCGTGTTTGAGCAGTTTATACTGTGGTGAAGATCACTTTAACCTAATACATCATCATCATCATCATCGCAGCCCACATACGTCCCACTGTTGGGCTCGGGCCTCCTCCACAATGGGAGGGAATTTGACCTACTATACCATGCTGGTCAGACATGTTGGTATAGGGTTTCATTTCGAGTTTTCCTTCTCTTGCACAGATGTTATGTGCACATAGTCGTCTTATACGACATCCACGGGCAAGATAGGGAGTGGTGAATTGTATTCTTACTCCGTCACCACACGGACAATATGGACGGACCTAATACATAGGAAAGTGATAAAATGTATAAAAGTAGCAATTATTTTTACTTTTTTTTTATTGCTGTTTTGTAGCAAGTGATCAAACAGCACACCTGATGGTAAGTGATACTGACGCTCATGGACGTTTGCCAGGTCGATGCCTTCTGTAAAGAAACGTAAAGTGAATGCGTGCAACGAGGTTCGGTGATATTAACCGGTTAGGCGAGTACTCGCAGGTTTTATTTCAAGTGTTCCTTCTATCTCGTTCCGCATTAGTATTTTTTTTTAAAGTTGCTATGAAAGAAGAGTTGATGAAATATTATAGGTTTTCCCGTCGTCGTCCTGAACTAAAATTAATCTTTTCTTATGCAGTTGTTTTTATAATGAAAAAAAAAATGTTACAGGAGTTGGCGTTCTACTCAAGAGATGCCTGTCTAAAACAGATAGAAGCATCTGGAAGGTCATTAGGTTCTACTCTTCTGATTATATTCTTCGCCTTCGTGATATTTTACCTAGTTCTCGGCATCTGTACCAAGAAATTTCTCATGGGTGCAACGGGTATTGAAGTTATACCCAATCTTGGGTTCTGGTCTGAACTGCCTAACCTTGTGCGGGTAAGTTTTTTTACTTAATTTACTACATTATCGTAACAATTTTGTACTTTTATATGTAAAAGCATAGCTAAATTAAATTTGAATAAAATAAGATGGCAGGATGCCAAATGTTTTTGTTTAAAAGTGTTCACTGTTACTCATTGTATTTGCTTCGTCATCACAGCTTCTATACGTCCCACAAACTTGAATTTCTGATCGTAGTAAGGAATTATTAAGGGAGTGAGCAGAAATTCGAGTATGTTGTAGTTTAACAGTCATGGATCGTAATTAGAATGTATATTACCCGATAAACAATTAAACAATAGTTATAATAATTTCAAAATTTATATCTATGAATTTGTGCCTTAAATGCTACATATTATGAATAGCAAACATGTAGGCATTTTAGTCGCGTCGGCCGTATAAGTAGGTACGAACGAACGCGCCGTCGCAAGCGACTAAAGGTCATCGGCCGATAAGCCGATATTAAGTTGAAGTTTGTCTTGCATACATTCGCATAATGTAATCATTGATTTAGTCAATTTTTAATGAACATTAATTTAACAAAGTACGAATATGTTGCAGATTAAGTATTACTGACTTTATACATTACAATCAGATTCATACGAAAAAGCGATGACAAAATTGAAAACTTTACATGTCCCTAATTCATTAACGAATCAGTGTTTCATGGGTTTCTACCATCATTGCCTAACTCTCGTTTGACCATTTGTTCCATAACCGGAGAAATCTGTATATACTACTGTCTGTTATCGTTAAGTCAAGTTTTGTGATTACGGCATTATTTCGCTTTCGTGGGGAAGCCTACGTCCACCAGTGGATGTTGATAGGCTCAAGAACGTGTAAAATTAGTTGTTACCTCTATTGATACAGGAATGTAAATACATTTTTACCAAAACTATTTTTCAGGACGGTTGGTTATTTATGATAAGCGGCTTCAAGCTACCAGCACGTGCGTCCGGACAAACTGTATCCCCCGACCCCAACAGTTATGACAGCATATAACATCAGAGGGAAGAGACCCTTTCCGAAGGTCAGCTGGTCTTGATTGAATAGGCACTGGTATAATAATATTACTACAGTTAAATGATTTTTTAACACATTTCAGGAGTCAGATCGCCAAGTAGATATAAAATTGCGTAATTTATTGTTTGCTTATTCATTAATCTCGGCCTATAGAAGTTCTACTGTTGGGCTCAGGCCTCCTTGGCAATGAGAGAGTAATTGATCTACTATTTCACGCTGGTCAGACGTGTTGGAAGGGCCCATTGCTTATAAATATGCAATACGACTTTTGATGTTTACGCCAGTATACATAAATAAAACTATTTTACGTACGAATGCTGCAAAATGTTTGAAACGTCGGGCAATTAAATACACGAACCGACGAATACGACGAACCCCCTAGGTTCGTCCTTACATTTGATAGTATTTCAATACTTACAGTACAATTTTGTGATATAGCCAATCAAGCAGAACTTACTTCGCCTAGTAATATTATTATACTATTGTAAAAGACAATCGAATTTTGTTTTTTTTTTATTTTTTAATGTGTCAAGATATATTTTGCAATTTTGTATTTCTCAAACTCGCCTGCCAATAATTGTAATTTGGAAGAACACACGGGAGTGTTTTTCCTTTTTCATCCAATGATAATTTCTTAACTAGAATTTATAATTGTAGTGAGTCTATTTCTCTATCTGTCCTCTTAAATATACAGGGTATTTTTTCAAAGAGTGCACAAATTTTTTTATTATATTCTAGATATAAATAAAATGATATATAAAATGTAAAATGTTTAAAATCACTAGTAATTAATTAATTATTTTGATTTGAAAATATCTAAGAATGTTCGTGACTTTTAACCACCCTATTTCCGGCCATTGAGAACGAAAAGTAGCGTAAACGCACACTAATACAGCATATTACTAACAAAAATTGTATTATAGGTAATAAGTTTACGATTTCAAGTGAATGGTTGAAACGTTTTCTCTAATTGGTGTTTATTTTCTTTTTCACTTACACCCATACATATTGCTTAGTCTATCCTCTCTAACATAATCTTAATCAACCAACACTTTCCCCCATGCACGTTTTCGCATCTATTCATCTTTTTCGCACTACTCATAACATCCCTTACTTCGCTGATCCTGTTCGCTCTCTTTCTAACACCCTAGTGCACTCAATCATTCCTCTCACTCTTTTACTTATTATGTTGCAGGAATACAATATTAAATAACATCCTTACACAATTTTTCTCTATCCAAACATCAAACGGGCTTAAGGATCGTCGTAATAAACAGATACAATAAAATACTAGTTTATTAAAGTCACATAATAATGTTCGTATTTATTAAAGTGTATTTAAAAAGTGGAATCAACAACAATTAAACTTATCTATTCATTCGGGTCCGTGAAAAAACTCTATCACTGATATTTTAATAATTGTTCAAAATGTAGGCCGGTCCTCTCGATACAAAGCCGGGCACGTTTGATTAAATTGTTTTTTAAATTTATTTGTGACCGAGCACTTTTCACTTCACTAAATGCAGTGATTATTTTATTACGAAGGTCTTCATAACTTCGCGCTTCTTCTACGTACACCCATCTCTTAATCTCTCCCCACAAATAAAAGTCTAACGGGGTAAGATCTGGTGACCTTGGAGGCCACGGTATCGGACCGCCGCGTCCTATCCATCTATCACCATATTCACTATTTAAATAATTACGCACAGCACTTGAATAATGAGGTGGTGCGCCGTCATGTTGATAGTGTAGGTTGTTTAACAGTCCCAGGGGCACGTCGTCTAATAAATCAGGAATTACACTTTGCAACATATCCAAATAGTTACCGCCAGTCAATCGGTCGTCAATAAAGTACGGACCCACGATAACGTTATTAATGATCCCAGCCCAAACATTAACACTAAATCGCACTTGATGGTAACTGTCTTTGATTACGTGAGGATTGCTCACTGCCCAATAATGTTCGTTACGACTATTATAAAGTCCTATTCGTGTAAATAAGGCTTCGTCAGTCCAAAGAATGTTAGCGGAGTCGATGTTTGCCAATAACCACTGACTAAATTGCATTCGCAACGATCCATCATTTTCATGCAGTACTTGAACGCGTTGATAATAATACGGGTGGTATCCTAAGGAATTTAGCAGCTTCCACACGTAATAACGGCTTACGCCGAATTTTCGAGCTGCGTCATTAGTACTAGCACGAGGGTCCCGTTCAAAAAACTCGATTACAGCATTCTCGACTGCCGGGGTAATCGCAGCAGTACCTCCTCGAGATGTTGCATGCCCCGGTGTAGTGAACTGCCCAAAATCCAATAACCTTTGGTTGGCTGCTAAAATCGTCCTCAAATTAGGTACTCTCGAGTTAATACCTTGTCGCTGTAAACGCGGTAAAGAGTCACTCTCGTAAAGTCTTTGAGCTCCACGTAGACTTTCAGCACTTAATATGTAGCACCGTACCATCTCATAATACTCGCGGTTTGAATATGTTATTTGATCTTGTGTCGTCATTGTAGAAGATAAGTAGTAAAAGATAAGCAATACGCACTCGTAATTAAGTCACGGTCAAACGTCAACTGAAACTGACCTGACGGCGTAGCGCGTGCGGCGTGTGTTCGGGGGTGAGGGCGCGGGCGGTTGCAAAGCACAGGCGAGGGAATGTACCTATAGGTAATCATACGATATGACGTAACGATTTATTACGATGTCTTAGATTTATCTTTGTGTGCGTGCGTGGCGTAATTATAAAATTTATGAATGGCTACGCAATATCAACAAGTTTGATTTTTTTGGGAATGCATAAAATGTAATATGGATATTTTTTTGAAAAAAAAGCATATGTTTTTATTTCAATAATCAATTATACTATCGATTCTGAACCTCCTGTGAAAATTTGTGCACCCTTTGAAAAAATACCCTGTATACATTTTAGTTGTAGATATATATTAAAAAAAAGTCGAGTTGTTATATTTTATATCGAACATTAGACTAAATACTTGGTTTGGCTGTATACGTAAATAATGTAAATAGATATTAACAATAATATTTCGTATATTTTACAAAGAAAAATACACAAACATTGAGAAACCGTATAATTTGAATTTATCACTTTTTAATCGAATCTCGAAACAAATACATATCTACTCATGTGACCAGGGCCGGATTATCCATAAGGCAACTTTTGGATTAGGCAACTGCCTAGGGACCTCGCAGCAACTAGAGGCCCCGAGCAAGCACCAATAAAAAAATTTAATTCATACATTTGAACATCTTTTTTTGAAAATTTTCGTTTCTCTTGCCTACTCCATTATGAGACCTGGATCATCATTTAACGCCAACTATTACTCGAACTATTCCTTATGATAATTTCAATAAAAGTAAAAAGGAATGAGTTAGGCATGTGAGGTGATGCTATATCATCAAGTCAAGGTGATAAGGTATGTTGTTGCCATAAGCGATTGAAGTAACAGAATACTAAAGAAGTTGATCTGATTGAGTGGAAATTTGTAATAGAAAATGTATATTTTAAATAGTAAGAAAAGGGTAAAGGAAAGGGGCCCCAAGAATTGAAATGCCTAGGGGGCAATTCAATTCTCGGGGCTCCTTTTGCCTTTTGCATTGCCTATTTGCCTTTGCCTGAAAGGGTTAATTCGGCCCTGCATCTGATCAGTATGGCATATTAAGGTCGGTAAAAAAATATAGTGTATAGATTCAAAAGAAACGAAAGCAAAATATTTTGAATGAAAGCGCAAATACAATTAGAGCGAGAGAGAAAATATGTTTAGTTAATTTTTGAATTTACAAATGGCTTAAATTTACAATAAAGAAACAAATATTGTCTGTATATTATGTATTGCTTGTGTGTAATATCTAACATATTTACTGTATTTAGTTTGGATATCTATTAACAGTATCGCACTGAAATTAATGAAGTAATGCATTCGTTTTATGAAGTAAGTTTTTATGACGTCAAGAACTTGTAAATGTTTAGTAAGCACACACTTTATGAGACTAAATGTATGGTATGATACTACAGAGATGTCATATTGGCCTAAATAGCAACCCCGACCATTACCACGCTGACTGTAGTGGGTTTAATTCCTCTGTCATTTGGGCGATTCTCAAATGACTGTTCTGAATTTTAGTGTATTTTGTGTATGTTAATTTTATATTTTTAAAAATCGACGTAATACAAGGATTTATCCCTTTGATTGTAAAAATTCTTTCAATCATGTGCTCGCTTGTATTAAAGTTTAATACCACTCATCAAATTTCTTTATGCAAAGATTGTATAAAAGATTGATAATTATCGTATTGAAATCCATCACTTATTTTTTTTCTATTATGAATACAACATTGATGTTAATATCATGATATAAAAGTCGACGTATGAACTATAATGACATACCAATTGTCCATCTCTTTTTTTCTTCTTTGCACATTTGTTAGAGAAAATTATTGGATGAGTAAAAATATATTAAAATCTTGACAAATAAATTTGATAAGTGGTATAATACTAATATAGCTTATGCAAGTTTGGCCTTGTGTCTTAAACATCCGGCACTTGGTTCTAGTGATGATTTAAAAAAATATTAAAAATATATGTGTATATACCCCATGTAATTTTTAAGCCTTGTAATCTATGTCTTGTATAATGTAGAATGACTGAAAATGAGATATATATTTTTGGTAGAAATATTTATTGAACATAATGCATGAGCCAACGTAATTATTCCGAAACACTCCTTTTTACTTTTTGGTTTGTCTATGGTCTGGCTTTATCCTGTCCAACCATAAACAGCGTTATATTTCTGCAACGAAAATTCTATAAAAGGAAATAAGAACTTAATATATCTTATAACTAGAAATCTTATTTATAAATTAAACGATCTTATTGGACGATGGTTAATTTACATTAGGTCAGTTTAACTTGCCATTAAATAAAAAAAATCGGTTTAATATTTTATTACAACTTAATATCTACCTTGTTTATCTTCCATATTTATTAGTTTCATGATTTATTCCCACTATATATTTCAAATGTGCCAATTTCAATTTAGATTAAAGCTTTTGTAACATAATTACGCGTTCGTATTATATTATTATAAGTGACGGGTGTGACTGCGTGTTATTAGGGAGATACTTCTTATCATATTTACGGGTCACGATTTAATCAAACTTAAAGACAACTTCTAATTTAATCATTAAATGGATTGTAGTGTTAAAATTTGTAAAATTATTTTTGATTATTTACATATTAAATATAAAAGGTTAAAGAAATAATTCGATTTGAAGTGATCTGGTTTTTTATTGCGGTTTTCGAATGACTTATCTGTTTTAAATAAACCCAACCAATTTGTACTGATTAAGTGATTTAAACCTTGTCAACTTTAGGTTAAAATGCAAAATACTAAATTAGGCAGTATATTTAATAACTATTTTCGAAATTATTGTATCCAAACTAAGGCACTAAAATATATAATAACTTTTTATACATTAAAATTTTCAGGACCAATTCGAAATATTTTCGTAAATCACATTTAATTTTTTGTGGATATGCTATTGTAGAACTCTATTAGTACTATATAATTGCTGTGACCATGTTAGTCGTATACATAAGGCATTCAGATAAGATAGGATAAAATGATATAAGTTAGATTGCGCCCTATAAAGTAGTATATGCAATATTGATTACTTCTGTTTACACGAGTATTACGTATTTGAAATCAAAATATTTCTGTGGATTTTTTGGCGTTCAAGATCATAGGAGGACAAAATTTTCATGACTAGGAACGCTGAAAACTGTACATTACGTACTGTACTTTATTTCAAAAATATGCAATATTCTTCAAGTAGATGCAATAAATAAATGTTTTTATTTTATCATTAGCTAACCCGCTCAATACGTCTGCGTCACTTATGAGTGAAAGAGAGTTTGAAAGAGTGGATCGTTGGCGCCTATAACACGCAGCGCATACAACGAAAACTCTCAAAAGAAATAAATTATCCCCGTTTTTACAACATTTTTGATTAATACTCGGCTCATTTTTGTCGTAGCATGATGTCATTTAGCCTATGGCCTTCCTCGATAAATGAGCTATCCATTACTAAACGATTTTTCAATTCGAGGCAGTAGTTCCTAAGTTCGCGTTCAACCAAACAAACTCCTCAGCTTAGTACAAATTAGAATTGAAGGAAAAGATCAGATAATCTTGTTCTCGTGTCTATATGATGATAAATAAAGCGTTTCTTTTGAAGATATAGAAATTGAAAGACAGTTTTATTTCATATAAAGGTACGTTATATTTTTTATGTAAGTCATGTTTTATTTAACGTATTTTATTACCACAGCTGGGTTATTTCTTTATTTCACAGCATAGTTTATTATGAAACATTGCCTTGTGCGGGACATAATCTATACCAATAAATAAAATTGGAGTGTCTGTTTGTAATGTCAAAATAATAGGCATTTTTCATGCTCACACGATTATTTGCACTATACATATGCCTAAAAATCAGTTTATAATTTTTTTGTCTGTCCGTTTGTTCCGGGTAATCTTCAAAACGGCTGGACCGATTTCAAAAATTCTTTCACCAATGGAAAGCTATAATATCAGGGAGTAACCTAGGCTATATTTTATCCCGGTATTCCCACGGGAACGGGAACTATGCAGGAAAGACGACCGAAACCGAAGCGAAGCGAGGGCGGGTTGCCAGTATTAAAATAATATGCTCATTAAAACCAATAATTGCACAAAATTTATGGTCCTCAAAGTGCAATGACCAATAAAAGTAGCTATAAAATAATTTAAACGTTATTTAAAATGTTTTAACACGCTGCAGTAATCACATGTTTTAGTTAATTTATTAAAAATGATTTTACTTATTTACGCGAACGATATAATGCCTGGAAGAATCAGTGCATAACTCTATACGGGATTTCCATTTATATGTGTTTTTACCTTTCTACAAATACAGTAATATACCGCTTTACGCGAGGGATACGTTCCACCAAGCTTCGTGTTAAGTGAAATTCACATATGAAAAGTTAATAAATATAAATAATTTGGATTAATCACTTTAATTCCAATAACACTGTAGTATATTACATGTTTTTATACGGCAAAATACATTATTTTTTGGGTAGCGTTTTTATGTTCTTGTAAAAAACGTTTTTAATTGTTTGACTGCACTGTTATTACCACTGTATAAACTCTGTAATAAGTATTCTTAAGTATATTGTTCATTTTAACGCGAAATTTTCAATTTGCGTTATTGTGAAACCGCTCGTCATTATGTGCGGTTTCGTTATAACGCAAATTCGTAAATTTAACGCAAAGCGGGGGTTCTAATGTGTTATAAGACAATTGCTAATCCATACAATTACAGCATAATTTATAATTTACAGTAGCATTTGCAGTATTATTGACTGTTCTTTGACCTGTTCGTCCTGTCAAATTCGTACCTTTTTCATTTTAAATATTTGTTTGGAATCTCATTATCTAATGCTTATTGTATGTACTAGTCGTTGAGCAGCTTAGCCTTTTTAAAATTACCCTTTCAAAGTACTTTTTCACAATCACTTTACGCTTTAAAATATTAAAGGGTTTTGTAAAAGAGCGATTGTGAAAAAGTATGCTCTAGGGGTTTGACAAGCATATCATATAATATTAATTGATAAGCATTTCAAAATTTAAAGTTGCAACAAGGACATACTTTGCTTGTCAAGAAACTATGGTCAAAAGCATTTTTGGCAAACAATATTGATGTTTAAACAACGTTGCTCAAAATAGTTTTCTTTTGTCAAATTTGTAGCAGATAATTTTAGTATTTGTTTTAAGAATATTATTATTAGTATGAATTATTAACCTCAAATGAACAAATGCAGAAATATATGTAATAATAAGAAAATAATATATATTAATATAGAATTTAGTATTTACTTGAAAGGATTCACATCAAGAGTGTAACTACATACATTAAAATCACATGTTTTATGTGAGAGTTAAATAATTTCAATAAAACATTCACCGTAATTAACACACATTTTTATAATGTCAAAGTTTTCTAAACTATTCATAATAACCTTAAGCATTACATATTGTTACCCATTTAGACTGTAGATTAGAATGTGCAAGACGTATGCAAGTTATTAATAGTATTTTTCTTACTGTAACCTCATATGAATGTTAAATTAATACTAAGAACTTTTGAATAAGAACGACAGTAACAGATATTTTGTATTTAATCTATTAAAGTCCCCGTTTAAAGTGTTTTTTGTAAGTTAAAAATAGAAGAATAAATAATATATAAGATTGCACATATAATTTTATTGTGATATTATTATCCTTCTTGTATAATGTGGAGCATTGGATGTGTTGCTTAAACAGGGTGCATCGTGAATCCAAGCTGAAATAAAATTGTACAATTATATCCTTACTAATATTATAAACTAGCAACTTTGTTAGTTACGCTTTCACGCTTAAACCACTGAACCGATTTTAAAAATTCATTCACCATTGGAAAGCTATAATATCAGGAAGTAACATAGGCTATATTTTATCCCGGTATCCCCACGGGAACGCGCACTACGCGGGTAAGGCGACTAAAACGGAAGCGAAGCGAGTATTTTTTCTCTTGCATAGATATATGCAAAATATATTCCTTAGTCCTCTTTTAGGACCAACGGGCAAGAAAAGGAGTGGTGAATTGTATACTTCGTCGTCGTCACATGGAAGTTACGTCACGTTTAGTTAGCAAGAGCTATATAAGCTATGAAATGTAATAAATAGTTATGATTGACGATGATGATTGAATTAGGCCATACGTTTTAGCTCATACGGCTCATAGGCGGCGCAGGCGCAACTATCTGCGCCTCATGCCGCCCTAGCCGAGGCCGCGGGTGACGTGACCGGGGATTAGTCCGTCACCCGCCGAGAGGCCGACCGCGTGAGGAAAGACCGACGTCCTCCCCGAGGGGGGGACGTCCGTCGATGGGAGGGTACCCCAATAGGGGGTATTCCGTCGGGCCGACCACTGACGACAAGTTAACGCTGCTCCAGTGGTCGGCTCAACGACGAAGGCGACGTGGTTTTTGGGTGGGTCGCGGGAGTTGCGTGCTTAAGCCCCTCTGTCGCCCCGGACGGAGGGGTGCGGAGGCGCGACGACCGCGACCCAGCCACAAAAAAAAAAAGTCAAATAATTGTGAAGCTGTTGATGGCATCAAACGAAGTTGACCCAGGTTGATGTAGTATTTTTAGTCGTCTTTTACGACAACCATAAGAAATGTAAGGGTTGGTAGATAGTATTCGTAGTCGATATCACACAGTACCCAAGCTTGTTGATAATATAATCATCATCTCGGCTCATATCGACCCACTGCTGGGCTCGAGCCTTCTCCGTAATGGGAAGGAAATTGACCTACTACACCATCTACACCATGCTGCTCAGACGTGTTGGGCTTTTTTCGAGTTTTCCTTGTCTTGAATAGATGTTATATGGATATTATATCCCTTAGTCATCTTTTAAGACATCCACGGGCAAGATAGGGAGTGTTGAATTGTATTCTTACTCAGTCATCACATCATCACGATGATTATGATAAATAGGTAGTATAAAACTTCTTAAGGATCGAGTCTGCAGTCAATTTCAGATCACGCCTTTCTTTACTAACAATCAGCCGATCTAGTCTTAAATGGTATATTTTTTTAAGTATTTTATTTTTAAAACTTAGGTACGTAAACCTTAAGGAATTAATCCTTAGTCGTCATTTACGACATCTATAGGTAAGAAAGGGAGAGGTGAATTGTATTCTTACTCACCACACAGATTGGTTTTATCAAATTGGATTATAAAATAGCTAAATATTAAACACTGTGTAGATGCATACCCCAGGCCCGTTCTCATGGAAGCATTTGAACAGAAGCATTGCTCTATCACACCCAGCCTCTCCGTCACTTACTTCTTCGGTGTTCACTGAAATTAAGAATTGAAGGCACTAATCTTAAGAGTCTATCTATCGTTCTTATATTAATGCATTTAGTTTGATATGAAAATCCTTGTTAATTTTGAAAATGTTGATATAACAACGTTGTGATAAGTAGAAACGTAGCAGAAACGGATCGGATAAAATGTGGGATATGGCGGACAAAAGAAAATTTTGGGACTGTAAATTATGGCTACATAAGATGATTGTTAGCTTCATAACCTAGCTCAAAGCCTCGGGCTATGCTCGGCATTTTTCTACGAGATAGAATCTGAAATACGGCAATCCGCAGAAGAACGGGTGTAACCGACATAGCACGAAGAATTAGCACGCTGAAGTGGCAATAGGCAGGCCAAATCTCTCGATGAACCGACAACCGCTGGAGAAGAAAGCTTCTCAAGTGGCGACCATGTATCGGACGACGCAGTGTAGGACGCCCCACTAGGTAGACTGACGACTTGGTGAAAGTGGCTGGGCGTCATTGAAGGCAGGCGGCACAGGACCGCACTTTGTATGGAGATTACCAGGTTAGCAAGAAGAATTGCCAAAAGTTTTGCGTTCAGTCTTCTCTTATACCTTATATACTCATAATTATCTTTTATATTTTGTAGGAAAGGAAGGACCGATGAATTGTATTCTTATAAAGTAACAAAGGGGTTCAATCATAAAGATACCGTTACTATTTTGCTTTTCAGTGTCAGTTATTTATATTATCATCATTTTTTTTAGCTCATATACGTTCCACTGTAGGGTTATGAATTAATTCTTACTTTATTTTTGCTCAGAAATTATTCATCACTAGAGGGGGCGGTGAGTTGTTTTCTAACTCCATCACCACACGGAAATATATACATTTCTTTTAAACTTATGACCAATTCTTTTAAGTTTTGATTTTTTTATTGCCAACGGTGGCAAACGAGCAAGCAGCACACTTGATGGTAAGTGATACTGCCGCACATGGATCTTTGCAATATCAGACGCACAACCGGGTCGTTGCCTACCGTGAAGAAAATACTCTTCTTAAACCTCGTTTAAAGAAGGACATGTCATAGCGTTCGGGAAACAGCAGTAGGCAGATCATTCCAGAGCTTGCACGTACGTGGGAGAAATTATCGCTGGAAACGTGCAGTTGAAGACCATAACGTTTCCAGGTGAAATGGATAAACTCTGCTACGATGTCGAGTGGTATGTTGGTAGAATGTTGACGGTGGTACCAAGTCAAACAGTTCCTCGGAGCACTCTAAGTGAAAGAGTCGGTAGAGTACACAGAGTGATCCAAAGTCTCTCCGCCGCTCCAGCGACTCCAATCCGTCTGTAAGATTGGGATCCCCGACGATTCGAACAGCACGCCTTTGCAGGGATTCAAGTGGGTCTAGCTGATATTTGGGCGCACCTGCCCAGAGATGTGAGCAGTACTCCACATGAGGACGAACTTGTGCTTTGTATAGCACAAGACGCTGTCTCTGTGTGAAGTACCGCCTGGCTCTGTTCAGGACGCCCAACTTTCTGCTAGCCAATTTGGCTTTGTCCTCCAAATGACTCCCAAACTGTACTTTGCTCGATATTTCGACGCCGAGAATCCCAATACTCACAGAAATTGGGAGAGTTACTCCTTGCAACTGAGGCGCCATGACAAACGGGTCCGTCTTTGCAGTGAACGCGTAACGCAGTTTTGTGGACAGTAGCGTTTTTGCTTTTATACCTCTCAGTTATTATTGTGAAATCCAGATCCGCAGGGTAAATATCGATGACATTTAAGTATTTGAATGATAATATTTGTGTGTCGTGAAAGAATATGGTCGTGGTCACGAACTAAGAATGCAATATGTCACCCCTTTCACTTACGTTACCAAGTAGAGCAATATTGATATCACTTATTCACCTTTTGTGCAGATTCCCATTAGCTTTTTCGCATTTACAACTTTGTCGTCACTGCCTGCATGGTCCTTTTCGGCTTGGGCCGAAGCACTTGCCTCGTCAAACATTCCTTTGCTATCGAGCTGAAAATAATAAAAAAATGTGGTTTAATTATTTATGAAATTTGTATTACCTTCCTAAAACCTACCTACTTTTAAACTGTCTTATTACGTCAAAATAATTAAAGCAATCCTTGTAATATAATAATATTTCACCACCGCTTACTTTGAGGTGGGAGACGTAATAGTCGGCTAAAGCATCACTAAAAGATTGGGCAGCACCATTATTTTGGAAAACTTGTAACACCAACTCCGATCGCCAACCTGCCTGCCAAGTGTGGTGATTATATAGGTATTATTTCCCTCAGCGTTGGGAGATCTATGTACAGTTTTTTTTTGGGCGGGCTATGACCAGTTCGCACACCGTCCACTCCATCCAGGGCGACGCAAGGGCTAGGCGCGGCCTTATAACCATCGTATTCCCTCTCCTTCACCATTGGGCCGACCACTGTTCGCGAGTTCCTTGTCGTTCGTGGCCAGCCCGGCGGGATACTCTTTTGGGTATGATCTATGTTCACTTTCAGTAACGGATTTTGGTATTCTGATGGTGATGAGTAGCATGTTTTATAATCTCAATATTCGCGTTGCAATCTTAATTCAATCTGTTTTACCATAAAATACCTATCAGTTTTAGTGCATGTTTATTAGCCTCTTCTATCATCATTAAACAAAATAATTTACGTCGAATTTTCAGCCAGTGCAGAAGCAAAAAGGAACAGACCATACAGTTGGTTGGAAATCTAATTTAAGTACTCACAAAATTTGCCTGTCTGAAGACGCATGCCAGTAAACATTTAGCATTTTTGCTGTCCGGTAACTTGTGACTTTGAAGCGTCACCAATTCCTCCGGTGTAACCGGGTGATCCTTATTACACTCCATAGCTTGACGGATAAACCATGCTTTTATTTCTTCTTCAGTTTTTCCCTAGGGTATCAAAAATATAAATTTAATTCTCGCTAAACTATGTTTTATAGATTAACAAAGGAATTTATGGCAGCTTAGGTATTTCAAGTCAATATTAAATACACTTACGTAAACTATTGGAAGAACTATACAAATGCAAAAAAATGTCCGAAAATACATATTTATTGAATAACCGATATCACCCGAACTATACGAGTATGTCATTAAAACATATCATGATCCTTTTATACTATTTCAGCGTCATTATTTTTAATGATATTAGATGTATTTAACATTATTGAAGTTGGAAGAGATATTTGATATTTATCATTTACTAATAACGCTGGATCGTTATCATTATAATCAACTCATATATGGCCCACTGTTGAGTTCGAGCTTTCTCAACAATTTTCAAATTGACTTACTAGATATAATTTTCATTGGTGAAAGAGATTAGTATGGAGTTTTATTTCAATGTTATGTGCCTATTATATCTATCACTTAAGTCGTCTTTTACCACATCCAGAGGGGAAGGTGATGAGAAGAAAGGGGATGGTGAATTGTATTCATAATCCGTTACTACACGCAGGGCCGGATTAACCCTATCAGGGCCACTAGGCAATGCAATTCTCGGGTCCATGGTCCATGAGCACTTACCAACAAATGTGCTATTTTTCTTTTGTTACCAACAGCAATAAAAAAGGAGTAATATGGAGGAAGTAAATAAAATTTTCAAAGAAAATTTTAAATCTTGGTGCATGCTCGGGGCGCCTTGGCAATTACTTAGTCGGCCTTATGGATAATCCGGCCCTGACTACACGGGAAGGGAATCACTTACTTGATATTGACAACATCGCTTTTATTATAGGGAAATCGTTAATTCTTCGTAATAAGTTATTGAATATAATTATATTTTGCTGTGTGGCAGTGGTTACGATTACTACCTTACATTCGTAATGATCCGGTAAAGAGATTCGAAATTGTTATTGAAGGACTTTACCGTGACAGTCTACGGCTCGTGCCTTAATAATGACTTGGAAGGGGCTATTACACACGCATAAGTAATTTAGTTAGGTGCCTTAAATTAACTTACGTTATTATGTAACTCAATTAAAATTACAGCTCATAAATTGAATGGTGATTTAGTATGTTTAAAGGAGGGCAATCAGTCATCCAGTGACTACGAACGCTAAAAAGTTTTCGAAACGTTGGGCAATTAAAAATTAAATACAAACGCGATAAAAGCCGTAAAAATAATCTTATTTGAAATTGGAAGCGTTCGAATGGGCCATATTATAATTATCTAGGTAGTGTCAATCGTCATTTCCTATCGATTATACTTAAGTGATAATCATTTCCTTTTGACTTTTAATAACCTACGATTAGTTAGTCACATTACTATGAAACGAAGTGTTTGAAACGTCGTGATAACAAAAACAAATAGGTAGGTACAAAGGTGATTAAATCTCTAAAAATATTTTATTGAGGCTTCTGCCCGTGGCTTCGCCGGCTTGAACGTTAACTTTTCCAAAGTTGAACTATTGCCTCAAGGAAATATATTACCTGGATAAAAAGAGTATTCTGTATTAATGTAGGAACGAACTATCGACTAATTTTCATTAATATCTAGTCAACGGTTTACGCGTGATTGAGTAACAAACATACTAACATTTTTACAAACTTACATATTTATATTTTTACTTCCTCCACCTACGTAGTTCAGAAGCCCGTGGAAAAACCGTGACAAATATAGCCTATCTTAGTCACTGATAATATAGCCTTCTATTGTTGAAAGAATTTATAAAATCGATGAATAGCCCGCCGTTTTACCCGCGGAGTGCCCGTGGGCTAAAATATAGCCTATGTTACTCGCTGACAATGTAGCTTTCCATTGACGAAAGAATTTTTAAATTGGTCAATATCCCTGCGCTTTCTCTCGCGAAATCTCTTGTTATCCCCGTGGCAATACTGGGATAAAAAATTGTCCACATATGTTACTCGCTGATAATGTAGCTAATCATTGGTATTTTTTTTTAAATCGGGCAATATCTAGCGGTTTTACTCGCATAGTTCCCGTTACCGTGAGAATACCAATACCGGGATATACAATAACCTGCATATATTATTTTCTGTTGTGGGAATACCGGGATTTAAAATAGCATATGTTACTCGCTGATAAATCTAGCTTTCCACGGGTGACCAAACTTTTAATTCTTTCGCCAATGAAAAGCTATATTATTGAATATAGTTTTTCATTGGCTTTACAAAGCTATATTATTAAATATAGCTTTTCATTGGCGAGAGAATTTTTTAAATCAGTTTAGTAGATTAAGTGTGAAAGCGTAACAAACAAACAAACTTACCCACTTTCACTTGCATTTATAATATTAATTACTATTAGGATCAGGATGATGCAAGTTAGATACTTTTAAAAAGCTAAACTTTTAGCGGAAGTGGTCATACAAAAATTTGGTCTCAAAGTCAACAAACGTAAACTGTAACACTAATTTCAACGACGGATAGCAGTATCCCTGATTATCAAAAAGTTTTGCCATTGCGGCTATGAAGCTATTTACATATAGCACTGCAAAATCACGATCTCTTCTAGGCACGTTAATGATAGAATAGGGAGTGCCATGTATTTCCGGATTAAAGCATAATAATGATGCCTAAGCTATAATTACAAAGAATTCCAAACGAAATTAAATCGCCTAAATTGGTACACCTTGTCATAATCTGCTGTACTAAGACAGGGTGAAGTCTCTATATCTGGGGGTACGACAGTGCCCCCGCCAAGTCGATCAAAAAATGCAATACTACCGTATCAGGGGGTACGCAGTGCCCCCGCCAAGTCGCAAAAAATTCAACACTGTCGTAACATCCTTTTCTCGAATCAATTCAGGCCATTTTCGACCCCCTATAACTTCGTTGTGAATAAAACTAGAAGCCTGAATTTTCAGTAACCAAGTAAGCATTTTATACAGACGATATATTTCAGATTTCATTCAATTTGAACCAATAGCTTAAGAATTATTACTAGTCGAAGTTTCGTAATTTTGTCATTCACTGACTGACTGACCGATCATCAATTATTATTGAGGCATTTCTAGCAGACATAGAAGCTTTAAATTTAGAATACAATTTGTGTGTTTAGCGTATAAGTGAAGAGGAATTTATAAATTTCAGCAATTTCGGTCTAGTTGCCTAGATATATTAAGTGCATAAATAATTTTGTAATCCCATTTAAATATATCTTATATCTTTAAACGAGCAATTGTTGTATATATATATATATGCCTATATATATATATATATATATATATATATATATATATATATATATATATACAGTAGAATTCATATATAACGACTTCGCTTATAACGACTAACCGTTTTTAACGACGATAATGTTTACTCAAGTTAGGTTTCATAGTTAGGTACTGAGAAAATATAACCGTTTAGTGCGACTCCGGTTTAAACGACAAACTGCTTATAGCGACCATTTTTTGTGATAATACGTCCGGTTAAAACGACGCGCAATGTTTTGTTTATACAACCTACGCACCAATACTTCGGCGCCCCAACTTCATCCCGCCTCGCGCGCTTCACCTTTCCTTATTGGCGCGCGTAAATCACAGTTAGTGTTTATCACTTGTTATGAAAAGTTCTTAAAGCTCGACAAAATGAGTTCTGTGAAGCGAAAGTGTTTTACAATTGAAGAAAAAGTGCAATATTACACCGATTAGAAGGCGGTGAATCAAATGTAACCCTCGCGAAGGAGTTTGGCGTGTACATAATTATGTATTCGTAGGTTAGGTACTTATGTACTTAAGAAATAATCCTACCGTTTTGTACGTCATCCGGCTAGTACGACATAGTATCGCCGGTCCCTTAAAGGTCGCTATATCCGGATTCTATATATATATATATATGTATATATATATATATATATATATATATATACAGGATCTCGGAAACGGCTCCAACGATTTTGATGAAACTTGGCATAGGTACTAGAGGTTTTTGGGCCAAAATCGATCTAGCTAGGTTTTATTTATAGAAAATGTTGTTTTGTCGGTGTTTTTAGTAAAACAATACAGTGACATTAAATTTTAAAAGAATATGAATTCAAATTTCGTTGTCAACGTCATGAGTTACAATAGCTCAGTTGGGATATTGTCCAGTTCTGTTTTTGTTTTATTTTGGCATTCAAACAGCGTCGGATCGAATCTCGGTGTTATTATTATTCTCTTTTTGTAATTTTTTTATATATTTTTCATTATTTAGTTTTTATTTTTTATTAATATATATCTAAATAAATTCGACAAAAATATTCCGAGCGAAGCTCGGTCAACCAGGTAGGTATTTAGTATAATAAACGTCGATCAGAGCGGTGCAAAATGCTAGTTTTGATTTATCTGTTTATACCCGGCTACCCGAGAGTTGTGTCTGGAAAAGAATAGGCAATCTAACGTTTGCATATTCTATGGGCTTCATACTTTCGATTGGTATAGAATTTGTCTAATAATCAAACTGGTGCAACGATAATTTTTTTTTTAATTATTAATTAATCATACTCTGGACTAAAATTTGTTAGGCAACCCATATGCAATATATTTATTGACATATTAAATTAAATAAAAATTAAGTTTCATCAAATAAACATCTCGGTGAAGGTCGTTGTATAGAGGGATCTTAGACCATATAGGATTACAAAGTTTCATTTGCAGTAAATAATTCAGTGTACCATGTAACATAACGGGATAAGAATACAGTTGTCGCCCTTGCTAGCCTATGGTAGTCGTAAGAACCGGCTAAAGATTCACCAAGAGATTGGGCAGCTGCTCTTTCCGGGGAAATGTATGGTATCTCACTGCGTTTGCCAACCCGCCTGCCAAACGTGGCGATTACTGCATTATCCCCTCATGTCGCGAATAGAAATGGACCCTAGTGATGGCAGCTCTTCTAGTGGTAGTGGTGGAACATGGAATGTGAAGAATCTCTAGCACCGATTCGGCTACCAAACAAAAGCCTTTAGCCCTGGTAACGCATTGTATTTGGACATTTAAGATTGATGAGAAAATCATCGAGCTGAAAAAAACCATTGAGCAAAATCTGAGGGGATACTTTAGGAAATAGTTAGAAACTGGCTGGCCCTCCGTCACGCCAAGGACTTCTAGCGACAGGAGATGCTGTAAAGTCTCGAACTAGACTTTTGCCCATTCGCACGGCGCTGAGTAAGATCCGTGCGCGGCATAATTCGAGACTAGATTTTCGGCAATTTAGAAAATATATTTACGAAAAAAATTATGGCGGTACGAAGTTCGCTGGGTCAGCTAGTATTTAATAAAGCTGTACCAAAATCTTCCAAAGTATTTAACAGATTAAATTGCCCGAAATTGACATGAAAGAAAAAACATTAATAATCATAAGGCTAGCTTTGGTGGTAATGAATCAAGCGGATAGGAAAGATGTCTCATTTTTGAGAGAGTGGGCTTTAAGAAAATCCGTTGTTGGTATTCAAGACGTAGAAGGTACCGGAAAGGAAAAATAAGTAGGACTATCTACAAAAACAAATGAGATGTCATCAAAAACAAACCTTGTAAAAAAGCCAAGCCTCGCAGCCCAGTTCTTATACCATAAAAAGTTGTAAGATCCATGTCAGTCTCATGTCAGTCAATCCAAGCCAGTTAATTTATTGAGTCCCTACTTAAGGGACCTTCTATATTAAATTATTACGTAATTAGCTAACCTCACAATTCCTTACAGTGACCACAGGAACGGCTTTTCTCTATAGTATTGCATTTTTCGTGTGGTAACGGAGTAAGAATACAATTCACCATCCTCTTTCTTGCACGTGGGTATCGTAAAAGACGACCAAGTGATAAAAGCTCAAAATAAAAGCCTATTCTAACACGTCTGACCAACGTGGTATAGTATGTCAATTTCCCTCCCATTGTGGAGGAGGCTCGAGCTTAGCAGTGGGACATATATGAACTGTGATGATGATGATTGCATTTTTATGAAAGTTACCATCTTTATCGATAACACAGTTTGATAAGTCTGTTAGTGGTAGTTACTAGTCATTAATAGGTTGGCCGCTGTATCACCATTTGCAAGAAAATAAAAAAGATTCTCATATTTATTTACGATACGCAATTGTTTTAGACTGCAATTATGTGTTCATATAGGACTGTAATTGCTGTGATCTGTCGACTTCCACGACATTAGTTACGTTTCGTTGATTCACAGCGTAGAAGGTCATCAGTTAATTGCAGCCACAGTATCACGTGGCTACTTTAATGTTGTTGAATTGTTATGGTTCGGTATAAACAGACATTCTTAGTTTGCTGCAGTTTGAATCAAATTATGTTCTTTAAATTTAAAATTTAAGGATAAATCTGAACTTTATTATAATGAGGGGACCACACTGTTGAAAGATTTCTGTCCACAGCTTTTTTTTAAGTAGTTGTAGGCCATTCTCAGCGCAGCCGCCGCCCGGCTCCGTCCGAGGCGACGGAGGGCGACGCGCGGCCCCATGACCCACCCGTAGCCACGTCGTCTTCGTCGTTGGACTGACCATCGCAGCAGGGTCACTTATCGTCAATGGTCAGCCCGACGGAATACCCCGGTCACGGGTTACCCTCTCCTCGGGGACGTCGGTCGTCGTCGCGCGGTCAACTTCTCTGCGGGTGATGGACCAAATCCCCGGTCCAGTCACCCGCGGCCTCGGCTAGGGTGGCATTAGGCGCAGATACTGACTCCTGCACCTCCCGAGTCGCCGGTGGCAGATTGCGTCGTTGTGGAGGCGTTACCTCCGCACGCGCTCCGGCGCCTCCTTCCGCCTTCTCGCAGAAGGCGGCGACCACATCCCAGTTCCTGATGCTGCCAAGCATCTTCCTAGCGATGGTCGGCAGCGTCAGGGCGGCACCGATGATTCCAACGAGATTGCGGCGCTGCTCAGCCCACGCGACACACACCTCGAGTGTGTGCTGCGCCGTGTCCTCGCCGCAATCACAGTGGTGGCAGGCCGGTGTGCTCTCCCTCCTGACAATCTTGTTCAGGTACTTGCCGAAGCAACCATGCCCCGTCAAGACCTGCACCAGTAGGAAAGAGAGCCCGTGCGTCCGCTCCAATCACTCCATCAGCACCGGCCGGAAGACCTCGACGGTCCAGACACCGTACCGAGGCCTCTCCAGCCGGGCTGCCCAACGAGTAATGACGTCTCGGTGGGCGTCGATCCACCAGGCGGCAATCTCCTTGATTGAGACCATGCTGCCGGAGGCTCGCGTCTCCACACCCGCCGGTAAAGTCCGGCGAGCATCTGCGCCTCCAGGTCCCACGGGGGTGTACTAGCCAGGAGGCACGCTGCCTCCGTCGCCACCATGCGGTAGCGGCGTATGGCCTTGACCGCCATGACTGTCTGTGGCGCCACACCGGTGCAGAAGGCACCTGTGGCACACGCCACAGAAGATCCCTGAGACGGACGGTCAGGGACCCCGTCCACACCGGTGCGCCGTACAGGGCCATCAACCGGATGACCCCCGCGTACAGCCGTTGGCACGTAGCACTGGGTCCGCCAACATTCGCCATAAGCCAAGAAAGGGCGGACGCCGCGCCGACAAGTCGATGGAAATGCTCCCAGAACCACCAATGCCCGCCGAGCACCAGCCCTAAGTACTTCATATGGGCTCGGAAGCTGATGTCAACTGTCTGTCTACAGCTGCGGGTTGGTCCATCCGGGGTTAGTACCACACTCTCGCAGAAAATCGACGTCCGAGTAGTAGCAATTTGTTACTACGCTTCGTTCGGTGAGCGAGAGACCCGGAAGCCCAAGTTCTGAGAGTGTTTGTGTATGGTGGGTTTTAGTGATGTCTTTAGTATCGCCGAATCTCATTGCACGCATTCAAACTACCTTCACTTTCTTTGCGGTAGGCAGCGGCCTTGCAAAGGTCCATAAGCGGCAGCAACACTTACCATCAGGTGTACTGTTTGCCCGTTTGCCACCGTTTGCAATAATAAAAAAACATTTTAACTAAAACAAATTTAGTACTTCGCAGCTTTTGTTCGTCCACTCATCCATCTATCCCTGCTTGGCAAAAGGATAAGAATACAGTTGTCTCTAATCGGCGCAAGGCGCAAGGTTGCGGGTGAACAGACCGGGGATTAGTCTACCACCCGCAGAGAAGCAGACCGCGCGATGGGTAACCTTGCATCGACGGAGCTGGTACCCGAAAGTATAATCTGCCGCGTTGGCCACCGGTCTCATGAATCGGTACCAATGGCCGCCAGTTAGCCGCCAGTACGGTAATTTTCGCCCTTCCGTCGCCTCAGTTAATGGGCAGCAAGGTTCTTTGGCGAAACGTATAATAAGTTACTACGATCGCCAACCCGCTTGCCACGCCTGACGATTATGGAAATAATCCCTTAAATGAATATCTGATTTTATGGGGGCCCTAGGTCCAATTGTTGACAGTGAATGGCTAATTACGGTGATGAAATGTTTGTTTATGGGCACGAGTTTTCTACAGTTATGATACACAGGAATGATATGAATGATATGAATGATATGGAATCTACAGGAATGATATTGGCGTAGGTAATATTTCATTACGAATAGAGTTGACATCGAGTTTCATTACTAGTTTTCTTTTCTTTCAGTGTAGCATCAAGCAGGTAACATAACTATTTATGTCCCGTTATCCTCTTTATACATTAGATAAAGGACGGCTTAAGACGGCTTATTTCTAGTGCATCATCACACGGGCTATATTATTTTTAAGTTCCATCTTGTATTGTTCTAAAATAAAAAGCAGGCATACCACAATAGTAGTGTGAAAAAGACTGATATTTAACGTTTAATAATCCGCAATAGACGGGTTTATTCCTTATTGCGGGGCTGCTAGAATTACGTAGTCTTATGGCCGTGAGAATTAAGAGTTACTCAGATGTATTAAAAGGCTGTACATAGAATTTTTTTTTGGGGTGGGCTACGGTCAGCGCACCCGCCGCCCAGCTCCGTCCGGGGCGACAGAGGGGCGGCACGCAGCCCTGTAACCCATTCTATAGCACATAACCTTCGTAGTTGGGCCGAACACCGGTGCAGAGTTCCTTGACTTCAGTAGTCGGCTCGACAAGGCTGTCCATAGATTAGAAAATTATTGCACGTAGTTATTAGATAAAATAAGATATTTATTCGCCAATAATATGGTACAAAGATAAAATATATTTAGAAAAATAGGAGAGCGGAATATTCGCCTTTAAAAGGTATGCGAATTTTTGAGGATTACAATGAAATGTTTATAAAAAATAAAAAAAAATCTGATTTAAGTTTTATGCAACACAAAAATCATTTAATGTTTAAAAGCATTTTTTTAACAAACCGAGGCTTTAGTTCGAATTTAACATTATTAATCGGCATTTCCCTGATAAGTTGTGACTTAAATGCCGATTAATAAAGTAAAATTCAAACGCAAGACTTGACTTGTTAAAAAAATGCTTTTATACATTATGTAAATTAATCTTTCAGTCAAATTCCACAAAAAGTGATTATAATTTCTCTTAATTGAAAGGTGTTTTTGCGTAGTTCATACCTTGACTTGGTAGGATCTCTTTTCAGAAATTTACTTCCTTTGCTAACCTTAGAAAAAAAACATGAATTATTTTTAATAAACATATCGATTGCCATGATGTATATAGATATCAACTTTAAAATCTTAGTTCTTGAAGATTGGTTTACAACTAATTGAAGTAGATAATCAACTAGTTGAAGTAGATAATCCACTTGTTGCTCTCAAACATTTTTTACACTATGAAGGCCCTTGCTATGTGTATAAAATTGCTCCATAAAATTACACCATACCTTGATACTGAACCTATATAGGCATGATATGCACTGAAACAGCTTCTTCATTAACTGTTCGTCATAGCCGCATATACAAAACGTGTTTAATTTGCTACACATGTTATTAATATGAGTCCCAAATTGCAATTATTGTCCTAAGTTAATCTTAATTTCTTTTTTTATATTCAATACCTTGTTAATTTCTGTATAATTATAAACAAGGTTAATTTTTGGAGGCATCTGTTTATAATTTGAAAATTGTAAGAATTTGGTTTTTGTTAAATTTATTATGAGATTATTAGATAATATATTGATTGTATCATTCTGAAAAAGATGTTACTTATATCTAAATGCCGAAAAATTAAACAAGGTAACCTATTATCCTGAAAATTGCTGCTGCACGTATGCGTATGGTGCAGGTGAATTATTCAAGCCCTTGACTTCATACTTATCTTATAAATCAAGATATTAATAATTTTATAAAATGATTTGGATTATAATTATTTAAAAAAATATTAATAGGTAAAATTACGGCTTAGAATATATTTCAACATTAAAAAAATATATACAAGCTGCAAGATTTTATTTAATAAAATATAATGAGCTTATAATAAATACTTATAATACATACTTATAATATTTGATATTACAAGCATCTTACTAAAATTTATCCTATATCTAAATTAAACATTATGATACAATTTGGCGTTAATGTAACTATAACTATGTATTTTAAGGAAAAAAAAATACAGATGGATCATGCTCGTAGACACACTTAGTAAAATAGAATGCGCCATCACAGATGTCCTTGTATCCGTCCGCTGAAACAATATAAAAATACATTTTAATTATTATTTTTATTATTGAAATAAAATGCACAATCTCATGCTTTGAAGTAAATCATTGGTTCACTGGAGACATTAAAAGCATCCTTACTAAACTTAATATTATAAATGCGAAAGCAGGTTTGTTTCTTTGTTACGCTTTCACGCCTAAACCACCGAAACGATTTCAAAAATTCTTCCACTAATGGAAAGCTATAATATCAGGGAGTAACATAGGCTATATTTTATTCCGGTATCCTCACGGGAACGGGAACTACGCGGGTAAGGCGACTGAAACCGAAGCGAAGCGAGGGCAGATTGCTAGTATATACTACAATTCTATTCCATCCATTCATAAGCTTAACAACGGCCACTATTGGACGAGGTTTGTCGTCTTGAATAGTTGGTTAGGTGTTTACTTACGGACTTTCTTGCATGCTGTTATAGCTTGTTTTGTCTGTTCTTTTATTTCATCCGGCAGTAATAAATCGGCTTGTTTTATGGCAGAGTCATAGTTAAATTTGTTATTTTTCAACTGCAACATAAATAGAATTAAACATTATTGGTAAAATTTTAATTAATTACAATTATAAATATTGACGCTTGAAAGGCAAACCAAACTAAGCGACATTAGGCCAAATTTACAGTAGAGAGAATCAAAAGTTAAAATATTTGAAAAAAAAAATCATATAAAGAAAACCAACCGTCACATTGAAATAATTTTAATAGAGATTGGAATAGTTTATTTTTGTCTATTCAAGTTATTGAAGTAGAGTGTCTATCACTATTATATCACGCAGTTTATGTCGCATCGATAAAATTTACTTCATTTGATAAACATGTGAAATTATCTAAACTATTTCTGAAATGGTGCCAGTGATAGGTAAAATTATCTAAGCTATCACTAAAATATTTGAAGAAGCATGTAAAATTATCTAAGCTTTCACTAAAATATTTAAAGTAATATGTTAAATCATCTAAGCTATTACTAAAAGGTTTGAAGTAACATGTAAAATTATCTAAGCTATCATTAAACGATTTGAAGTAGAATGTAAAATTATCTAAGGTATTACTGAAAAGTTTGAAGTAACAAGTAAAATTAGATAAATTCCCACAATTCACTGTTTAGATTCGGGTAAAATGAATTATAACAATCAGATAAATTTATCTAAATATTATTTAAATATTTTTATTGGCGTGCTAAATGCTTGAAAATTAAAAAACAATTATAGAAAATTTAGTAAAAAAATAATGATAATAAAAAATATCACATTACGGACATAATTATCCATTCGAGCGTATCGAGTAAAACTATCTATGCGACATAATCAATAAAAAATTTTATGAAGCAAAAATATCTAAGGATTAAAATGAATAGGTATTACATTAAACAAGTAAAACGATCTAAGTTTCAATATTATTAAATTTTTTTTTCAGTTTAATATCTACTAGCAACCTGCCCTCGCTTCGCTTCGGTTTCAGTCGTTTTACCCGCGTAGTTCCCGTTCCCGTGGGTATATCGGGATAAAATATAGCCTGTGTTACTCCCTGTGTTATAGCTTTCCATTGGTGAAATATTTTTGAAATCGGTCCAGTAGTTTTGGAGCCTATTCAATACAAACAAACAATCAAATCTGTACTCTTTATAATATTAGTATAGATAAGTAATATTGTCACAAAATATGTTTTCAAGTCAAAATATATAACTATACAAATTCTATTTATTTTTATGGGTATAATGTGTATAAGTGGTTCTAAGGATAGAGTCCAAAACAAGTAAAATTATATAAATGCAAGCAAATGAAAAAGCAAATTAATGAAAATCTGGCTAAGTTAATCCGTGCAATTCTTAACATTGCCTAGCTACCCATTATCCTTAAAAACAGTCTCTTTTTAGGCGGTTAGTAAGAAAAAGTTTCACGTTTATACGAAAATCACACGATATTTAAGCGACATTAAACTTGTTGTAGAGCGTTGAAACTTAGATTAAACGACGCAGACAAATCTGATGATTCCAATGATATATATTACTCATTTTAGGTATTTTTGTCGCTTAGTTATGTTTGCCTTTCAAGCGTCGATATATTTTTTAAGGTCTTGCACTAAGCTGTAATGCGTTCAAAGCTGTTTGTATCAATAACATTTTTTTTAAAATTTTATTTTACCGACTTTGTTGCACAGGGACCACATCGTCCTATAGGAACAACAAAATGAATATTACATATACCTACGATAAATTTGTTTATCACTATTTTAATCCTAACTCTGCTAACCTAACTAATATTTTCATCTTTTCAGATGTAGGATCTGCTAATATATTGTTAAGAAGGCCAATATCGATAGATCTAATCATTGCGATGTATAACTGCCTATAACTTTCGTTTCATACACATTCCATCAGAATATGCTGAACATCCTCAGTAGTTCCACAGTAATTACAATTTGGAGAAGGGGTTTTTTTTCCTCAGTATCAATAACTTAAAATCAATTATTGTAAGGCCTTTAACAGCTATAAATACAACACTCAGAAAATTATTGGACGAACCATAGACAAAGTCATTCCTAAATTACCGACCGATTAAAAGAAGAAGCTGACTGACATATCAACGTAGGGCCTAAACTATAAGACTTAGGAACTTGAAATTTTGCACAGGGGTTTCTTTTATAACGTAGGGGCGCACTAAGAAAGGATTTTTGAAAATTCATCCCGTTTTTTTTTGAGGGGTGGGTTGCGGTCAGCGCCCTCCTTGCACCACTCCGTCCGGGGCGACAGAGGGGCGTAAGCACGCACACCTGCAACCCACCCACGATGCACGTCGCCTTCGTCGTTGGGCCGACCACCGGAGCAGGGTTACTTGTCATCAGTGGTCGGCTCGACGGAATACCCCCCATTTGGGGTACCCTCCCATCGACCGACGTCCCCCCCTCTGGGAGGACGTCGGTCTTTCCTAACGCTGTCGGCCTCTCGGCGGGTGATGGACTAATTCCCCGATCACGTCAACGGTGGCCTCGGCTAGGGCGGCATGAGGCGCAAGTACTCACGCCTACGCCGTCCCAGTTGCCGGCGGTGAATCGCCTCATCGAGGCTGCGCTCCTCGCGCAGGCGATCCGCCGCCTCGTTCCGCGAGATCACTGCCTCGCAGTAGGCTGCGACCGCGTCCCAGTTCCTGACGCTGCCGATCATCGCCCTGGCGATAGTTGGCAGCGTCAGATCGGCACCGATGATTGCGACCATAGCCCACCCATAAAAAAAAGAAACCGATGGTTGCGACGAGTTCACGGCGCTGCGCTGCTTAAGCGTCACAGACCTCGAGCGTATGCTACGCTGTGTCCTCGTCGCAATCGCAGTGGTGGCAGGACGGTGTACTCTCCCTTCTAACGACCTTGTGCAGGTATTTGGCGAAGCACCCATGCCCCGTCAACACCTGCACTAGTCGGAAGGAGAGCACCCCGTGCCGCCTTTCCAACCACTGCATCAGCACCGGCCGGAAGGCCTCCACGATTCGCACCCCGAACCGAAGCCACTCCAACCGGACTGCCCAACGGGCAATGACGTCTCGGCGGGCGTCGACGCGCCAGGCGGTGAGCTCCCTCAAAGAGACCACACCGCCGTCCGCTCGAAAATTCATCCCCTAAGGGGGTCAAACGGAGGTGCAAAATTAGTATAAAACTTTGCTGTTTTTGAAGTTATTCAAATGAAATTCAATACGAAGGTTCTTCATTAAAAATCATGAAACACGTGTAAAATATTTATATTTTTTTTCAAAAATCATACCTTAAGGGAATAAAAGGGAGGTTCAAAGTTAGTATGAAAGTTCTTTAATTTTTAAAGTTATTTCAATTAAATGTTGTATTTGGGTTACAAGTTCGTAATAATGATTATTGCCGATATCCCTTTTTGTGAATTCAATCCCCAATGGGGTAAAAGAGGGCTGCAAATTTAGTAGGTATAAAAGTTTTTCGTATTTACCTACATTATTTCAATGAAATTTTGTATTTATGTTATTAGTTCCTAATAATTATTATTGGCGATACCCTACTCGGAGTTTAAAGTACGGGGACGGGACCTATGTAGTCGACATGTGGGCAACCCGAAGGCAGGCAGACGTCGTTTCAATTATTAAAAATTTCGCTGCGATTATCCAATTGAAATTCTTTATTCTTCCATGTGTTTAGATACCACCTTTAATAATTTTTTTTCTCTGTCTGTTTGTCTATCTGTTTGTACGGGCTAATTAAACGGGTTTTGAAGCTATTCTACCGATTTAAATGAAATTTTGAATGGTGGTCCTTACATCCCCGATCAACATTTAGGATACTTTTAATCACGGCAAATTAAAGAGCTCCCGTGGGATAGTTAAAAAACTATAGTAACTTACACAGCTCAGTGGACAACTTACTTCAATGAAAATCGATACAAAAATACTCATTATAAAAAAAAAAAATATTCTGAAAATCAACCCTCAGAGGATATATTCTTTTCTAAGGGTTACACCCTTAGAAATAGGGAATGAATTATGTAACCAATAGGGAATGAATTATGCTTTGATATTTTTTACTCTAATATACAACACCAATGATTAATTAACTGCACTGATAAGTGATAACATAGTGGTTAAGATACCAATCTACCATGCCAGTGTCACGGGTTCAATTCCAACGCCGGACAATCTTTTGTGTCATCGACAAATTGTTGCTCTGAGACTGGGTGTAATTTGTGTCCGTTACTTATATGTTTGTGAAGTTCCTTAGTGAAGGGCGTAGAGCAAAATTCACAGTTTGTAGAATGAATAGAAAAAGAAGGTCGTGCAGGGTCACTCGAACATCCCTTTTTTAACCCCAGGCAGCAAATTATGTTCTCGTGGTATCAACCTCGCGTGTTCAGTCTCTCCACGGGTGGAGGACTAATCCCCGTTTCAGCCATCCGTGTCTTTGACTAGGTTGGTTTTTTATTTGCTGTTGTTGGCAAACGAGCAAACAGCACATCTAATGGTAAGTGATACTACTTATGGCCTTTGCCAGGTCGCTGCCTACCGTGCAGAAAATGAAGGGAGTGTGAATGCGTGCAATAAGGTTTGGTTATACTAAAGGCATCACCAAAACCCACTACAGGCAAACACCCTCAGAAAGTTGGGCTGCCGGCTCTCTTGCTTTGGGTCAACCGGCCTACGACATTAGATGGACGATTGTCGAAAGTATGATTACGTAAAGATAGTAAAGTTCAAGTACTCGGGCTAGCCACAACCCGACGCCACAGCGGTGGAACGAGGCACCTTGGAAGATTTTCTTCCTAACTCGCTCCACCGAGTTCTTACGTGAGATAACTGCCAAGCAGAAGATAGCGACCTCATACCAGTTTCTGACCTGTTGACTATGATCTAAGTGATGGTCGGCAGCTTCGGCAGGGATACTTGCGATGAATTCACGGCGCTGCTCTACCCAGGCAACACAGACCTCATAAGTATGTCTACAGCAGACGTTCTAGCTGGAACCACAATTATGAGAGGGCTTCATGTATTTCCACCTTTAGGTCCTACGGGAGTGTTCTGGCTAAAGCACGCGCTAACTCAGTCGACATGGCGCGGTATCCGCGTGCAACTGTAAACACCATGGCTTTCTGTGAGGGCCAGAAGAAAGTTTTAAGACAAGTGGTCAGAATTCGCTCACACAGGTGTACCGTACAGGACCATTGATCGAACCAGTCTCCCATACAGATGTCAACATTTAACACGGCGTTAACGAGCCGGGGAGTAATTCGATAAAAATGCTCCTGAAATACCGTTGCCCGTCGAGTACTAAACCCAAATATTTTATCTGGTCCTCGATCGAGTGGACCCGAATCAATGATGATTATGTGTGGTGTATAGCTGCAGGGTTTATGAAACAGCAAATCATTCGTTTTATATAGGGCTACTCTAGGCGGCATCATGACTCATCGAATCACCACCTCGATACCGAGTGTGGCCGACCGTATCGCTTATTTAAATTAAGCCCAGCCCGTAGAGGGTCCAGCCTCAGGTAATGTACCATACAATCACCCGCAAGTACGAGCTCAGCTGGGAGCAGTATAACATAGGTGTTAACACAAAGTCCTCCGCGCGCTTCATGTAGACGCCACTACGCCGCTTCAATTAGTCTGGAGTCAGCCGCCTTAGCTATAGAAGCACTCCCTGATAACAGCGCCTCCCTGATATACCAGATTGGCATTGAATCATCCAGAGCAACAGTGGGCCTGTAGAACCCTGAACGCACTACACAGTTATCTGTGATTGCCTCTGCCACACATGATTTTTACGCGGAAGAAGTCGCGAGCAAAAGCTAGTCTATATATAAGTACTTTAAGAGTAATGTCATTTTCACCAGACTTAAAGTTTAGGGGGAACAATGTAGGTTTTATAAGTATAACGTTGAAGATTTTCGTGCGGTGACGAAGTAAATATACCTCGACATAAAACCACCAGCGTGGTATAACTATACCAACCAAATTGACCAAAATTGACTAAATTTCTTCCCTATTATGGAGGAGGCTCGAGCCCAACAGTGGGACGTATATGCTGATGATGACGATAACGTTGATGTGATATATCACTTAAATTGCCTTAACTGTTACATCAAAAAATTTAAAACGTTGATAAAAAGAGGTATTTTTTGTGGTGGGCTACGGTCAGGGCACCCGTCGCCCGGCTCCATACAGAGCGACAGAAGGGCGGCGCGCGGCCCCGTAACCCACCCGGTAGCACGACGCCTTCGTCGTTGGGCTGACCACTGGTGCAGAGTTCCTTGACTTCAGTGATCGGCCCGACGGAATACCCTGAGGGGGTACCCTCTCCCATCGACGTCGCTTTCCCGGGACGTCGGTCCCCGTCGCGAGGTCGGCCTCTCGCGTGTGACGCACTAAACTCTCCGGTTCGGTCACCCGCAGCCTCTGCTAGGGCGGCATCAAGTACATGACAAAAAGGGACATAAGAATACAATATGATACTAGCCTATATGTCTTTCAGGGTTGTATTGAAGAATAGCGATTTCTATTTCTTTAATTTCTTTCGCAACTAAGCATCTAGTTGAAACAGCATTGTTTCTTACTGTAAGGTGGTTAGAAAAATTATTGCTAAAATTCATTTTGCCTTTTACAATACTTCATCATCATCTCTGCCCATATATGCCCTTCTGTTAGGCTCGAGTCTCCTTTATGAGAGGGAATTTGACCTACTATATCAAGCTAGTCAGAAGTGTTGTCATAGGGTTTTATTTCGAGTTTGCCCTACTCTTGCATTGATTTTATAGGCATAATACATCTTTTAGTCACCTTTTACGATATTCACAAGCAAGAAAGGGGCGTGGTGAATTGTATTCTTATTCCGTCACCACGCGGCAAACGATTACGATACTTTCGACAAAGAAAAGGATTTTTACTGGTGAAGTTTGGTGGGGTAAATTGAAAATTTGATGGTAATTAAAGTTAACTATACATACTGCATTAGCAATTTTCATGATGCAAGCAATGTAACACTTCACTTCTTTTTCTTCAATGAAGACACCATCATTAAGAGGATCAATTTGCTCTGAAAAGTTAAATGTATTTATTATTTAACTACATTGAACTACATTTACCTTCCAATATAACAGAGTAATATTTTATAAATAAAACTCTTTTTACCAATTTTATGGCGTTTGTATTTGATTTTATTATTTATACATAGACTAGCTGACTATAATATTTTATATATATAATTTTTTTCTAAAGTTCCAAATATGTATGTAGTCTCTAATTTTTTGTTTTGGGGGTGGGTTAAGGTCGGCGCGCTCCTTGCACCACTCCATCCGGGGCGACAGAGGGCTTAAGCACGCACACCCGCAACCCATCCACGTGCACGTCGCCTTCGTCGTTGGGCTGACTACCGGAGCAGGGTTACTTGTCATCAGTGCTCGGCCCGACGGAATACCCCCTATTTGGGGTACCCTCCCATCGACCGACGTCCCCCCCTCGGGGAGGACGTCGGTCGATCAGTCGATCGAGTCAATATTTTTTTATTATGTCTTACCGTCTTCTGCATTATTTTTCGGCTGACAGGTTTTCCTCATCAGTTTTCCAGAATTTCTTATTTGTTTCATTGTCATCTGAAAGATTATTTAACAAGTGTAAAATATTTTAGAATACCCTTTAAAAATAAAACATAATAACTACAGATATTCTACAGTATATAAATAAATGCAGCTATAAATGTAATAAATAAATGTACATTGTCCGAAGGCATAGATATAGACTTTATTTCCAGCTATCGTTGCAACAATGTTATCGGTTTGTAGTTAGTAAGTAATTTGTAGTATTATATTTCACGGCGCCGATAGTTTAGTTAGTAAGTGCTTTTTAGTTAACTTCTTTCAACGGCCTCAGCAAAATATTATGTGCATTCATTCGGAATAGCATGCAAATGTTTAAAAAAATGAGCAGATTGTGTTTGTCAATATATGAAAAGCTAATTGATATTCTAGAATATAAAAAAGTTGGAAAACAAGAGGAACTTTCCTAATAAAAATAAATTTATACTCCAACCGAGATCTATTCTATAGTCTTTCAAAAATAGCTCTAAGAACAAATATCAGTTTGTAGTTTAACAATTATCATATACACAATACTCCTATTCAGAAAGAAAAATAAAAATAACAAATACATAACTAATTGAAAAAGCGTGATAATTTTTTTTCGCGGATCTTTGTTCCCCTATCCAGTAAGTGTTTAAATTTTTTCAACACTTCATTTTTATATTTAAATGTTTTTTATTCATAATTAGCGTACGCGGCGGCCTTCATTCTACAAGAAAAAGCAGTGTCACATTAGAAGTAATATATATATTGTCAATTGTACAGCAAATCAAATATGGGGATTTACCGAACGCAGCACCACCTACTGGGTTCTAACCATGTATGAACAAACTGTCCATGAACCCATCTAATTTTACATAAAATATTACCTAATTCTTTAAGAGGGGTTAGGTGACAAACACACGTCCGTGAGAAATATATATATTAAGATATTCGAAGTGGGTGTGAATTATGCAAGTTCAACCTTTACAAGTTAGCTTTGGCAAAATTATAAATATCGGTCCTTTGGAAAAATTATAAATATCGGACCTACGGTTCCGGGAGATGAAACATCTTTTAGGCAATTTCCTGCTTTTACATAACATCTATGACACTAAATTCATGTTTTCCCGAGGCTTTTGAAACAAGATGGTCAGAACAGCATTTGTTAACTAGGAAATGCAGAATGTAACATTAATCTATGTTACATAAATTTATAGGGTTCATGTAGTAAACAAAGAGTTATTACATTCAGTAAATTAGATTTCCAAACACTTTGAGAAATATGTACATGTTTCTTCATATTTTTTAAAGCTTCTTTGTATATTTTTAGTATTAGTACAAGAAGTATTTTTAAAATTTTAATCTCTGTACAATACCAGCAATATTTATAAAAACAATAAAGGCAGCATTTTTATATTATTTGTATTGTATATTATTTGCATAATACGCCTATTGACATGAGAATAATTAATAGTATTCATTCATTCATTCACATGAAACAAACACTTTTTTTTCAACAGATATATAAAATAACTTACCGCTTCACAAGTAGCTAACAATATTAAAAATTTAAATGAAATAATGGCCAACATGTTTAATAAATCTTAGATTCTGTTGTTGACCTATTATCGTACCATGGCTTTCCAATTTGAAAACCTTGATCTTGTCGCACAGCTATATATGAACAATAAATGGGTAAACATACAATTAATTCATTAGCACATGTTGGTCGCGGTGTCCATGAAATGTGTCCTGAAATATTCAAATTTCAACAAATTGATATCATAATGATCTCTGATGTTTACGCGAGTATTACACATTTTAAATAAAACTATGGATTTTATCGCGTTTCTGTTTGATTTTTGATTGCCCGACGTTTCGAACACTTTGGAACATTCATGATCACGGGCGGACTAAGATGTCTCACGTCCAACAAGTCATCGTTATTACAGACATTTATAATTATCTACATGGTAAATGTGAAAATGATATTGAAAGAAGAGTGTGTAAGGGAAATCTAGTGAATGGTGCTATGCGCACCTTTATGGGCAGCCAGAGCCTGTCTAAGAAGGCTCGCCTGGCTGTGCATAGGGGTGTCCTTGTACCAACCCTAACGTATGGAAGTGAGAGCTGGATATGCCAGAAGAAACACGAAAGTAGAATAAATGCTGTGGAAATGAGAGCGCTGAGGAACATGATTGGTGTGAAACTGAGTGATAGAATTAAGAACAGTGTAATCAGGGAACTCTGTGGTATGGTGGTATGTTGATGTAGTGACAAGGATTAAGAAAGGTATGTTACGTTGGTTTGGTTATGTAGAGAGAATGAATGAAAGGAGATTAACAAGAAGAATTTATAAGGCGAATCTGAGCGGAAGTGTTAGAAGGGGAAGACCAAGGCGGACGTTCCACGATCAAATCGGGGACGTTTTTAAGAAAGGCCAGGTTAGAAGTACCCTAAACCGAAGAATATGCATGAAGAGATTAATGAATGTGGAGGAGGCGAAAGTGGTATGTCAAGATCGTAGCAAGTGGAGGGAAGTGGTCTCTGCCTACTCCTAAGGGGAAAAGGCGTGTATGTATGTATGTATGTATAATTATCTATTCGATACATAAAATTGGTTATTAAATTGATTAAATTTTGACCCACATTTTAGTACAAATTTATTGCCAGTATAAGAAGAAAATGATTCTATATGAAAAAATTATATTGTTTATGGTTAGTAATTATTAAATTTGTAGCAATTATTATGATAATTTATTAATTTAAAAACCTAACAAATCTAGTATACTACCACCGGATCGTAACGCCGCCACACTGAGAAAGATCGGGCAAGAAAACTCAGGGGACATAATGCTAAATTAATATTAATATTTATTTTTATAGGCGGCTTACTTTGTTTTACTAAAAGGTTTTGGTTAAGCCAGGGTATAAAATTATCTTTAACTATTATTATTGTAGGTCAGATCTATATGTGCTCACGGTATCTTGCAGTCTTTGGTGGAGACCACCACCACCGCCTATATGTGTACGTGTGTAGTGTACGTGTATGTCACTGAACTCCTCCTAAACGGCTGTACCCATGTTGATGAAATTTTTTGTGTGTTCAAGGGGATTTAAGAACGCTTTAGATTCACATTTGGACCCGGTAGGTGGCGCTGCTGTCGATTTCAAGGAGAATAGATTTTTTTTTATTTGAACAGAACAGCGTCTTGGTCAGCAAGTATTTTATATAATCTGTATTCAATAATTTGTATGATTAATCTATAAACAATTATGTATATGAAAGATTTTGGGGTTTCTGGCTCAGGTAGGTCGAAAAATACTAGGATACGCCGCTTGAATCTCGCGCAAAGCTTCTATGTATCTCGTGCTATCAGATGATTACATATCCTTAACTCTTCAACACACGAGGAAGAGGAAGAAGAATAAATATTTACAATAAAATCGTAGACCAATATGTTACAAAATAATCATCTAAACAGTGTTATAACACCGAATTTAATATACACTCATTTGCAAAAAAAACGGGCACCTAAGCAATGAACCATTTCAAATGTTAATATTTCTTTGTTTGATAATTATAGGTAGTTTTATCCACACAATTTGCTAAATTAATAAGAAAATAATCGTTTTCATCAGTATTTCATAAAATTTAGATACAATTTATGGGAAATAATGCTAAACCTCGCTAGTAGTGTATATTCGCTAGTAGTGCATATGCTCATGAAGTAAAAATAAAAAAGTTTTTTTGTTTGTTTTTCTTTAATAAAGTAAAAGCAGATAAATGTTTAGTATCGAGTGTGACCCCCTCTAGCTAAAATCACAGCTTGAATTCGTCTGGGCATGCTAGCGAGTATATCCCGGATACTTGCTTGCGGAATACGTTCCCACTCCGCAGTAATCACATTCTTCAGCTCTCTGATGGTCTGCGAAGCCGGGTGTACTGATCTCACACGCCGTTTCAGAACGTCCCAGACATGCTCTATGGGATTGAGGTCGGGACTTCGAGCTGGCCAATCCAAACGACGAATGCCGACCTCTTGCACATACGCATTAACATCGCGGGATCGGTGGGCGCGAGCATTGTCGTCCATAAAAATCGAGTCTTCACCTAGAGCGGCCAATGCGGGTTGTGCATGAGAAATTAGAACTTCCGTTATGTATCGATGCCCAGTCAGTGAGCCGTTTTCAATGAAGACTAACTCTGTACGATCCATTGAATTTATTCCTGCCCAAAACATAACAGAGCCCCCACCATAAGGTGTGATTTCTTCGAAACATGCCTCTGCAAAGTGTTCTCCTTGTCTTCTTAGCACTCGCCGACGTCGATCTTCACCGAACAGAGATATCCTGGCTTCATCAGAGAACAAAACCCTATTCCAATTGTCTTGAGTCCATGATTCACAATTTCTAGCGAACCTAAGCCTGTGAACTCTGTGCTCACGGAGTAATTTGGGGCCGCGGGCCGGGCGGTGACTGCGTATATTGGCAGCGAGAAGCCTCCTCCTGACCGTCCATAGACTAATATGCACATTTCTTACTTCTTGGAGGTTGTTCTTAAGATCCACATACGAAGATTTGCGATTTCTCAATGCGCGACTCACAAGAAAACGATCATCCCGTGGTTGGGTACATGGTTTTCTTCCAGAACCAGGCCTTCTCTCGACGGAACCAGTCTCCTGATATCGCTGCCAGGTCCTTTGGACTGTCGAGCGACTAACATTTAGCCTCCTAGCCACGAAACATTGGCTGCAACCCTCTTCAAGCAGCGCGATAATTTTGGTAGCTTTTACCACTTTATCTACCATTTTTGATACAGCCAAACAGCATTAAATAAAGCTTTGACAGTCAAGGATATGAAATTAATCGATAAAAATTGAATAAAAGTTATGAAAGTCGATGTTAACTTCTGGAACTTCGCGCCAAAAATGTAGGATAAAAAGGGGTTTTCTGTAAAAATGAACATCAAATGAAAAATTGAATTTAGAACGTACTTTTTTAAATACCACAGCATTTTTAAAACCGGCCAGTAACGTGTACAAACGATTGAAACCTTTTTGGTATTGTATCTTTTTAAATATGAATGAAAATCAAAACCGCCCGTTTTTTTTGCAAATGAGTTTATATACATATAAGAGATTGCCACCTATATATTGGCATCACCATATCCCTGAAATTTAGTGGAAATATTTTTGTCAACGAATAGAGGTCAGCTAAGAAGGGATTTTACGATTGCCCACCTACCCCTTGTAAGTGTAAAATCGTTAATCATTATCAGTTGTGGTCACCCTACTCACACGTTCCTCTGATTATTGCATAGTATTTTAATTGGCACATGCATTTGCCTCTTGTTAAACTATGTATACTTACATTAATCTATCTCATGTGGGAGTCCTAAAAACGTGCATATTCTCAACATTGCCTCGCAAAACTTGTAATACCAACAGCAATCTATACCAATAAATAAAATTGGAGTGTCTGTTTGTAATGTCAAAATAATAGGCTTTTTCATGCTCACACGGTTATTTGCACGACACCTATGGCTAAAATAGCAATTAAAAATTTTTTGTCTGTCTGTTTGTTCCGGGTAATCTTCAAAACGGCTGGATCGATTTCAAAAATTCTTTCACCAATGGAAAGCTATAATATCAGGGCGTAAACTAGGCTATATTTTATCCCGGTATTCCCACGGGAACGGGAACTACGCGGGTAAAACGACTATAACCTATAACCGAAGCGAAGCGAGGGCGGATTGCTAGTCTTCAATATGACTGCTAAAGATGGCGTAAATTTACATAGAAAATTATAATAAATTAAACTCAAGAAATGTTTCGCATTTTCTTTATGTTGATTTATCCTTTAATCACTAACTACAATATTATCAATTTGTGGGTGATGATTTACACTTTATAACGCTTTACACTTTATAATTTATTTTGTCTATTCCTCCCCAAAGGATTTTTTTAAAGCCTAAATTCTACTAAATCTGTCAATCAAAATCAAATCAATTCTCATTCAAACCAGTTCAACAGTTTATGCGTGATTGAGTAACAAACATCCAAACATTCCTAGTATTAATAGAATAATGCTAACAGACAGGAATTCAAGAATTAATTTTTTTAATGAAATATTTGGATATATCCGTTTCATTAATGAAATATTAGGGTACGATTTAGTAAAAAAAAACCATTAGGACGTAACATTAGAGTTCCAGACATGTCATTCTTGACAAAGTAATGGCGAGGCTTAAGGGATCCTGTTTTTAAAAAGCTTTTTCCATGAAAAATTGATCCCAGCTAGCCTATTTTGCATTATATTTTCCTTTTATCACCAATACTTATGAGTTTGTTTTCTTTTTCTAAAAATCTTTAACATATTTTTTTATCAATATACATTTAATTACAATTTACCTTTACTTATACCTTTTCTTATTCCTATAGTTTCCGTGTGGTCACAGAATAGAAATATAATTCACCACCCCTTCTGCTTGTGGGTATCGTAAAAGACAGCTAAGGGATTACAATATGCATATAACATCTACGCAAGAGAAGTAAAACTAAATAAAACCTTATACCAACACGCCTGACTAGCGTGGTTGTAGTAAGTCAATTGCCCTCCTATTGTGGAGTAGGCTTGAGCCCAACCGTGGGACGTCAATGAGCTGAAATGATGATAATGAGAAGGAAATCTCGAAATAAAATCCTATGCCTAACCCTCTGACCTAGGTGATATAGTAGGTCAATTTCCCTCTTATTCTTAGTCAATGAGTTGTAATGGTTATGAATGACTTGAGAGACAGTTCATTTCTATACTACGTGTACCGTAGTGGGAATTATAAAATAATTTCTAAACCATGAGGCATTGCATTTCTTAGGTATATTAAAGTAATATGTATTTACTTCAATTCTTTTTACACGCAGTGAAGACTAAATAACAGCTTCCTTATTAGTATTAGAACTATTCTCTGTAATCAATCAATCAAATATTTGACATGGATGTACGTTTACGCCATCGTATAAATAGTAGTTCTAACGTATTTTTTTCCTATACATTGTTGAAGTGAGCTCAATTATGGATACAAAAAAACAATTTGTTGCATTTTTCGTTCTTGTTATTTGCTTTATTTTGATTTTCATCGGACATTGCAATGCAGTAAGTATGTTCATAGATATAATTCATCTATTTTTATTTTTAGATTTTAACAGATAAAATAAACACGTTTAAAAGGGTTTGATATTTAAAATTTATTCCCGCGCGGTGGGGGAATAAATTTAAATGCCTAGAATGAGTCACCACCTCTTATTTTTCCCTTGGAAGTCATAAAATCAATCAATGCAAATGCAAAACACCAAGAATATAGGCACCAGTATCCTCTTGGAAACCTTATAAACACTAATTGCGATGGTCAATACGCCTGCCAAGCGTGGCGATTATGATATTATTTCCTTTAGTGACGAGGTTATTTCCAACAGTGGACGCCTGATAGGTTGATGATGATGATGATGATGATCTTTTCATGCAGATGACAAGAAAGCAGCTTAAGAATTCTGGGAAGCTCATGAAGAATTCGTGCATGCCGAAGAATGGCGTCACAGAGGGTGCGTATATTGCTAACGGTTTTTCCGCTATAAATATAGAATCGTGATTTGATACAAATATTATCTTTGACTTTCTCTGATTTCTATTTAAGAAATTCATTTTTTATTGTAATAATCATTATATAAATATACATGGCGAAATGCGAAGAATTCTAGAAACTGAAACTTGGCAGAGTAATGGAATGGTTGATTGCGTTGAGAAAGTAAGTTATTATTTGTTGGTGTACGAGCATATCTTTTTCCAAGTATAATGTTTTACAATTCTTATGATTAGATTAACAATTTAATAATTTAATATTAAGTTTTCTGTGTAATAAATCATTGTCGTGTGATAGTTTATATTATTTTTATTGCAAACGGTGGCAAGCATGCAAACAGTACACTTGATGTTAAGTGTTGCTGCCGCTCATGGACCTTCGCAAGGCTGCCTACCGCGAAGAAAGTGAAGGGAGTGTGAATGCATGCAATGAGGTTCGGTGATATTAAAAGCATCACTAAAACCCTCCACACCCAAACACCCTCAGAAACTTGGGCTTGCGGCTCTCTCGCTCACCGAACGAAGCGCAGTAACAAATTGCTACTACTCGGACGTTGATTTTCTGTGAGAATGTGGTACTACCCCGGACGGACCGGCCCGCGACTGTAGACAGACAACTGTCGACAGTGTGGTCCTACCACGAGTAGATACAGAAGAGTACAATATGTCACCATATTACTAATGATGATAGGTATGATATTTTCGTGTAGGGATGGAGTAAGAATACAATTCACTCCTCCTATCCTGTCCGTGGATGTCGTAAGGTATATAATATACAATAATATCTGTGCAAGAGAAATAAAACTCGAAGTATCTTATACCAATAGGTCTGACCAGCATGGTATTGTACGTCAATTTCTCTCCTATTGGGGAAGAGGCTCGAACTCAACATTGGGACGTGTATGAGTTGGTACGAAAAGGATACTTTTCCGTGGCAAAAAGTGCCTCTTGAAAAACTCATAATAGTAAGTGCGATCGCCAAACTGCCTGCCAAGTTTGGTGATTATGGTAACCTCTACTTTATGGAGATACCTTTGTTCGACAGTGGATGTTGATAGGCCGATGGATGGTCAAAATCTTAGAAAGAACTGGCAATAAAAAAAAGGAAATTTGTAAGACGTAATCGTTAACTTTAGACTTAATAATTCATGGTACGTAAGCTTGTAGACTTAAAACTGTTTTAATTTGTTTATTCGTTAGTCGACTGTATTCGAGTTTAATCAAGTGATACTATGAAAGATTTGTTGTTGTTTTGTTTGTTATAGAGGAAGTGGGCAAGATTGAAGAAGGGAAGTTTATAGAGAGTCGAAATGTTATGTGCTATGTAGCTTGTATATACTCTATGGGACAAATAGTAAGTAATACTTGTTGCTTTAATATTTTTATGGCTAACACAATGTCGCCTTTGTAGAAATCTAAGAAATTTAAAAATAAATTTCTATAACTCGGTGTTTGCCATCGAGTTCTACAAATTTTAATTCTATTTTGCTACAGAATTAAAAAAAAAAGAAATACAAAAGACATCAAGGGTCAGTACCAGTGTTCGGCCCAATGGCGAAGGGGAGGGAATATAGCGTGTTTTGGGGTCGCGCGCCGCTCACTCCTTGTCCCTAATGATAACATAGCCTGCCAAAAAGAAAAAACATAACTGTCTGACTACTATTACTACCTACTAAACTGACTGACTACCAATTAAAAGAAGCGTACCTAATGTTTGTCAGGTCTGCATATAAACTCATTTGCAAAAAAAACGGGCGGTTTTGATTTTCATTCATATTTAAAAAGATACAATACCAAAAAGGTTTCAATCGTTTGTACACGTTACTGGCCGGTTTTAAAAATGCTGTGGTATTTAAAAAAGTACGTTCTAAATTCAATTTTTCATTTGATGTTCATTTTTACAGAAAACCCCTTTTTATCCTACATTTTTGGCGCGAAGTTCCAGAAGTTAACATCGACTTTCATAACTTTTATTCAATTTTTATCGATTAATTTCATATCCTTGACTGTCAAAGCTTTATTTAATGCTGTTTGGCTGTATCAAAAATGGTAGATAAAGTGGTAAAAGCTACCAAAATTATCGCGCTGCTTGAAGAGGGTTGCAGCCAATGTTTCGTGGCTAGGAGGCTAAATGTTAGTCGCTCGACAGTCAAAGGACCTGGCAGCGATATCAGGAGACTGGTTCCGTCGAGAGAAGGCCTGGTTCTGGAAGAAAACCATGTACCCAACCACGGGATGATCGTTTTCTTGTGAGTCGCGCATTGAGAAATCGCAAATCTTCGTATGTGGATCTTAAGAACAACCTCCAAGAAGTAAGAAATGTGCATATTAGTCTATGGACGGTCAGGAGGAGGCTTCTCGCTGCCAATATACGCAGTCACCGCCCGGCCCGCGGCCCCAAATTACTCCGTGAGCACAGAGTTCACAGGCTTAGGTTCGCTAGAAATTGTGAATCATGGACTCAAGACGATTGGAATAGGGTTTTGTTCTCTGATGAAGCCAGGATATCTCTGTTCGGTGAAGATCGACGTCGGCGAGTGCTAAGAAGACAAGGAGAACGCTTTGCAGAGACATGTTTCGAAGAAATCACACCTTATGGTGGGGGCTCTGTTATGTTTTGGGCAGGAATAAATTCAATGGATCGTACAGAGTTAGTCTTCATTGAAAACGGCTCACTGACTGGGCATCGATACATAACGGAAGTTCTAATTTCTCATGCACAACCCGCATTGGCCGCTCTAGGTGAAGACTCGATTTTTATGGACGACAATGCTCGCGCCCACCGATCCCGCGATGTTAATGCGTATGTGCAAGAGGTCGGCATTCGTCGTTTGGATTGGCCAGCTCGAAGTCCCGACCTCAATCCCATAGAGCATGTCTGGGACGTTCTGAAACGGCGTGTGAGATCAGTACACCCGGCTCCGCAGACCATCAGAGAGCTGAAGAATGTGATTACTGCGGAGTGGGAACGTATTCCGCAAGCAAGTATCCGGGATATACTCGCTAGCATGCCCAGACGAATTCAAGCTGTGATTTTAGCTAGAGGGGGTCACACTCGATACTAAACATTTATCTGCTTTTACTTTATTAAAGAAAAACAAACAAAAAAACTTTTTTATTTTTACTTCATGAGCATATGCACTACTAGCGAATATACACTACTAGCGAGGTTTAGCATTATTTCCCATAAATTGTATCTAAATTTTATGAAATACTGATGAAAACGATTATTTTCTTATTAATTTAGCAAATTGTGTGGATAAAACTACCTATAATTATCAAACAAAGAAATATTAACATTTGAAATGGTTCATTGCTTAGGTGCCCGTTTTTTTTGCAAATGAGTGTATAATGCTCGTGTATCATTCCGAGCTGAGACCGCGTAAGATTTACCATTTTCTTTTTTCGATCGACCATATCTTACCCAACCGTCTCGGATATAAGAGCGTCATGCGACTGTCCACCTTCTCTACGGCCTTTAGATGAGCCATAGTTACAGCTGCCCTAACATCGGCGAAAAGAACCCAGAATTGAAACTCTACACCAAGCTGTTTGAACAATAGGGTCTTTTGAAAATTATTTTCTATAGAAGCTTAACAGGAAGAACTATTTTTGTGGTATTTAGTTGCAGTCGAGCAAACAGTTAATCTGGTAAGTGGTAACAGCCTTACATTGGCCTCTATAATACTGGTATTACTGGTATTAAAGAGGGATACAGTCAGACCGCTGCTTACCGTAGAGTAGGGTTTAGGTTTTCAACTCTCTCGTTAACCAAACGAAGGGGAGTAGTAAATTCATCATCATCATTATTACAGCTCATGTATGTCCCAGTGCTCGGCTCGAGCCTCCTCCATAATATGAGGAAAGCTGATCTACTATACCACGCTGGTCAGACGTGTTGGTATAGGGTTTTGTATCGAGTATTCCTTCTCTTGTATAGATGTTAAATGCATATTATATCCCTTATTCGTCTTTCACGATACCCAAGGTGAATTGTATTCTTACTCCGTCATCATACGGAGGCGTGTAAATTATTACTTTTTAATATTTTCTATTTACTATTTCCTCATCGTCTATTGCTGGATAAATTAGCTAAATAATATTAAAAGGCATTCACAGAATTCAATTACTAATTTTAATTGTGAATTCGACAGGTAAAAAATAATAAATTGAACTACGACGCGATAATCAAGCAAGTGGACATGATGTTTCCTCCCGAAGTTAAAGATGGCGCTAAAGCGGCTGCAGCTCATTGTAAGGATATATATAGTAAGTTGGATTTCAATTATTATATGGTCCAAATTTTTCTCTATTTCGATTCAGTGCATAAGTGTCAGTGGCGAGTTTTGTTTCTTGAAAGCTTGCTAGGCAGACCTCAGTAGGAAACTTGTAGCATCTATAAGCCAAACGACGTCCAAACAAAAATGTCACGTAGCCCAATCTTTTTATCAATTAATTTGTCGTGTGGTAACAATGTTAGAATACGATTCACCTGGTGTTTTTTTAAATTATGTTTATAATAGGATCCCAGCTTGATGGTAAGACTCGGCCATCTTATCTAATGAAATATTTGTTTTTGAGCTCAGTAGCCTCACGTACCATTCTAGGCAGATATCGGTGTTCTTTTGCGAGGATTTGTACAACACTGTCGATCAAAATATAAGAACTAATTTCTAGCGGGTAGTTATATATATATTTCTGTAATAATGATGGTACATATTTCTGTAATAATGTTGGACGTGAGACATCTTAGTCCGGCAGTGAGCATGAACGCCGTGAAGTATTCGAAACGTCAGGCAATCAAAATCAAATACAAAAGCGATAAATGCCGTAAAATAGTTTTATTTACAATGAATAAGGTTTTACAAAATGCAGATAACATCTCTCTCATATGAGACGTCAATAATAGCGATTATAAATATACAAATTTATATTTCTGTATAAATAATTATTCATCATATTGTTTGTTGCCGATGTTAAGGCTACGTTGTTAAAAAATCGGCCAAGTACGAGTTGAACTCGCGCACGAAGGGTTCCGTACCATTGACTAGGTAAACAAGTGCCTCCCTATTGCCATTATCGATATTGAGCAAAAAAATCAAGTTTGTTGTATGGGAGCCCCCTTAAATATTTATTTTATTTTTAGTATTTGTTATTATAGCGGCAATAGAAATACATCATCTGTGAAAATTTCAACTGTCTAGCTAGCACCGTTCTTGAGATACAGCCTGGTGACAGACGGACGGACAGCGAAGTCTCAGTAATTGGGCCCCGTTTTTACCCTTTGGGTACGGAACCTTAAAAATATACGAAAGGTTATGGTTACCTTTCGTATATATATAAAAAATATAAAAAATATACGGCAGGTCATATTTAAACGTATCTAGTTGGATAAATTGCGGTAGATAAGTGGGTGTTTCGTGATTCAAATACGAAATAATTGTTTTTGATAATATCTGCTCTTCATAGTCACCGTTAATTATCCTTAGGTACCATAGTTATAGATTATTGTGATTTAAAATTATTTAGTGTTATACTTTTCCGTGTGGTGACGGAGTAAGAATACAACTTACCACTCCCTATCTTGCCCGTGGATGTCGTAAAAGACAACTAAGGGTTATAAAATGCACATAACATCTGTGCAAGAGAAAATAAACTCGAAGTGAAACTCTGTACCAACATGTCCGATCAGCATGGTATAGTAGGTCAAATTCCCTCCCATTGTGGAGGAGGCCCAAGCCCAACAGTGGGACCTATGTGGGCGACGATGATGAGTGTTGTGTGTGTAGTTCAGTGTGTACTTCATTTCATTTATCTACCCCATATACGTCTGAATGTTAGGAATGAACACCCCTAACAATTTTTGTGTGTTGATGGAGTAGGTTTCTTTATTGTTTTTTTTTACAAGATTTGTTATTGATAGCAAATTCTCAGGTTTCTCACCGCTTAGCGAGTATGTATTGGACTTTACGATATTCCTAGTTATATGTGTTCCTAAAGAAAATTCAGCCTGTTAAATTCAGGAATATTCAGTCTATTGGTTCTCCTCTTCCTACAATTGAAAGAATTAATTCTATAGTTTATCCCAACATTAAATCTACAAATTACTTTATTACTCTTCATCAATTATTTGAAGTCGACACAATATATGCACTTCCTCCACACAACCCAATCAGACGTCATCCATTTGTTCAGCCCATTTGTCTATGTCGTGCTTCGCGCAATCCATACAATTATATTCGGTCTCACCCCTAAAGCCTTCAAAATTAAAATAATTACTAGTACACTAATATAAAAACAAAGTCAACCACGTATATCCACCCTGTCATACTTCTTCTTCATATTACTCTTTGCCTTTCTACTTCATTCAATGTTTCACTAAGCCAACCACCTTGTTTTGATAGTCGTTTTTCATCATAAACATAATTCAAACAATAAATATTTCTGACGTTTACGCTACTGTTACACATTGTAAATAAAACTACGGGTTTTATCGCTTTTGTATTTGATTTTTGATTGCTCGACGTTTCGAACACTTTGCAGCTTTCATGGTCACGAGCGGACTAAGATGTCTCACGTCCCACAAGTCATCGTTATTATAAAAATCGGGCAATCAAAAATCAAATACAAACGCGATAAAATCTGTAAAGTAGTATTATTTTCAAACAATAAAGTTCAAACAATACTTCTTTTAATGAATTTCAATTTAAAAGTATTTATACTACAGAACTCCGCACTGTTCGGTTGCTCGCGACGGAATGTCAGAAATCTGTTTCTTTTTCTGTATTCTGTGATAGCAGATGGATTTTGCAGATTAGCGTGGACTATGGGTGAGCACTGAGGGCTCTTCTTCAATCTTTGTACAAAACTAGATTAATTTTCCATATTTTCTGTTGATTATTTTGCCAGTAATGAAATCACTGCTTTATACTATTTAAAATATCGCCCTTAACTGTTAAATTAAATATATAGCACTGATGACACACAAACACATGATATAACTTGTGATTGATATTCGACGAATTACTAAAAATATTAATAATCTTTATTTTTTATTGCAGCAAAACAATACAATGATTTATGTGAGTCTGCATACTGGACAGCCAAATGTATGTATGATTACGATCCTAGTAACTTCGTCTTTCCTTAAAATTACAATAACTTATTAAATGAAATATTATATTAAATTAACGTTTTATTTACCTATTTATCATTTTTTATATCATTAAGCTTTTATTTATTTATTACTATTATGTGGTTTTTATTTATTACTGTTCTGTGGTAGCTACCAATATATTGAGTAAATCTAAATTAATATTAGGATTTTTTGAGCATTTGTAGACTGACCAAGAAAACCTGACTTACTAAAATTAAATATTATAATTAAACATCTTTAAGGACTTAAAGATCTCACGTTTGTATTTACTAAAATCTAAAGTTTTAGTAAGTGCTAAACTTTGATTAAAGGAAGTCATAATAAGGTATCTTGAATATCTGTGAGTTGTATGTGATGTTTCAGGTGCCTGAGGTCAGATTAGGGATGGCGATCTAAGATCGGTTAATCGAAGAATCGATTATTCAGCCTCAAAAAATCGATTTATAAATCGACACGAATCACTGAATTGATACTTTACGCTAGAGAATTGTCATTCGATTTTTTTCTGCCCACTAGATACTAAGTATGTTAATGTTTTATTCAGATTCCCTAAAAAAAAGCTCCACATATTTACCCTCTAAATTTCCTAAAAAAAAGGTCATCACAAGCCCGTCCCAAAAAAAAAAGATTGATAGATCGATTAATTGGGATTGATCTTTCAGACCTCAATTTTCTTGCTCGATGACACTGGCAAGCTACTGGAGAGGGTGGTAGCTGCCCGCATCGAGCGGCACCTCGTCGGCACGGGGCCCGATATGTCGGACGCCCAGTTTGGGTTTAGGAGGGGTCGTTCAACGATCGCGGCTCTGTTGCGCCTGAGGGCCGTGGCGACTGAGGCAGCCGTCACCGGCGGGGGAGTGCTGTTGGTGGTGTCCCTAGACATCGCCAACGCATTCAATAGTCTGCCATTCAGCTGCATCAGGGAGGCGCTCCGGTATCACGGAGTGCCAGTTTACCACAGGGGTCAGTTCTCGGACCCACCCTGTGGAACATCGGCTACGACTGGGCGTTGCGGGGGAGCCTCCCGCCCGGGCTGGGCGTGATTTGTTACGCCGACGACACGCTCGTCACAGCCCGCGGTGGGACGCTAGAAGAGGCGGTAAGCCTGGCGACCTCTGGTACCGAGGAGGTCGTCAGACGGATCGAGGCGCTGGGATTGCGGGTCGCCCTGGACAAGACGGAGGCCCTCTTGTTCCATGAGCGTCATATGAGCCCTCCCATCGGCGTCTCGATCACCGTCCACTCGGTTGACATCAGCATCCGGGCCCATATGAGGTACTTGGGCCTGGTGCTCGACGGGCGATGGTGGTTCCGGGAGCATTTCCGCAGGCTCGCTCCACGGCTCGTCGGCGCGGCGTCCGCCTTATGGTGGCTTATGCCGAACGTGGGCGGACCGAGCGCTGCGTGCCGACGGCTGTACGCGGGGGTCATTCGGTCGATGGCCCTGTACGGCGTACCGGTGTGGGCGGGGTCCTTGACCGTCTGACTTAGGGCCCTTCTGTGGCGACCACAGAGGGTCACGGCGGTCAGGGCCAGCCGCGGATACCGCACGGTGGCGACGGAGGCAGCGTGCCTATTGGCCGGGACTCCCCCGTGGGACCTGGAGGCGGAGATGCTCGCCGGACTATAACGGCGGGTGACGAGGGTGCGAGCGGAAGGCGGTGTGGTCTCGTTAAGGGATCTCACCGCCTGGCGCGTCGACGCCCGCCGAGACGTGATTGCCCGTTGGGCAGTCCGGCTGGAGAGGCCTCGGTCCGGGTTGCTAACCGTGGAGGCCTTCCGGCCGGTGCTGATGCAGTGGTTAGAAAGGCGGCACGGGGTGCTCTCCTTCCGACTAGTGCAGGTGTTGACGAGGCATGGGTGCTTCGCCAAATACCTGCACAAGGTCGTAAGGAGGGAGAGTACACCGTCCTGCCACCACTACGATTGCGACGAGGACACGGCGACGCATACGCTTGAGGCCTGCGCGGCATGGGCAGTGAAGCGCTGTGAACTCGTCACAATCATCGGTACAGACCTGACGCTGCCGGCTATCGCTAGGGCGATGGTCGACAGCGTCGGGAATTGGGACGCGGTCGCAGCCTTCTGCGAGACAGTGATCTCGCAGAAGGAGGCGGCGGATCGCCTGCGTGAGGAGCGCAGCCTCGATGAGGAGATCCGCCGCCGGCGACTGGGGCGGCGTAGGCGCAACTACCTGCGCCTCATGCCGCCCTAGCCGAGGCCGCGGGTGACGTGACCGAGGATTTTAGTCCGTCACCCGCCGAGAGGCCGACCGCGTGAGGAAAGACCGACGTCCTCCCCGAGGGGGGGACGTCGGTCGATGAGAGGGTACCCCAATAGGGGGTATTCCGTCGGGCCGACCACTGATGTCAAGTAACCCTGCTCCGGTGGTCGGCCCAATGACGAAGGCGACGTGGTTTTCGGGTGGGTTGCGGGAGTTGCGTGCTTAAGCCCCTCTGTCGCCCCGGACGGAGTGGTGCGGAGGCGCGCCGACCGCAGCCCACCCAAAAAAAAAAAACCTCTATTTTCTTGTGAATCGATTCCTTGGACGACAATTCGAATCGATTCAAGAATCGATCTTTTTCAGAATGATTGCCCATCCCTAGGTCAGATGGTTAAAGTGAAAAAAAAAACGTAAAAAATTAAAAAGTCATATTTATTCAAATTTGATTATGCAGGTGGGGGCGATCCTAATAAACTTATAAATAATATGGTCTATGTGAATGATGATGATGATTGCTTTTTTGCCTTCTTGCCCTTCATTTTCTTGTATAGATGGTAAATGCATATCTTATTTCTTATTCACCTTTTACGACACCTACGATAATATATAACATACATATCTTTATATATCAATTTATTTTACAATCCTTACTTAATATTATAAATGCGAAAGTAACTCTGTCTGTCTGTTACGCTTTCATGTCTAAACCAGATTTTGAAGAAATTTGGTACAGAGATGGACTAAAGCTTGAGAAAGGACATACTCGTAGGATTTTTATCGCGAAAAAATGGGTATAAGGGGTTGAAATAGGGGATGACATTTTGTATGGAAATTTGTCATTTTCGATGATAGAACCATAAATATTTGTATTAAGGCACTTGATAATATATACATATATATAAATATACGTTTTAGCGTTTTGGAAATTTCATTTATATTCATTTTCTTGTATAGATGGTAAATGCATATCTTATTTCTTATTCACCTTTTACGACACCTACGATAATATATAACATACATATCTTTATATATCAATTTATTTTACAATCCTTACTTAATATTATAAATGCGAAAGTAACTCTGTCTGTCTGTTACGCTTTCATGTCTAAACCAGATTTTGAAGAAATTTGGTACAGAGATGGACTAAAGCTTGAGAAAGGACATAGGATTTTTATCGCGAAAAAATGGGTATAAGGGGTTGAAATAGGGGATGACATTTTGTATGGAAATTTGTCATTTTCGATGATAGAACCATAAATATTTGTATTAAGGCACTTGATAATATATACATATATATAAATATACGTTTTAGCGTTTTGGAAATTTCATTTATATGGGGATGAAATTCAACATCTAAAAGACAAGGAAGCATACAGCCGAAACCACTGGGACTAGAAACGTAATTTTTTTTACACCGTTGTATTTCTTGGGGTACACGAGCTCTAGCAAAGGATTTTTGGAAAATCACCCCCTTAAGGGGGTGAAAAGCGTATAGCCTTTAACGCCTAGACCACTGAACCGATTTTGATGAACTCTGGTACAGAGATGGACTAAAGTTTGAGAAAGTACATATGCTACTTTTTATCGCGAAAAAATGGGTATAAAGGATTGAAATACGGGATGACATTTTGTATGGCAATTCATCATTTTCGATGATAGCATGATGAATCTTTGTATTAAGGCATTTGATAATAAATAAATAAATATTCGTTCTAGCATTTTGAAAATTTTACTTACATGGGGATGAAATTCAATCCCTAAAATACCAAAAAGCGTACAGCGGCAACCACTGGGCCTAGAAACGCAATTTTTTTTACTCCGTCCAATTTTTTGGGGTACACGAGAACTAGCAAAGGATTTTTGGCAAATCACCTCCTTAAGGGGGTGAAAAGCGTATAGCCGAAACTATTGGGGCTAGGAACGTGAAACTGTGTATTGTGCGATTCTCTTTCTTTTGTTGTAAATGAGCTCTAAGAAATTAGTTTTTGAAATTCAATCTCTAAGGGGGTGAAAAATGTATAGCCGAAATCATTAGGCCTGGAAACGTGAAATTTTGTACAAAGTTGTCTTTCTTGGGGAAAGTGCACATTGAAAAAAAAAAGAGATTTTTGCAATTTTACCCCCCCTTTTTTTTTTTTTTTTTTTGTGGGTGGGCTGCGGTCGGCGCACCACTTCGTCCGGGGCGACAGAGGGGCTTAAGCACGCAACTCCCGCAACCCACCCGAAAACCACCTCGCCTTCGTCGTTGGGCCGACCACCGGAGCAGGTTTACTTGTCGTCAGTGGTCGGCCCGACGGAATACCCCCTACGTGGGGTACCCTCCCATCGACCGACGTCCCCCTCTCGGGGAGGAAGGCTGCGATCGCGTCCCAATTCCCGACGCTGTCGACCATCGCCCTAGCGATGGCCGGCAGCGTCAGGTCGGCACCGATGATTGCGACGAGTTCACGGCGCTGCGTGGCCCAAGCGGCGCAGGCCTCGAGCGTATGCGTCGCAGTGTCCTCGTCGCAATCGCAGGACGGTGTACTCGCCCTCCTTACGACTTTGTGCAGGTATTTGGCGAAGCTCCCATGCCCCGTCAACACCTGCACTAGTCGGAAGGAGAGCACCCCGTGCCGCCTTTCCAACCACTGCATCAGCACCGGCCGGAAGGCCTCCACGGTTTGCAAACCGGACCGAGGCCTCTCCAGCCGGACTGCCCAACGGGCAATGACGTCTCGGCGGGCGTCGACGCGCCAGGCGGTGAGCTCCCTCAAGGAAACAACACCGCCCTCCCCGCGCACCCCCGACACCCACCGATACAACTCGGCGAGCATTTCCTCCTCCAGGTCCCACGGGGGAGTCCCGGCCAATAGGCACGCTGCCTCCGTCGCTGCCGTGCGGTATCCGCGGATGGTCCTGACCGCCGTGACCCTCTGTGGTCGCCACAGAAGGGTCCTAAGTCGGACGGTCAAGGACCCCGCCCACACCGGTGCGCCGTACAGGGCCATCGACCGGATACAATTTTACCCCTAAGGAGAGCGTATAACCGATATCACTGAGCCTAGGAACGATAATTTTAGTACACGGTCGGCTTTCTTGGGTTACTCTATTATTTTTTCAAGATTACTTTGGATCGACGCAATACGTAGGCACTCCTCTGCCATCGTAGATATATTGCAAAGGTTCTTCTAGCAACATTTCATGATCAGCTGCCTGCCAGACGACATTGCTGGCTAGATGGCATCACCAATTGGTCCAGGTAGATGTAAATCTTTGTCTTAGTAGTATTTTGCGACACCCACAAACAATGAAAACGTTATAATATTCCTAGCCGCTACGAGACAGTAAGTTAAAATCAAGATATTAATTAATCCAATTTTCTATCTCTAAAAAATAAACAAATTTGAAGCGTCTATTTGTCTGTCAAAATAATAGGTTTTATTTATGCTCACATAATTATTTGCACGATACCTATGTCAAAAAAAACCGGCCAAGTGCGAGTCGGGGTCGCGCACGAAGGGTTCCGTATCATTATCTATAAAAAGGGGGATAAATTGCGTTTGTTATATAGGAGCCCCCTTACATATTTATTTCATTTTGTTTTTAATATTTATTGTTATAGCGGCAATAGAAAAGCATAACTTGTAAAAAATTCAACTGTCTAGCTATGGCGATCCTTGAGATACGCCTTGGTGACAGACAGACGGACGGACAGACAACGAAGTTTTAGTAATAGGGTCCCGTTTTTACCCTTTGGGTACGAAACCCAAACAATTGAGCCGTTTTTACGGCTTAATTTTTTTGTCTGTCTATTCGTTACGGGTAATCTTCAAAACGGCTGGTCCGATACTGATAATACTTTGCTACCAGGTCTACCAAGCCTTACATAAGGAATAACTTAGGCTATATTTTATCCCGGTGTGGCTGGAGCAACTGTGAGAATTTAGTCGATTTTAAAATTATTTCACCAATGGAAAGCTATTTTTAAACGAGTAACATATTTAAGCTATTTTTTAATCCCGATATACCTACGGGACCGGGCACAATGCCGGTGAAATCGCGGGAATTTAATGGATATAAAAATTAATTTACGAATGAAAATCTACATTATCAGTGAATAACAAATAAAGGCAATTTTCATCTTGTTGTTTGCCCGGGAACGAGAACTTCGCGAGTGAAACCGGTGGATTTTGACCAATTTTTAAAATTCTTTCACCAATGGGAAGCTACGTTATCAGCGAGTAACATAGGTAATTTTTATCTCAGATATTTGTATGGGATTTGATTAGTATAATTTTTTTTCACCCATGTAAACTTATAATATCAGCGAGTAACATAGGTAATTTTTATCTCGGATATTTGTATGGGATTTGATTAGTATAATTTTTTTTTCACCCATGTAAACTTATAATATCAGCGAGTAACATAGGCAATTTTTATCTCGGCATTCGCATGGGAATGGGGTCTACGTGGGTGAAACTACGGGAGTTTCATCAATATTATTTTTTCACCAATGGAAACCTATCATGGATAATGTATTATCAGCGACTAAGGATGGCCATATTTATCATCGTCTTTCTACGTGAATTTGAACTACAAGGGTGGAAGTAATATTCAAATATAAAAATTTGTGAGGATATTTGGACGTTTGTTACTCAATCACGCGTAAACTGTTGAGCAGATTTGGATGAAAATTGACACATAGAGTATTTCTTAAATTAAGAAATATGCAAGCCAACTTTTACGCGAGCAAAGCCGCGGGCAAAAGCTAGTATCTTTATATATCAATTTCTTGTGTACGTGTGTGTATGTCACTGAACTCCTCCTAAACAGCAGGACATGTTGATGAAATTTTTTGTGTGTCTTCAAGGGGATTTGAAGAATGGTTTAGATTCACAATTGGACCCGATAGGTGGCTTTATTTTTTTTTGAACAGAACAACGTCTGTTGGGTCAGCTAGTATATATATCCTGCTCTTATCCCAATTATTTGGTAGTCTTGGATCAATGCTATTCTAACCTCATAATTTACTACTTTGAGCTTAAACAAATTAGTTCAATCTGGATAAAGTGATTCATAATATTTAATATCTAATCTTACGTATATAGCGGTAAATTCCCAACATGATATATTATAGGCTATAGCATATTTATTTAAATCATTTTATAAAAAAAAATGATAGGACTGCTGGTGCATATTCTCTTGTTTTTATGATTCACACGTGACATAGACTAATGTAAGTATATATTCGTTACCAAGAGGAAAACGCAAGTGTTAATTAAAATACTATTATCCAATTATCTTTCAAGCGTGTGAGTAAGGTGACCATAAGTTATAATTATTGACACCTGACTCTTTTTATTAAAATCTTAAAACAGTCTTGATAACAGGAAGCGATAGAAAGTGATAAGGTATCGCCGGTTTCGATGTGTTTTATTTACTGAAAGGCTATGTCTGACCGGGATGCAGTAAGAAGGTACGGGGTGATAATATAGTAGCATTTAGATCACATAATATGAGTGTGAGATCGCTGTACAAGCAGTTTCAGTGGATCGCTCTGTGTACTACCTTTTCAAATACCTACTTCAGGACTTCAGCATCAACGCGTAGAACACTTTCAACATCTCTTCACTAGTTTTAGTTAGGAATTCTTTTCTTAAAACTAATGCAAAACACAGTGTTTCCAATTTTCCCTTAAATGTTGAGGTACTCCTCTAGTACAAAGCTTTCATGTAAGATTTTTTGTACTTGACTCATACGAAAGCTTACAATTATCTAATTCTGTTGATACATAATCCTTCTCGTTATCGTAGTAAGGCCGACTAGAAGGACCTACGGATCTACAACTTACATCCTGGATCCTGCATGATGGATGATCTACAGCTTGGGAGCACGTATAAACTCATTAAAATATTATAAATAAAAAAGTTGTACACAGTAGTACGGGATAGGGCTTCACCATGAAATAGTAATCGAAGTTTATCGCAATTTCCGAATAGGCCAAATTGAGTTATTCAACAACAACTCAATTTAGCCTATTATTGATGACGTGGATATCACTGACTTGTGGTTTCAACAGGACGGTGCCACATGTCACACATCCAATGAAACGATCAATTTATTGCAAACCAAATTTCCCGATCGCATAATTTCACGAAAATCAGCTGTTATGTGGACAGCCAGATCGTGTGATTTCACACCACTGGATTATTTTTTGTGGGGCTATGTTAAGGACAGAGTCTATACGGAGCCAATCGAATCGATTGCAGCCTTAAATTTTAAAATCCGTGATGTGATTAACGAAATAGACCCACCATTTTGCCAAAAAGTGATTAAAAACTTTGATGAAAGAATCGAAATCTCTCAGCGTGGTCGTGGTGGATATTTGCCATATATCATTTTTCATTGATAATTGCCGAACTTTTCTCTTCGTAATACAATAAAAATTTGAATCATCTTCATCTAAATTTCTTGTTTTATTTTGTTTTAGAAAACATAGTTCTTGTTGATAAACCCTTTATTAGTATGATTTGGAAATTCATATTAAAATAGTTTATATGTTTATGACCTGATATCAAATAAAATAATAAAATATCCATCTTAGAATAATAACGTATAGAATGATAGTGTCTGTACTTAAGCAAACAAAAACGTGAAGTCAAAATACTACATGCGTGCAAGCGATTACACACGTACACACGCACACCACTATACCATAGAGTTGCCTTGTACGCAGTGACTTTGTACACGACGGAACGGTCCGGCGTAGGGAGCCATCTGGCTTCAATTTGTATGCTTCTAATTTTGTGCGTCGAGTTACCTTCTATGAGTTATTATTATAACATTCTGTGGCGACTATCCACCACTAAGATAACTTGGACCGCAACCCAACAATGCGAAGCAATCCGCTTCGCTAATGAAGATTGGCCCATACAAGAAGACGCAGGTGCGAGGCAGCTGGCGTGCACAGCTGACAGATGTGCGACACACCTGACACCTGCATTCGCACCTGCGGTGATATCATCGAATGCGCACCTGTTGGAACACGTGCACATTCGGACCACACGCAGACTGAATGCTAGTATATATACACCGCCTTTTGCTGTCTATTCATCCTCCATCCGACGTCCTCGTCACGTCCTCGACGAAGAGGACGACAATATCACACTCGCTCAACAAAGAGCCTACACGGCCCGCGAGGCCTTAACAAATAAATATCCGCGGTTCCGCCCTATCCGAAGCAAAATATCTATTCATCCAGTCGACATACGATATCAAGCTCGCACACTTGTACGGTCGTCACTAGCTTATTATCAATTTATTGTACATAGTTTAGAACAATGTAAATAAATCGTCAGTCTTAGAAATAACTCTCTTCGTTCTTCTTCGCCGTCTCTTCACATCTTCATTCGCCAACCTCAACACAAGTGTAGGGTGGCTAATCTCCTCTCATATTGAGTGATGCAATTTTTTTAAATCAAATTATTTCAGGACGCAGTTCATGGATATCGTACACAACACGTGCCGATAAATTAATTGTATGCTTGCGTATTCATATATAGCTGTCAGATAAGATCAAGATTTTGAAATTGGAAAGGCATGACAGGCTTTTAGGAAAATAACTGTATCTATTGATTAAATATGCTACTTATTGCGTCACTGAAAATTTTATTATTGCTAACTACTTGCGAAGCGGTAAGTTATTTTTAGTTCTGTTCACAAAAATAAAATAAGTGTATATTTGTTATCGGGTGTCTAAGAGATGGCTCGAACGTGCCAAATATCAGGGATTCGATTCTCGTGTAAGATAACTCTTTGTGCGATCCACAGATTTTTGTTCCGAGTTTGGTTGTAATTTATGTTTGTTAATTGCCCCAAGTTATTGGGATAAAGCAGGATGATGATGATTATGACAATGATGATGTATAATAATAATAATAAAATCATACAAGGCAATTTTGCAAAAATATATATATAAGTATAGAAACGCTTAAAGTTCTCATTATATACAATCTATACCAATAAATAAAATTGGAGTGTCTGTTTGTAATGTCAAAATAATAGACTTTTTTCATGCTCACACGGTTATTTGCACGACACCTATGCCTAAAATAGCAATTAAAAAATTTTTGTCTGTCTGTCTGTTTGTTCCGGGTAATCTTCAAAACGGCTGGATCGATTTCAAAAATTCTTTCACCAATGGAAAGCTATAATATCAGGCCGTAAACTAGGCTATATTTTATCCTGATATTCCCACGGGAACGGGAACTACGCGGGTAAAACGACTATAACCTATAACCGAAGCGAAGCGAGGGCGGATTGCTAGTTTATAATATGATAATAAAAGCTTGTCGCGCGATTTGTAAATATACTAGTACCAATTTAATTATGTAAATTGATCTGCTAAATTTATTATATTTTCAATTTCATTAAATACTGATAGGTAATTAAACCTCGCGACAAGCTTTTATCTATATACTAGCTGACCCGGCGAACTTCGTACCGCCATAATTTTTTTCGAAAATATTTTTTCTAAATTTCCGAAAATATATCTATAGTATTTAATGGAAGAACCATTACGGTTTTGTCGGGAAAGATTCGATCGTCTTAGTCGCGGCATTGTTAATGATGATTCAAAGAGAATACAAATTACTCATTATTGATTTCTGACAAAATTATAATTGTCATATTTTTAACCATACCAACCATAAAATTTTTAACTATAGACATAATTACGTTTAGCTGTCATTTGCGTTTTGTTATTACATATCAAATGCGTTGCGTACTTGTATTCTCTTTGACATTTTATGTCACGTCACACGGTAACTCAATCGAACGGGATAAAAGAGTTATTGGCGAAATCTTGTAAACACCATTAAAAAAAAAGACGGAATAAAAAGTATCCTATGTCCGTCTCCTAGTTCTAAGCTACTTCCCCACCAATTTTCAGCCAAATCGGTATAGCTGTTCTTGAGTTATAAATAGTGTAACTAAAACGACTTTCTTTTATATCTTATATATATATATATATATATTTCTAGCGTACGTGTGTATGTCACTGAACTCCTCCTAAACGGTTGTACCGATGTTAATGAAATTTTTGTGTGTGTTCAAGGGGATTCGAGAATTGTTTAGATTTATAATCGGACCCGGTAGGTGGCGCTGCTGTCGATTTCAAAGACAACTTCTTTTATTGTATTTGAACAGAACAACGTCTGTTGGGTCAGCTAGTATATAGATATAAAAGGAGAAGCTGACTAACATATCAACGCAGGGCCTAAACTATAAGGGTTAAAAACTTTAAATTTTGCACATGGGTTCCTTTTATAACGTAGGATTAAGAAAGTATTTTTGAAAATTCACCTCCTAAGGGGGTCAAACGAGGCTGCATAATATGTATGAGACATTACCGTTTTTGAAGTTATCCAAATGAAATTTAGTACAAAGGTTCTTCATTGAAAATCATGATACAGGAGTAAAATAATTTTTCGAAGGTCATCCCTTAAGAAAATAAAAGGGAGGTCCAAACTTAGTATGAAAGTTCTCCGATTTTTAAAATTATTTCAATGAGACGATGTATTTGGGTTACAACTTCGTAATAATGATTATTGCCGATATACCTTTTTGTGAATTCAATCCCCAAAGGGGGTAAAAGAGGAAAAATCAACCCTCATAGGATAGTCTTTTCTAAGGGTGTAAAATAGGGAATGAATTATGCTTTGATATTTTTCACTCTAATATACAAGTAATAAATGCATACAACGCCAATGATTAATTAACTGCACTGATAAAATAGTGGTTAAGATACCAACCTACCGTGCCAGGCTCACGGGTTCAATTCCAACGCCGGACAATCTTTTGTGTGATCGACAAATTGTTGCTCTGAGACTATATTATATTGTCGTGGTATCGACCTGACGCGTTCAATCTCTCTACGAGTGGAGGACTAATCTCCGTTTCAGTCATCCGTGTCTTTGATTAGGTTGGTTTTTTATTACTGTTATTGGCAAACGAGCAAACTGCACAGCTAATGGTAATTGATAGTACTCATGGAGTTTTGTCAGGTTGCTGCCTACCGTGAAGAAGATGAAGGGAGTGTGAATGCGTCCAATAAGGTTTAGTTATACTAAAAGCATCACCAAAATCCACCACAGGCAAAAGCACCCTCAGAAAGTTGGGCTTGCGGCTCTCTCGCTTTGGATAGACCGGCCCGCGACATTAGATGGACGATTGACGCAAGTATGATTCTATCACGTAAAGATAGTAGTAGATGGGCGACGAAAGGGCGGCGCGCGGGCCGATAGCCCACCCGTACCCACGTCGCTTTCGTTGTTGGGCCGACCACCAAACGTCGCCTTGTCGTCAGTGGTCGGTCCGACGGAATACCCTTTCGGTTACCCTCACCTCTCGACGTCCCTGACCCGTGACGTCAGTCGCCGTCACGCGGTCAGCCTCTCTGCAGGTGACGGACTAAAATCCTCAGTCCGGTCATCCGCAGCCTCGGCTAGGGCGGCATAAGGCGTAGGTACTCCCTGCGCCACCCAAGTCGCCGGCGGTGGAACGTGTCACCGAAGATGAGCTCCTCTCACGCACGATCCGCAGCCTACTTCCACGAGATGATGGCCTCACAGACGACCTCGCGACCGCGTCCCAGTTTCTGACGCTCTCGAGCATCTCCCTGGCAATGGTTGGCAGCGTCAGATCGATGATCGCGACGAGTTCACGGCGTTCCCCCGCCCACGCGGCACATACCTCGAGCGTGTGCTGCGCCACGTCCTCGTCGCAATCGCAGTGGTGGTAGGACGGTGTGCTCTCCCTAGCAAAGTCCAGTTTGGGAGTCATTTGGAGGACAAAGCTAAATTGGCAAGCAAAAAACTGGGCGTCCTGAACAGACCCATGCGGTACTTCATACCGAGACAGCGTCTTGTGTTATACAAAGCACAATTTCATTCTCATGTGTAGTACTGCACACATCTCTGGGCAGGTGCGCCCAAATATCAGGTCGACCTATTTGACTCCCTGCAAAGGCGTGTTGTTCAAATCGTCGGGATCCCAATCTTACGGACGGATTGCAGTCTCTGGAGCGGCGGAGAGACTTTGGGTCACTCTGTGTGCTCTATCGGCTCTTTCACGGGGAGTAGCCGGTAGCTGTTTAATTTGGTACCACCGTCACCATTCTACCAACGTACCACTTGACATCGTAGCAGGTTTCATCCATTTCACCTGAAAACGTTATGGTCTTCAACTGTACGTTTCCAGAGATCATTTCTCCTAAGTACGTACAAGTTCTGGAATGCGAGCGCTATGACATGTCCTTCTTTAAACGAGGCTTAAGAAGAATATTTTCTTCACGGTAGGCAACGGCCTGGCTGTGCCCCTGGTATTGCAAAGGTCCATGTGCGGCAGTAACACTTACCATCAGGTGTGTTACTTGCTCGTTTGCCGCCTCTGGCAATACAAAAAATAGTTTTATTTACAATGTACCGTACAATGTACTCGTGTAAGCATCAGAAATCATTTTGTCATCACTTCTTGTTAAGTGTGAAAAGTTTCAAATTAACCCGGCGTTTAGAGAGGGATGAAAATCAGGATCACAGATTCCGTTACATATAAACCAAGAAAATATGTGTAACAACCGTAAAATTGTATTCCTAATTTAATTATGTTGATTATTACAGGTTGCCGCGTGGTGACCGAGTGAACTATAATAATCTATCGCCACCCTTTACTGTTTCGTGAAAGACGCAAAAATTGGGTAAAATACTACCAGAGGACTGAACACTTCTTGGAAATTTATACTATAAAGTTTAACAAACTGCGCTAATGCAATTCGCTTGTTCAGCGTGTTATAACATTAATCCACTTAAAGCCGAAGCCTCTCTTTAACACTGGACGCTTGATAGGCTTATGATGATAATGTCTTCTTGCAGATGACAAGACAGCAACTTAAAAGTTCCGGGCGACTCTTGAAGATTCCGTGCATAAGGAAGAATAATGTCACAGAGGGTGCGTATATTGCTAACATATTTTTTGTATAAATATAGAATTTGACAAATATTTTGTTACGTTACCATCTCTTGAAGCTTTACTTTGAATTAAAAAAAGGTAATAATGCTTGGATAAGATAGAATATCCTTACTAATATTATAAATACATATAGGAGAATACTTTATTAGCTTTGCTCCGCAATAACATTTGTGTAGGAGTTTGATAGAAGTAAATAGCGAAAGCTGAGTGGTTTATAGTTTTGGTACCGTGCAAAATATCAAGACAAAATTCATCGCTCATTTACACCCTTATATATTCCCAGATTAGCTGGACATAAAATTCTTATTTTAGTAAGTGTTCACATTAGAAAAGTAAGACGCTGCCTAGTTCTTAATGAGCTATTTTTTAATTCAATAAGAATTCAAGTATTAAACCGATATGAAACATAAAAAAATAAATACCCTATTTTATACCCTTTTTTACGAGAAATAAAAACAAAAAGGGGGGCAATCAGACGTGAAAAATATTTTAGGTCTCGAGATATATAACTTAATAACCTAAGATATGTGAGCTTATAGAATTAATTGTATTCTTTTTTATTTTTTAGTCGAATTAGAAACAGATAGCACTAGAAAGTAATCAAGTGCTACCATGAAATAATTGTTATTGTTTTGTTTGTTATAGAGGAAGTGGTCGACATTGATCAGGGGAAGTTTATAGAGAGCCGAAATTTTATGTGCTATGTGGCTTGTATATATACTATGGGACAAATGGTAAGTAAAGTAACTTTAATATTTTTATGATAAAACGGTCAACCTAATAGATGACGTTTTATATAAATTTGAGAAAATAGAAATTAAATTCCTAGAAATTGATGGTAATTTACCATATTCAAATACCGTTGCACAGAATGTCGATCTCCACGGTGAACACATCTAACTTGTATATCTTTCTTTATATATAAATTTCTTGTGTACGTTTGTATATCACTGAACTCCTCCTAAACGGCTGGACCGATGTTGATGAAATTTTTTGTGTGTCTTTGAGGGGATACGAGAATGGTTTAGATTCACAATTGGACACGGTAGGTGGCACTGCTATCGATTATTTGAACAGAACAACATCTGTTGGGTCAGCTAGTATATCTTATATATAAATTTCTAGCGTACGTGTGTATGTCACTGAACTCCTCCTAAACGGCTGGATCATTGTTGATGAAATTTTTTGTATGTGTTCAAGGGGATTCGAGGATGGTTTTGATTCACAATTGGACCCGGTAGGTGGCACTGTTTGGGCAGGACAATAACATAACTTGAAAACGACTTTACCGATTTCGTTCATCTTTTTTTTAAGTTTTCTAATATTTTAAAAAAGGCATTTGAGAAATAAAAAAAACAAGAAAGTTGCGCAGAAAATTAGAAAATTTAAGAAAACTTTTTTCGACTATATAAACTTTTCTGTCTTTATATATATATAAATCTTCTGTTCGTGTTTGTAATTGAACTCCTAAACAGCTGCTGCAGCTAACAACTTTCCGATGGATATAAATTCTCATATCTATAGGAATAGCCATTCGGAACATCCAAACCATTCGGAACATCCAAACCATTCGGTTTAGATTAATAATTGGAACCGGTAGGTGGCTCTGCGATCGATTTCAAGGAGAACTAAATTTTCTATTTTTTACAGATTTGAACAGAACAACGTCTGTTGGGTCAGCTAGTATATATATATATTTCTTGTGTACGTGTGTGTCATTGAACTCCTCCTAAACGGCTGGACCGTTATTGATGATTTTTTTGTGTGTATTCAAGGGGATTCGAGAATGGTTTAGATATACAATTGGAGCCACCTACCCAAGGTGGCTCTTATTTGAATAGAACAACATTTGTTGGGTCAGCTACTTATACTATAAATTCACTTTGTTTGACTGTGAAGGAAAATTTCGTGGTGAAACTGGGATATCATATAAAAGTCTATAAAAAACGTTCTCAAGCTATTCATACTTAAAAGATTACGTGAAGGTATTGGTTGTCACTAATATTAAGGAATCGGTACCAGTAGTCAGCTTAATTGGCGGTGGGGAGGCAAAACGGTATGTTATGAAGCCGCAAACCGCCAAAAGTCATGAACATCTATAAACATCGATACGGAGAGTCAGTGCCCTCAAATATCCTGACATCTGGTATACGCATTAAATATAGTTACACCTTTGGCTTGCGGCGATCAGATGACAGTTGTTGAGTGCTAAATTAATACTATGCTTCAACTTATTAGGCTAGAAGCTGCACTGCAATATGATTGGGAATAATATAGGCGTGGAGAATAACGACCATGACCAAGTGAAATAACGACCATTGAAGAAATTGCTTTATGTAATTAATAACTCTATGTTATGGTCATCATCATCTTCTCAGTCCATACACGTCCCACTGTTGGGCTCGGGCCTCCTCCACTATGGGAGGGAAATTGACCTACTATACCGCACTGGTCAGACGTATTGGCATATGGTTTTGTTCCAAGTTTTCCTTCTCTTGCGTAGATGTTGTACACATATTACATCCCTTAGTCGTCTTTTACGACACCCACGGGCAAGAGAGGGGGTGGAGGATTGTATTCTTATTCCGTCACCACACAGAAAAATGTTATGTACTGATCATAACATTTGGCTAACAGGAGCTACTGAGCTCCTAACTGTCTTACTATCATTTTTATTTGGTAATACTTATTTTTCTTTCTTCTTGATCCGGAATACGGAAATCCGTAGAAAAATAGGTGTAACCAACATAGACCGCAGAATTAGCACGTTGAAGTGGCATTGGGCAAGTCACATCGCTCGTCGAACCGACAACCGTTGGGGACGAAAGGTTCTCGAGTGGCGACCACGAATCGGACGACGACAGCGTACCTCCAGCGTAGCTGGACTGACGAAATCTTATAAGACTCAGGGAACCGTTGGATGCAAATGGCGCAGGACTGTTTCGAATGTTATTCTCGTGGGGAGGCCTATGTCCAGCAGTGGATGTCTATAGGCTGATGGATGGATGGGTGGATGGATGGATGATCTTCTAGTGTTCTTAGACTTATCTAACAGTTTTTCATCATATAATTCTGAAAGAGCCAATATTAGAAGATTCATACAGATCTCCTTAGTTGCGGAGTGAGAATACAACAGTTTTCACACGTTACTTTGCCGTAGGTGATCGTAAAAGACATCTAAGGGATGCAAACATGTGAACATTATTACAAAAGAAGACAATCTCCAAATAAAACTTTATACCAAACCGTCTCCAAATAAGATTTTATATCAAACTAGTGTGACATAGTAGGTCAATTTCCCTCCTATTGAAGGAGAATTGAATCCAGCGGTCGAACATGTGTGAGCTGAATTGATTATCAGAATTCAATTTCTAAATGCATATTATTATACTCAACAGGTAAAAGATAATAAATTGAACTACGACGCGATGATCAAGCAAGTGGACGTGATGTTTCCTCCCGAAGCTAAAGATGGCGCCAAAGCGGCTACAGATCATTGTAGAGATGTATTTAGTAAGTTAAATTTCTATTATTATTTTAATAAATGGAATGCTCGCTACCATAATCATCATCATCATCTCAGCTCATATACGTTCCACTGCTGGGCTCGAGTTTACTCCACAATAAGAGCGCAATTGACCTTACTATATACTGGTCAGACAAGTTGATATAGGGTTTTGTTTCAGTTCCCTTTTTTTGCGTGCCGCAGTTAGGTACAACAGCGAAGGATATTTGTCTACGAAACCACGGTGGCTAGCTGTATTTGTATAGAGATTTTCTTAAGATTTCGTTTCCTTGTACGTACGTTACATACGAAAAAGAAATCTTTTTGCTTCGTGATCCATCCATCCATCCATCCATCCATCCATCAGCCTACAAACGGCCACTGCTGGACATAGACCTCCCCACGAGAATGCCACTAGGAACGGTCCTGTGCCACTTGCATCCAACGGTTCCCTGCGACTTTGAGAATGTCGTCAGTCCACCTACTGGAGGGTCGTCCTACGCTGCGCCATCCGATTCGTGGTCGCCACTCAAGAACCTTTCTTCCCTAACGCTTGTCGGTTCGACATTTGATTGCTTCGTGATAATTTGGACAAAATGCTTCGAACTGTAAAACTCATTAAGGGGCCCTTTTCGATGATTCTTTATTTCTTTATTTTTTTAATTATTCGGCAAACTTACAGCTAATACATGCTGAGTAGTATATACTAAATAACAAAGACCAATTATAAGTTTTCATATATAGCTTACAATGAATAGTAGAATAATGAAAGTCGATAAATGATAAATTATAACTAAAAGATGTGTAATATGCTTAAAAGTTATCTGAACAAAATATGTAATTACTTATACGAATATCTGTTAACTTACTTCATTTCAAAAAAAAATCGTTGGTTAAAACATTTTTAACTTGAGTGAGAGACACGGGTATTAAAAAGATCAAAGTCAAACTTAGCGGCAATTTCATTAAAGGTTCTAGAGGCACGTATAATAAAACTATTGAGCCTATAAGTAGTTCTCGCAAATGGCGTGAGGAATAATGCTGGATGTCTAAGTGTCATGGGTCGTGTGACGAGTCCAATTTTGCGTAGAAGCTCAGGACAATCCACTTTGCCCGATGCTATCTTAAATAGATACTAGATAGGATAAGCTGTACTATACGTCTACGCTTGCGTAGAGGTAATAAATGAAACAGTTTACAACGCCGAATATTGTCTGAGGAATACCTGCGCGTTTTGAATTGTATAAAACGTAAAAATCGCTTCTGGATACTTTCAATCCTATCAATATATGTATATGTTATATATTGGATTCCATACTTGTGAAGCATATTCCAAATGGCTGCGAACAAAAGCACAATAAAGAATTTTGTATGTTTTGATATCCTTAAAATCAGATGATAATCTTAATATAAAACCAAGGGCCTTGTTAGTTTTCTTTATAACATTTCAATGTGAGCATCAAATATTAATTTGGAGTCAAAAGTAACACCTAGATCCTTGATCACGTTAGTTTTCTTTATGGTTAAATTGTGCAGCTTGTAAGCGAATGAGATTGATTTAGGCTTGCGTGAGTACGTTACGGCAAAACACTTAGAGACGTTCAAGTCAAGTCTATTAAGGTGGCAGTAGTTTTGAAGTTCATCTAAATCTTTTTGGAGGTTGCAGCAATTGGATATATTTGAGATGAGCGATAAAATCTTCATATCATCCGCATAAAGAATTATTTTAGAGTGTGAGAAGCAGGCACCTATATCATTAATGAATATGATAAATAATAAAGGCCCTAATAAGGATCCTTGTGGAATACCGGACGGGATATGAACAGACGTTGACGTGAAACCGTTTAATACCACCGTTTGGTAGCGGTTATCAATATAAGACTTAAACCATCTGAATAAATCACCACTTATACCTATTTATAATAGTTTTTTTAGTAGTATAAGATGGTCTATTCTGTCAAACGCCTTACTGTAGTCTGTATATATAGCATCCACTGAACACATATATATGGAAAACTATATTCATTTCTGTCTGTTCTTGCGACTCACGCGCTACCTTAACATGTGTTTCTTCAGAGGAAGTACTTAGCGTCTGTTTATACTTTTAAAGTTTGACCTTACTAATATTATAAATGCGAAAGTGAGTTTGTTTGCTTATTTGTTTGTGACGCTTTCACGCTTAAACTACTGAACTGATTTCAAAAACTCTTTCACCGATAGAAAGCTATAATATCAGGGAGGCTATAAAATCACATAGGCTTTGTTTTATTTTTACCGGTTATTTCCACGGGATCGGGCGCTACGCGGGTAAGAAGACTGAAACCGAAGCGAAGCGCGGGCGGGTTGCTAGCATACTATAAAGAACTAAATAACACTCAAATCAGCTCATCCTAATTTCTGAGATGAACGCTCGAAGGATTACAAAAAATATTAATAATTTTAATTTTTGTTTCAGCAAATCAGTACGATGATTTATGTGAATCAGCATACTGGACAGCAAAATGTGTATATGATTACAATCCTGCCAACTTCATCTTTCCTTAAAAAACACATAGGGTTATTAAATGGAATGTGTCAAATGTTTATTTTATTTTCCTACATACCATTTCTTATTATTAAGTTACCCATTACTTTATCGTAGTTGCTATAAATTGACGAAGTCAAAATTTGAAAAAAACAAGACTGTCTGACTACTATTACTACCTACTAAACTGACTGACTGACTACCAATTACAGGAAACATACCTAATGTTTGTCAGGTCTGCATATATAATGCTCGTGTATCATTCCGAGCTGAGACCGCGTAAGATTTGCCAATTTCTTTTTTCGATCGACCATATCTTACCCAGGCGTCCCGGATATAAGAGCGTCATGCAGCTGTCCACCTTCTCTACGGCCTTTAGATGGGCCATTGTTACCGCTGCCCTAACATCGGCGAAAAGAACCCAGAATTGAAACTCTACACCAAGCTGTCTAAACAATGCCGACGGTTGTACGCGGGGGTCATCCAGTCGATGGCCCTGTACGGCGCACCGGTGTGGGCGGGGTCCATGACCGCCCGACTTAGGGCCCTTCTGTGGCGACCACAGAGGGTCATGGCGGTCAGGACCATCCGCGGATACCGCACGGTGGCGACGGAGGCAGCGTGCCTATTGGCCGGGACTCCCCCGTGGGACCTGGAGGCGGAGATGCTCGCCGGACTATATCGGCGGGTGACGGGGGTGCGAGCGGAGGGCGGTGTGGTCTCGTTAAGGGAACTCACCGCCTGGCGCGTCGACGCCCGCCGAGACGTCATTGCCCGTTGGGCAGTCCGGCTGGAGAGGCCTCGGTTCGGGGTGCGAACCGTGGAGGCCTTCCGGCCGGTGCTGATGCAGTGGTTGGAAAGGCGGCACAGGGTGCTCTCCTTCCGACTGGTGCAGGTTTTGACGGGGCATGGGTGCTTCGCCAAATACCTGCACAAGGTCGTTGGGAGGGAGAGTACACCGTCCTGCCACCACTGCGATTGCGACGAGGACACGGCGCGCCATACGCTCGAGGCCTGCGGGGCTTGGGCAGTGCAGCGCTCTGAACTCGTCGCAATCATCGGTAACGGACCTGACGCTGCCGGCTATCGCTAGGGCGATGGTCGACAGCGTCGGGAATTGGGACGCGGTCGCAGCCTACGGCGAGACAGTGATCTCGCGGAAGGAGGCGGCGGATCGCCTGCGTGAGGAGCGCAGCCTCGATGAGGAGATCCGCCGCCGGCGACTGGGGCGGCGCAGGCGCAATTATCTGCGCCTCATGCCGCCCTAGCCGAGGCCGCGGGTGACGTGACCGGGGATTAGTCCGTCACCCGCCGAGAGGCCGACCGCGTGAGGAAAGACCGACGTCCTCCCCGAGGGGGGGACGTCGGTCGATGGGAGGGTACCCTAATAGGGGGTATTCCGTCGGGCCGACCACTGACGACAAGTTAACGCTGCTCCAGTGGTCGGCCCAACGACAAAGGTGACGTGGTTTTTGGGTGGGTCGCGGGAGTTGCGTGCTTAAGCCCCTCTGTCGCCCCGGACGGAGTGGTGCGGAGGCGCGCCGACCGCGACCCACCCACAAAAAAAAAAAAAAAAAGCTGTCTAAACAATGGGGTCTTTTGAAAAATTATTCTCTATAGAGGTTATGCCTCTTAAGGAAGAATTATTTTTGTGGTCTTTAGTTGTAGTCGAGCAAGCAGTTAATCTGGTAAATGGTAACAGCCTTACATTGGTCTCTATAACACTGGTATTACCAGTAATACTACCAGTAGTACGGGTATTAAAGAGGTATACAGTCAGACCGCTTACCGTAGAGTTTAGGTTTCCAACTCTCTCGTTAACCAAACGAAGGGTAGTAGTAAATTCATCATCATCATTATTAAAGCTCATGTACGTCTCAGTGTTCAAATCGAGCCTCCTCCATGGAAACGCTCCTCAAAGGCAACTTGTAGCATCTATAAGCCAAACAACATCTAAACAAACATGTCACGTAGCCCAATCTTTTTATCAATAAATTTGCCGTGTGGTAACAGTGTTAGATTACGATTCACCTGTTTTTTTTAATTATGTTTATAATAGGATTCCAGCTTGATGGTAAGACTCAACCAACCAGAGAAGATGTTCTCTAATGATATATGTGTGTTTTTGAGCTCAGTAGCCTCACGTACTATTCTAAGCAGATATCGGTGTTCTTTTGCAAGGATTTGTATAATAATGTCGATCAAAATTTAAGAACTAATTTCTATAACGGGTAGATATACATTTCTGTAATAATGATGACTTGTTGGATGTGAAACATCTTAGTCCGGCAGTGACCATAAACGCTGTAAAGTGTTTGAAGCGTCAGGCAATCAAAATCAAATACAAACGCGATAAATTCCGTAATATAGTTTTATTTATAGCAGCGACTAAGGGATTATAACATGCAGATTACATCTCTCTTATATGAGACGTCAATAACAGCGATAATAAATATACAAATTTATATTTCTGTATAAATAATTATTCATCATATTGTTTGTTGTGAACCGATGTTAAGGCTACATTGTTAAAAAATATACGGCAGGTCATATTTAAACGTATCTAGTTGGACAAATTGCTGTAGATAAGTGGGTGTTTCGTGATTCGAATACGAAGCAATTGTTTTTGATAATATCTGCACTTCATAGTCACCGTTAATTATCCTTAGGTACCATAGTTATGGGTTATTGTGATTTAAGATTATTTAGTGTTATGCTTTTCCGTGTGGTGACGGAGTAAGAATACAACTCAGCACTCCCTATCTTGCCCGTGGATGTTGTAAAAGACGACTAAGGATTATAATATGCATATAACATCTGTCTAAGAGAAGGTAAACTCGAAATGAAAGCCTGTACCAGCATGTCCAATCAGTATTTATTTATTTATTTAGTATGGTATAGTAGGTCAAATGCCCTCCCATTGTGGAGGAGGCCCAAGCCCAACAGTGGGACGTATGTGGGCTGCGATGATGAATGTTATGTGTGTAGTTCAGTGTGTACTTCATTTCATTTTTCTACCCCATATACGTCTGAATGTTAGGAATGACCTCCCCTAACAATTTTTGTGTGTTGATGGAGTAGGTTTTTTCCTGTTTTTTTTACAAGATTTGTTGTTGATGGCAATAGACTTAATTCTCAGAGTTCTGACCGCTTTGCGAGTATGTATTGCACTTTACGATATTCCTAGTTATGTGTCTTCCTAAAGAAAATTCAGCCTACAAAATTCAGGAATATTCAGTCTATTGGCCCTCCTCTTCCTACAATTGAAAGAATTAATTGTACTATACAATTAATTCTTTCAATATCTAATAATAATTATCTAATATACGTTAAATCTACAAATTACTTTATTACTCTTCATCAATTATTTGAATTCGACGCAATATGTGCACTTCCACAAGTTATCGTTATTACAAAAATCGGGCAATAAAAAATCAAATACAATCGCGATAAAATCTGTAAAGTAGATTTATTTTCAAACGATAAAGTTCAAACAATACTTCTTTCAATGAATTTCAATTTAAAATAATTATACTACAGAACTCTGTAGTCTGTTCGGTTACTCGCGACAGAATGTCAGACATCTCTGTTTCTTTTTCTGTGTTCTGTGCTAGCAGATGGTTTTTACAGCATAGCCTGGACTATGGGTGAGCACTGAGGGCTCTTCTTCAATCTTTGTAGAAAGCTAGATTCATTTCCCATCTTTTCTGTTGATTCTTTTGCCAGTAATGAAATCACTGCTTTATACTATTTAAAATATCGCCCTTAACTGTTAAATTAAATATATAGCACTGATGACACACAAACACATGATATAACTTGTGATTGATATTCGACGAATTACTAAAAATATTAATAATCTTTATTTTTTATTGCAGCAAAACAATACAATGATTTATGTGAGTCAGCATACTGGACAGCCAAATGTATGTACGATTACGATCCTAGTAACTTCGTCTTTCCTTAAAATTACAATAACTTATTAAATGAAATATTATATTAAATTAACGTTTTATTTACCTATTTATCATTTTTTTATATTATTAAGCTTTTATTTATTACTCATCATCATCATCATTTCAGCCTATAGCCGTCCACTGCTGGACGTAGGCCTCCCTCATGTTGCGCCACAATGTGCGGTCCTGTGCCGCCTGCATCCAACGACGCCCAGCAACTTTCACTAGGTCATCGGTCCACCTAGTGGGGGGGCGTCCTACACTGCGTCGTCCGATACGTGGTCGCCACTCGAGAACCTTTCTCCCCCGGCGGTTGTCGGTTCGTCGAGCGATGTGGCCTGCCCATTGCCACTTCAGCGTGCTAATTCTTCGTGTTATGTCGGTTACACCCGTTCTTCTGCGGATTTCCGTATTCCGGATTCTATCTCGCAGAGAAATCCCGAGCATAGCCCGCTCCATAGCACGCTGAGCGACTTTGAGCCTTGATATAAGGTCTACATTTAGGGACCACGTTTCCGTGCCGTAAGTCATCACTGGTAACACACACTGGTCGTAGACCTGTGTTTTCAGTCACTGAGGTATGTTGTACGAGAAGATCCTCTGAAGTTTCCCGAACGCTGCCCAACCGAGTTGGATTCGTCGGCTGATCTCTTTCTCGAAATTGGATCTACCTAACTGGACTGTTTGTCCGAGGTAAACATAGTGATCGACAACTTCCGAGAATCGCATTGCCAACTAGGACCGGTACAGGAATGACATGGGCATTTGACATGACTTTCGTCTTGTCCATGTTCATTCGTAAACCCACTAGTTGGGATACCCTGCTGAGATCATTGAGCATTGTGCCAAGGTCCTCCATGGATTCCGCCATAACGACTATATCGTCCGCAAATCGAAGGTGAGTGATGTATTCGCCGTTAATGTTAATGCCGAGTCTAGTCCAGTCTAAGAGCTTGAAGACATCTTCCAATGCAGTGGTGAACAGTTTCGGAGAGATGACATCTCCCTGTCTCACGCCTTTCTGCAACTGGATCGGTTTCGTACTCCTATCCCGGATACGGACTGACATTGTGGCGTTCCTATACAAACATTTCAGCACTTCGATATAGCGATAGTCGATTTGGTACCGCTGAAGGGACTGCAGCACCGCCCAAGTTTCGACTGAATACTATTCCGTGGTATTTACGTGTGGTATATATGGATTATTTATTACTATTCTGTGGTATTTATTTATTACTGTTCTATGTTAGCTGCAAATATAATATATTGACGAAATCTAAATTAATATTAGGATTTTTTTGAGCATTTGTAGACTGTAAACTCAATAGCTTTCGAATTCGCTATGAAAGACCATCTTAATTTTTTTTTAATAATTTTTGCTTAATAGTAAAGAAAACCTGACTTACTAAAATTAAACATCTTTAAACACTAAGATCTCGTGTTTGTATTTACTAAAATCTAAAGTTCTAGTAAGTAAGTGCAAACAAAACTTTGGCTAAAGGAAGTCATAATAAGGTATCTTGAATATCTGTGAGTTGTATGTAATGTTTCAGGTGCCTGAGGTCAGATTAGGGATGGCGATCTAAGATCGGTTAATCGAAGAATCGATTATTCAGGCCCAAAAAATCGATTGATAAATCGACACGAAGCACTGAATCGACACTTTACGCTAGAGAATTGTCATTCGATTTTTTCTGTCCACTAGATACTAAGTATGTCAATGTTTTATTCAGATTCCCTAAAAAAAGCTCCACATATTTACCCTCTAAATTTCCTAAAAAAAAAGGTCATCACAAGCCCGTCCAAAAAAAAAGATTGATAGATCGATTAATTGGGATCGATCCTTCAGACCTCAATTTTCTTGTGAATCGATTCTTTGGATGACGATTCAAGAATAGATTTTTTTTCAGAAAGATCGCTTATCTCTAATGAGCCGCGCGGCATGGTATCTCGCAGAGGCTACCGCCTCCTCGCCCGTCATGACCGCCCGCCACATCATACATGCGCGCGCGATACTTAATACTTATTATTTTTCTACGAGAGCTTTTTTTTCTTTTTAGGACATCTGGAGAGTAAATATGTGATGAACTTTTTTTTTTTAGGAAATCTGAAGTTGTTATTAATCTTATAATCGTATATGTATAAAATATATATGTATATAATAATGAATCTGCGAAATACATTACATACAGTACATGCATATCTTCAAAACGGCAGGACCGATTTAGCTAATTCTTTTTTTGGAATATGCCTTGAAATACAAGGATAATTCTTACGCGGAGAAAAATTTCAAAAACTGCCTAAAGAGGCTTAAAAAACACCTTTCTATACTCCCATACAAACGATTTGTAATAATACTTAAAAGTAAATTTAAACTTTAAATAAAGTTCAAGTGTTAATGGAGAGGTTCCGGGAAGGCAAAACAATTGAGTGACGTTAGTATCGTACATATATTGATGTCAAACACAAAATTTTAGATGTTTTATATATTTTATTTTTTGACATAATGTAATTGATAACTTATTAAAGCGCTTATTACACTACACGTTATTCAGGGCTCTGAATCACTAGGGGTGCTGTACAACAGCTAAATAGTGGAACTTGTTTCAGCTTTAGCGAAATAACAGTTTCAGAAAACTGTTCCAAAATAAACAGCCTGTTGTGCTGTAATACGAGAAAAAAGGGGAAATAACCATTATTTAGGAATAAAGGAATAAACTTCAAATTCAACACCACTTATTCTTAAGTAATTTCTTAGATCTGATTGGTCCAGAACACTAAGTATCTGCATATTAGAAAGCCTTGGTCTTAATTGTAAATATTCCTTCACCCAGATTCTCTTTTTCTTTTTTTTAATTTTCATGCTTGAAACTACAGCGGCTACAGCAAAAGCAATTTTTTGTTTTGACAATGTGAAGCCATTGTAGCGGACGTGCAACACCTGAGACGGTTACAGCTAAACTAAGTTATACTAAGGTATAAGAGGCGTATATATCAAATCAGTTAAATACCTAAATAAAATAAATACGGTTTTAAAATATACTCGTAACAGCATGGAACTGTTGTCTATAAATCGGCGTAACAACCCACCCGAACACATCTCTATTCTATCCTACGCAGATCACCTTTGTTATAAAGAATAAAAGTAGGGAACATGCTATTCTCTATTCTAGCATAAACAATTACATTTGTAGGAAAGCGAAAAAAACTGTTCTGTTCTCAGCTGACAACTGTTTTTTGTTTGCCTGTTGTGTTCATTAGATTGGATATTCACATTTTGATAGAATAACATTTTTGTTAACATATCATTATGATTCAAATGGAACTAGTAATATTAGACAAACACATACAGTATAATCAGAGCATTTATTTTTTATCGTAATATTTTCTTGCAACGAATATTAAATCTTGTGACAAATTAATGATACTCATGTTTGTCTATATATTATGATAATTTTAAAAAATGTGCTGTACCAAAGCGGATTCTTTTTCCTTTTTCAGTTTAGTATCCTACCCTAATAATTTGTGGCGCTCTTCTTAAAATTCTCCCACTTGATGCTATAGCGCCACTTCAATTTGCTCCCTTTCAACGGATACTTTTTAATACAATGAGATGGCTCTGCTTACTTCTACCCTCCATAGTGGAAAGGACGTAGTTAAATGAATAAAGAACAATGTCAACAAGGTCAAATTTAATAAATTTATAACTAATTTTCTGTATCGGGTAGATAATTATAAATGTCTGTAATAACGATTACTTGTTGGACGTGAGACACCTTAGTCTGCCCGTGACCATGAATGCTGCAAAGTGTTCGAAACGTCGGGCAATCATAAATCAAATACAAACGCGATATAATCCGTAAAAGTAGTTTTATTTACAAAGAACAATGTATTAAAAATGAATGGTTGATAATTTTTATGATTAAAATATATCGTTTTCATTTTAGGAACAAGCACTGAAACCACTTCTAAACATTATTCCTAAATAATGATTATTTCCCCTTTTTTCTCGTATTACAGCACAACAGGTTGTTATTTTGGAACAGTTTTCTGAAACTGTTATTTCGCTAAAGGTGACACAGGTTCACTATTTAGCTGTTGTACAGCACCCCTAGTGATTCAGGGCCCTGAATAACGTGTAGTGTAATAAGCGCTTAACTTTCTTTTTCCTGTGTTTATTTTATTAGCTGACCCGGCGTCCCGAATAGCAGAATAAGTATTAAAAAATTAAAGAATCGACAGTTAGTCGGTACGAAGTGGCAGGTGGACGGACCGGGGATTAGTCGGTCACCCGCAGAGAGCCCGACCGCGTGAGGGTAATGCCTGATGCCCTCCCCATCGCCAATACGGTGTGTTATGGGGTCAAGCGCCGCTCATCAGTCGCCCCGGACCGTTAGGGCGGGGTATGTCCAGACCCTAACTTACCAAAAAAAAAAAACAAAAAAAAAGGCGATATGGAGTTCGCCGGGTCGCCTAGTAAATTTATAAATAATATGGTCTATTTGAATGATGATGATTTCTTTTTTGGCTTCTTGCCCTTCGTTCTCTTGTATAGCTGGTATATGTATATCTTATTATTTCTTATTCATCTTTTACGACACCTACGAGTAATATACATATCTTTATATATAAACTAGCAACCCGCCCTCGCTTCGCTTCGGTTTTAGTCGTCTTGCTCGCGTAGTTCCAGTTTCCGTGGGTATACTAGGATAAAATATAGCCTATGTTACTTACGGATCCTGTAACATTGTAATGGTGAAAGAATTATCGAAATTCGTCCAAGAGTTTTGAGTTTATTCGTAATGAACGTTTCCTCTTTATAATATTAGTGTAGATTACACCCTTAGAGGGTGAAAATTAAAAAATGCTGAAACATGTGTTTATTTATTCTTACTAAAGCGTATTTTTTGGAGAATTTGAAGATAATTGATGTAGATTTTTTTCTCCTTATACAACTTTGTTACTGCGGTTTACCCCTTAGGGTATTCATTGATATTCATCAAAAACCTTTTCTTAGTGGGTTTCTACTTCACGCAAAGAAACTACTGTCAAAATTTCATGTTTCTGGCTTCAGTAGTTTCGGCTCTATGATAAGTCAGTAAACTGACATCTTTCCTCCTATTTTACACCCTTAGAGGATGAAAATGGACAAACGCTGAAACACGTGTTTATTTATTTTTATTAAAGAGTATTTGTGCTTAATTTGAAGATAGTAGCTAAAGATATTTTTTTCTTTCCATACAGACTTTACCGTTGCGTTTCACCCCCCTTAGGGGTGAAATTTCAAAAAATCTTGTCTTAGTGGATGCCTACGTCACAAAATGAAACTACGGTCCAAATTCCATTTTTCTAGCTTCAATAGCTTCGGCTCACCCTGTACCTTTATATGTATATTACTGTTAACGCTCCCGCAAAACCCCTTGCAGGTGGAATTTCGTAAAATCCGTTCTTAGCTGACCTCTATTCGACGAAAGGAATATTTCTGCCAAATTTCAAGTAATATTTAAAATTTAATAAATTTCTAGCGTACGTGTGTATGTCACTGATCTCCTCCTAAACGGCTTTACCGATGTTGACGAAATTTTTTGTGTGTTTAAGGGGATTCGAGGGTCGTTTAGATTTACAATTGGCCCCGGTAGGTAGCGCTGTTCGGGCAGAACAATAACATAACTTGAGAACGACTTTACCGATTTCGTCCATCTATTTTTCTAAGTTTTCTAACATTTTAAAAAAGGCCTTTATGGAAAAAAAAATAAGAAAGTAGCGCATAAAATTAGAAAATTTAAGAAAACTTAACGTTTAAATACACTTTTCTAATGTAACCTTTTTTTTCGACTATATAAACTTTTCTATCTTTATATATATAAATCTTCTGTTCGTGTGTTTATAATTGAACTCCTTCTAAACGGCTGGACTAATTTTGATGACTTTTTATGGCCATGCCGATGGATATGAATTCTCATATGCATCGGAATAGCCATTCGGAACATCCAAAGCATTCTGTTTAGATTAATAATTGGAACCGGTAGGTAGCGCTGCGATCGATTTCAAGTAGAATTCAATTTTCTATTTTTAACAAATTTGAATAGAACAACGTCTGTTGGGTCAGCTAGTATATATATAGATTTTTTGTGTGCGTGTGTATGTCACTGAACTCCTCCTAAACGGCAGGACAGATGTTGATGAAATTTTTTGTGTGTCTTCAAGGGGATTCGAGGATGGTTTAGATTTAAAATTGGACCCGATAGGTGGCGTTATTTTATTTGAACAGAACAACGTCTGTTGGGTCAGCTAGTATAATATATATCCTGCTTTTATCCCAATTATTTGGTAGTCTTGGATCAATGCTATTATAACCTCATAATTTACTACTTTGAGTATAAACAAATTAGTTCAAGCTGGATAAAGTGATTCATATCTGATCTTACGTATATAGCGGTAAATACCGAACGTGATTTATTATAGTATATTTATTTAAATCATTTTATAAAAAAAATGATAATGCTGGTGCATATTTATTCTCTTGTTTTTACGATTCATATGTGACATAGACTAATGTAAGTATATATTCGTTACCAAGAGGAAAACGTAAGTATTAATTAAAATACTATTATCCAATTATCTTTCAAACGTGTGAGTAAGGTGACCATAAGTTATAATTATTGACATCTGACTCTTTTTATTGAAATCTTAATACAGTTTTGATAATAGGAAGCGATAGAAAGTTATAAAGTATCGCCGGTTTTGATGTGTTTTATTTACTGAAAGGCTATGTCTGACCGGGATGCAGTAAGAAGGTACGGTGTGACAATATAGTAGCATTTAGATCACATAATAGGAGTGTGAGATCGCTGTACAGGCAGTTTCAATGGATCGCTCTGTGTACTACCTTTTCAAATACCTACTTCAGGACGTCAGATCAACGCGTAGGCCACTTTCAACATCTCTTCACTAATTTTAGTTAGGAATTCTTTTCTTAAAACTAATTCAAAACACCGTGTTTTCAATTTTCCCTTAAATGTTGAGATATTCTTCTAGTAAAAAGCTTTCATGTAAGATTTTTTCTACTTGACTCATACGAAAGCCTAATATTACCTACTTCTATTGGTACATAATCCTTCTCGTTATCTTAGTAAGGGCGACTAGAAAGACCTACGAATCTACAACCTACATTCTGGATCTTGCATGATGGATGATCTACAGCTTGGGAACACGTACAAACTCATTAAAATATTATAAATAAAAAAGTTGTACACAGTAGTACGGGATAGGGCTTCACCGTGAAATACTAATCGAAGTTTATCACAATATTCGAGTAAGACCAAAGTCTTAATAAATCATTGAGCGAACCGTTTTTCTTATTATTTTTGAATGCACGAAAACACTTTTTAAATAGACGCCAATCTTTGAAAAGAAATGACATACAGTACATGTCTACAAATCTCCTAAAAGTTTCTAATTCGAAATTTAAACTAATTTGCCACCGCCTGCATTTCTTTACAGTCTTTTTCTAAAAACTTTCAGCGTGATTGTCTGATTGGCATAAAAATATTTTTGCCAGTCCTGCAAATTGAACATATTCTTGGATATAATCTTATTTACTCACAATTAAAATCTATTTTATTGAATTGAGAAGCATACAACGTAACCTTGTAAGCAGGTATCAAGAGACAACCAAACAGCGCGAGTGCGCGTATCAGTATATAGGTAGGTAATATTTTATTTAATAAGGTAATATTTTCTAATTTTTAGTCTATATATTATTGTATTTATAAATACAATAATATATAGACTAAAAATTAGATAATACACTATCAATTAGCGTATAAGCGCGGTTTACCCTTCCTCGGCCGCGTAGCGTCATTTAAAGTTGATTAAACAATTTTCAAATATGTAGATAAATTAAAAAACAATCGTTCAGCATGGAAATTATACATTACTACCTATATTTTTAGCTACATATTTTTGATTTTTTAATTATTTAATTCGCTTAATTTTAACTAGTAATTTTTTTTTTAAATTTGTAATTGTTTACTGGTTCTGATGTTTTCCTTTGTACATACATACACAACACTACATAGGTGGATACAAAATTTGAATTTTTTAGGTCATCAGTCATAAAAACAACAATTCTGGTGACGTTTACATCTATATTACCATTTAAGCTATTTTTGATATGTAAACATATGTTATATGTTTTAGAATAATGAAGAGGTCAGAAGCGACCTAAAATGGTTTGTGTAAACTTCCACATTGCGGTTTGCCATTTCTGTTTGCTTGAAATTAGCTTGTAACGCTACCGTGTGTTTAGATCATTGTGGAAGAGCCAAGTGATCTTCTACTTGCGTCAGAGCCTCTGTGACTAATATCAGAAACTCCAATAGCTTACAGATTGCATTACATAATCCTTGAAAATATGTAGACGAATGTAAATTATTAAACTAACAAATTATTAAATTGAAAAACGTTTCGTGAAAACTATTCAGGCAGTCGTGACAAAATTTTTCAAAAACCTGTCGCGTTGATAAAGCTAAATTAAATCAAATCAGTATATAGACTATGTATCGTTAAATCATAAACGAGTGCTTTTGAAGCTACAACACTATTGAAATCACTAACATAGCCCTTAGGCTTATATTAGTATGATTTGGAAATTCATATTAAAATAGTTTATATGTTTATGACCTGATATCAAATAAAATAATAAAATATCCATCTTAGAATAATAACGTATAGAAGGATAGTGTCGGTACTTAAGCAAACAAAAACGTAAAGTCAAAAATACTACATGCGTGCAAGCGATTACACACGTACACCACTATACAATAGAGTTGCCTTGTACGCAGTGATCTTGTACACTACGGAACGATACGGCGTAAGGAGCCATCTGGCTCCAATTTGTATGCTTCTAATTGTGCGTAGAATTACCTTCTATGAGTTATTATTATAAGATTCCATATTGTGTGATGCAATTTTTTGAGATCAAATTATTTCAGGACACAGTTCATGGCTATCGTACACAACACGTGCCGATAAATTAATTGTATGTTTGCGTGTTCATATATAGCTGTCAGATAAGACCAAGATTTTCAAATTGGAAAGGCATGACAGGCTTTTAGGGCAATAACAGTATATTGACTAAATATGCTACTCATTGCGTCACTGAAAATTTTGTTATTGCTAACTACTTGCGAAGCGGTAAGTTATTTTTAGTTCTGTTCACAAAAATAAAATAAGTGTATATTTGTTATCGCATGTGTATCTGTCTAAGAGATGACTCGAACGTGCCAATTATCAGGGATTCGATTCCCGTGTAAGATAACTCTTCGTGCGATCCACAGATTTTTGTTCCAAGTTTGGTTGTAATTTATATTTGTTAATTGCCTCAAGTAATTGGAATAAAGCAGGGTGATGATGATTATGATGATGATGTATAATAATAATAATAAAATCATACAAGGCAACTTTTGCAAAAATATATAAGTACAGAAACGCTTAAAGTCAATTCGATGATCGTCCTCTTTAATTGATTTTTTGCCTTTAATTATATATATTGTCGGTAAAGTGCAACGAGTTACACATGGTCTTCCATTGAAATGACAACGTCCTTAATTAGTAAACGAAATTATCGACATTTTGATTTTAACGGCTTTAACAGCATCTACAGTTTTTCAATCTGCTTTTCATTGGTGACACAAACAACGCCACCTTTTTTTTTTGTGTGACTTAGTTGTTAGCCTCAGATGGCTGTGACAACTTTACCCGGACTGGTGGGTGAGCGCTGAGGGCTCTCAACCCGTACAACGCCACCTGGTTTCGTAACCTTTTTTAATGCTTGCAATTTGTAACTTATCATAAATGGTTTAATTGCACTCGATGAAGCTTACTTTTTAGCTAATAAATTTTAATCATATCGGCCCATATTTAGTCCTACTATTGGGCTCGCGTCTCTCTCTCTTGGGGATTTCAATCATCTCTGGCTACCACAAGTTACGTTACATTTGACATTTTAAATTAATATGCATTTACATGCATTCTTTATAAACAGAATGAAGACTAAATAACAACTTCCTTATTAGCATTAGATTCCATTCTCTGATATCAATCAGTGAAATATCTAATATGCTGATATATATATCTGTAGTTCGCAGTATTTTTTATTCTATACATTCATAATTGAATTCACCGTCGAGTAATATTATGAATATATACAAAAACAATGTACCTAATGCACTTTTTGTTTTATAGTTTGCTTTATTTTTATTTTTGTTAGGCACTGCAACGCAGTATTTTCGTATTCATGATTAAGTTAATTAGCTTTAGATTTCATCAGTTCAACTAAAATGCTAAAATAAACAAGGTCAAAAGGCTTTGAGACAAAATTTAAGTGCTTAGTGATTTCTTTTAGGTATTTAGAATAAATTAGTGAACGATTTATTGTACGCAGTACGCACCGGTAATCGAAAAAAAAGAAAACTCATGCCTCATGGGTTTTATGATGCCATCTTTTATATAATTTCAATCCGATTGACCATACCAGCAGGTATTAAACTCGACAATTCTAGTTCCTTAACATCTCCTTCTAAAATTAGCACGTTTAGCGCCATGGGGGCCTCCATAGGGGCCACAATTATATGGTATTGTGACCTCCTTGGCGATCAAAGCGTTATATAATGCCTCAAGAAATTTTAGCTCACTATGTGTATTATATTAAATCAATAATGAATAAAATAACGCTTTTATGTTTAATACAATTAGAGTTTATTGTCCTTATATAGATTTATATAAATAGCTACATTCAAATATATTTAAATTATAAAACGTGATATTAGAAAAATAAATCATGAACTTACACTATAGTTAAACCATACTGTAAGAGAACTATACATTATTTTAATGTAAGTCGAAAAATTTTACTTCCGCCCGCCAAAGAAATTAAAAAGAAATTGAAAATGAAAACGTTTTACATTTAGCTGGCTTTGACATCTATTGGCACTAGATATGTGTACGCTATAGCAAAACGTAACCGAAAACGGTTATATGCCTCTAACGTTTCATATCGGTATTGATATAACTAATAATGGCTATCAGTTATCTAGCTACAAACAACTGACAATGACGCGACGTTGTCAACTAAGAATAGCACAACAGTTATTGTTTAGGTGTCGTGATTCTTGTTTCGCTGCGTTGATAACCGAACGATCACCAATAAGCCTAATAACCAAAATAATTATACTATCTCTCTTTCTATGTGATTCCTGACGTGCAAAACAGAGAGGGGGCAGGTATTGGCTGGGCTTAATAACAAGAATATTAATAAAAGCGAATGACGCTCTTATTTATATTACCGTAAGACTTAATTCTCATAAACTCTGGTAAATTAAACTGTAATGATAAAGTGGTTTTGTTTCTCGTTGCTATCGTAGGTATACTATGCAGTGTTCACTATAGTTTGACCTACGAAAGGTTATAATGGTTAAACCGTGCATTAATAGAAATAAGATCGCGATTATTTTACGCGTATTATATCGATATTTGGCAACCATTATCCATATCAATATTGAAACCAAATAAACGATTAGTAGCCGTTGCCATAAATAGCCAGTAACGCCCATGTCTAACTGGCACAGATATAGTGTTAGCGTTAACACATCACGTGATTATGTGGATGATTTACATACATTTATTCCTTATTCAAACCTGCCTATAGTTTTCATTTCAATAAATTAAAGTATTCACAAAATACGAAATAAAAAGAAGCATCAAAATTTTCCGCATCACTAAAAACCGGTAACATGCTCCGTAGGCTTCTAGCCACGTTACTACGTTGAATGGGAAAGTAAACTTTAGTGCAAAATATAGGTCCTTTCCCGTTAAAATATTTACGTTCTATAACATTAGTGTGTCATAATCGTGTAAGACCAGAAAAATATACAGAATAACTTAGATTCTAGAAATAAAACAAAAAAGTCTGTACCCTTGTAAGGATAACGCGACAAAGTTGAATTATTACATTGTCGTCACTTGTAAATAAAACTACGGCTTTTATTGCGTTTGTATTTGATTGTTGATTGCCCGAAGTTTGATTGCCCACGGATTACCTAGTCCGCCTGTGACCAAAGTGTTCGAAACGTCGGGCTTTCAAAAATAAAATACAAATGCGATAAAAACCCGTAAAGTAGACGGGCGTAGGGTGACGAGCGGTACACCGAGCAACGAAATGTCTCTCGGAGTACACAGGAAAGAAGAGTTGAACTTGTGTCTGAAGTCGAGCGCTCTCTGGGGCAGGCCTCGGAATGGGGTGAATGGAACTTAGTCCAATTCTTTTTTTTTTTTTATTGCAAACGCTGGCAAACGAGCAAACAGTACACCTGATGGTAAGTGTTGCTGCCGCTCATGGACCTTTACAGGGTCGTTGCCTACCGCGAAGAAAGTGAAGGGAGTGTGAATGCGTGCATTGAGGCTCGGTGATACCAAGGGCACCACCAAAACCCTCCACACACAAACGCCCTCAGAAAGTTGGCCTTCCGGCTCTCTCGCTCACCGAACGAAGCGCAGTAACAAATTGCTACTACTCAGACGTCGATTTTCTGTGAGAGTGTGGTACTACCCTGGACGGACCGGCCCGTGGTTGTAGACAGATAACTGTCGACAGTGTGGTCCTACCACCTACCATTCCACTCTTCAACCCCACAAAGACACAAGTTTGCGCATTCATTGCTTTGAAGGACCCGTTTGTCTTGGCGCCTCAGTTCCAAGGAGTAACTCTCCCAATTTCTGAGAGTATTGGGATTCTCGGCGTCGAAATATCGAGCAAAATCCAGTTTAGGAGTCATTTGGAGGACAAAACCAAATTGGCAAGCAAAAAACTGGGCGTCCTGAACAGAGCCAGGCGGTAATTCACACTGAGACAGCGTCTTGTGCTATACAAAGCACAAGTTCGTCCTCATGTGGCGTACTGCATATTTCTGAGCAGGTGCGCCCAAATATCAGCTAGACCCACTTGACTCTCTGCAAAGGCGTGCTGTTTTAATCATCGGGGATCCCAATCTTGCGGACGGATTGGAGTCGCTGGAGCGGCGGAGAGACTTTGGGTCATTCTGTGTGCTCTATCGACTCTTTCACGAGGAGTGCTCGGAGAAACTGTTTGACTTGGTACCACCGTCACCATTCTACCAACGTACCACTCGACATCGTAGCAGAGTTTATCCATGTCACCTGAAACGATATGGTCTTCAACTGTACGTTTCCAGCGATCGTTTCTCCCACGTACGTGCAAGCTCTGGAATGAATTACTGTGTTTCCTGAGTGCTATGACATGTCTTTATTTAAACGAGGTTTAAGAAGAGTATTTTGTTCACTGTAGGAAATGGCCTGGCTGTGCCCCTGGCATTGCAAAGGTCCATGTGTGGCAGTATCACTTAACATCAGGTGTGCTGCTTGCTCGTGTGCCACCTCTGGCAATAAAAAAAGTAGTCTTATTTACAATGTACAATGTACTCGTGTAAACATCAGAAATCATTTTGTCATCACTTCTTGTTAAGTGTGAAAAGTTTCAAAGTAACCCGACGTTCAGAGGGGGATGAAAATCAGGATCACAGATTCCGTTACATATAAACCAAGAAAATATGTGTAACAATCGTAAACTTTTATTCCTAATTTAATTTTGTTGATGATTTCATGTTGCTGCGTGGTGACCGGGTGAACTATAATCTATCGCCACCCTCTACTTTTGCGTGAACGACGCAAACATTGGCTAAAATACTACCAGAGGACACTTGATAGCTTTTAACATGGTACACTTGATAGCTTTTGATGATAATGTTTTCTTGCAGATGACAAGACAGCAACTTAAAAGTTCCGGCCGACTCTTGAAGATTCCGTGCATAAGGAAGAATAATATCACAGAGGGTGCGTATATTACTAACATATTTTAGAATTTGACAAATAATTTATCTAGTACTTAAATGAATTATTTTTTAATTCAATAAGAATTCAAGTATTAAAACGATATGAAACATAAAAAATTAAATACCCTATTTTATACCCTTTTTTACAAAAAAAAAAAAATATATATATATAAAAAAGGGACAATCAGACGTGAAATATATTTTAAATCTCAAGATATATAATTTAATAACCTAAGATATGTGAGCTTATAAAATGAATTATATATTTTTTTATTTTTTGGTCAAATTAGAAACTGATAGTACTACTAGTAGAGAGTAACTAAGTGGTACCATGAAATAGTTGTTGTTGTTTTGTTTGTTATAGAGGAAGTGGTCGACATTGATCAGGGGAAGTTTATAGAGAAACGAAATTTTATGTGCTATGTGGCTTGTATATATACTATGGCACAAATGGTAAGTAAAGTAATTTTACTATTTTTATGATAAAACGGCCAACCCAATAGATGACGCTTTATATAAATTTGAGAGAAATAGAAATTAAATTACTAGAAATTGATGACAATCTAACATGTCCAAATACACCGTTGCACAGACGTTGTGAGTTTGATCTCCACGGGGAACACCTCCTACTTGCTGAATTATATCGGATGAAACCGGAATATCATATAAAAGTTTATAAAAAATGTTCTCAAGCTATTCATAGTTCAGAGACTACATGAAGGTATTGGTCGTCACTGATATCAAGGAATCGGTGATCCAGTAGTCAGCTTAATTGGTGATGGGTAGGCAGATTTCATAACCTAGTCGCATGCGTAGCAGCAAGTCGCTAGATCTTAGCCTGTCAAAAAGTCATGTACATCTATAGACATCAACACGGAGAATGCCCTCAAATATCCTGACAATTGGTATGCACCTTAAATACCACTATCCCTTTGGGTTTCAGAGATCAAATGACAGTTGTTAAGTGGTAAATTGATACTCTGCTTAAAATAATTAGACTAAAAAGTGCACGGCAATAACATAGGCGCGAAGAATAATGACTAAGTGTTAGCACTGATGTAATTGCATTACGTAATTAATAACTCTATGTTATGGTCAGTAGCTCCTTGAACTGCCTTACTATTATTTTTATTTGGTAAATATGATTTTAGTGAAGCATGCTTTTCTAGTATTTTTAATTTAATCAAACAGTTTTTCATTGTCTAATTCTGAATGAGCTAATATTTAAAGAGACACATAGATCAGAGAGATTTGCCGTGTGTTGACAGGGTAAGAATACAATTCACCACTTCTTATCTTGCCCGTAGATGTCGTAAAAGATGATTAGGGGATATAATATGCACATAACATCTGTGCAAGAGAACGAAAACCGAAATGAAACCTACATGTCTGACCAGCATGATATAGTAGGTCAAATTCCCTCCCATTGTGGAGGAGGCCCGCGCCCAACAGTTGCGGAGTAAGATTACAATGGTTATCACACGTTCCTTTTTCGTAGGTGATCGTAAAAGACATTTAAGGGATGCATACATGTGAACATCATTACAAAAGAAGAAAATCTCCAAACAAACTTTATACGAAACCGTCTCCACATAAGATTTTATACGAAACTAGCATGGCATAGTAGGTGAATTTCCCGCATATTCAAGATGACATGAGCCCAGCGGTGGGACATGTGTGCGCTGAAATGATTAGCAGAATTCAATTTTTAAATGCATATTATTATATTCGACAGGTAAAAGATAATAAATTAAACTACGACGCGATAATCAAGCAAATGGATTTGATGTATCCTCCTGAAGTTAAAGATATCGCCAAAGCAGCTACATATCAGTGTAGAGATATATTTAGTAAGTTAAATTTCTATTATTATTTTAATAAATGGAATGCTCGCTACCATAATCATCATCATCTCGGCTTATATATGTCCCACTCCTGGGCTCGAGCCTCCTCCATAATAAGAGGGCTATTGACCTTAATATAGAATGCTGGTCAAACAAGTTTATATAGGGTTTTGTTTCAATTTTCTTCTCTTGCATGATATTATATGTGGGAAACGTGTCACGGGTGGGTTATGGGTGTGCGTGCTTACACCCGGACAAAATGCTTCGAACTGTAAAACTCATTAAGTGGTCCTCTTTGATGTTGTTTATGGAAGACTATATTTATTTCTGTCTGTTCTTGAGACTCATGCGCTACCTTAGTATGTGTTTCTTCAGAGGAAGTACTTAGCGTCTGTTTATACTTTTAAAGTTAGACCTTAATTGTATTGCTTACTAATATTATAAATGCAAAAGTAAGTTTGTTTGTTTATTTGTTTGTTACACTTCCACATTTAAAACACCGAACAGATTTCAAAAATTCTTTCACCAATGGAAAGCTATTATATCAGGAAGTAAGATAGGCTATATTTTATGCCGGTAGTCCCACAGGAACGAGAGCTACGCGGGTAAGAAGATTGAAACCGAAACGAAGCGAGGGCGGGTTGCTTGTAATATAAAGAACTAAATAACACTTGAATCTGCTCATCGAAATTTCTGAGACGAACGCTCCAAGGATTACAAAAATATTAATAATCCTAATTTTTGTTCCAGCAAATCAGTACGATGATATATGTGAATCTGCATACTGGACAATAAAATGTGTATATGAGTACGATCCTCCCAATTTCATCTTTCCTTAAAAAAACACACAAGGTTATTAAAATGTGAAATGTGTCAAATGTTTATTTTATTTCTTTGCATACCATTTCTTATTAAGTTTCCCATTGCTTTATTGTAGTTGCCATAAATTAACGAAGTCAAAATTAAAACTAGAATTTATGAATTTTCCAAACCAGAAAACCAATTAGTTTTGAATTCCCTGCGAAATATATGAGCACCGATGTTTCTCAATCTAGTAAGAGTATCCGTTCCCTATGGGGTACAATACATGAACAAAGTATCATGACCTGCCGCAAAATGAGGTTATTGTACCCCATTTTGGACATAGCGTACAAGAGTAGAGGTACATGTGAAGGTCGATATCCGACTGAACCACAGTGGTCCCGTAGCTCGACGGTTGAATATATTCTGAATGTTTGTAATTTTTTCATCATCATCATTATTTCAGCTCGTCCTACTGTTGGGCTCAAGTCTCCTCCACAATGGGAGGAAAATTTACCTTACTATACCATGATAGGCAGACAGGTGAGTTTAGGGTTTTATTTCGAGTTTTCCTTCTCTTGCATATATGTTATATACGTCTTATATCCCTTAGTCGTCTTTTACGACATCCACGGGCAAGATAGGGAGTGTTGAATTGTATTCTTACTCCGTCACCACACAAGCATTTTTTACTATCGTATATTTCTTCGACTAAACTTTTCATATGTGATAAGTATCTATATATTAATACGTGAAGCAAAAACTTTGTACCCCTTTTTACGAAAATTACGTGGATGGAGAAGTATGAAATTTGGCACAGTTGAAGTATTTAATGAGGAGAAGTGCATAAAACTGAAATTTCATACAATAATGAAATAGAAATTATTAAATTCATTAAAAAAGGCATTACGCACACTACGAACACACTACTACACACGCACACACACCAAAGCTTATACACTTTTGTTTACGGTTGAAATCTGTTTGAACTGAATGTCAAACAGTCATAATTATGATGACAATGTCTAATAGACATTTGTACTTTTATATTAGTTATTAGTTTATTTTTATTATTATTAGTTATCATTTAGGAGTGGTAGGACCACACTGTCGACAGTTATCTGTCTACAGCCGCGGGCCGGTCCGTCCGGGGCAGTACCATGCTCTCGCAGAAAATCGACGTCTGAGCAGTAGCAATTTGTTACTGCGCTTCGTTCGGTGAGCGAGAGAGCCGGAAGCCCAACTTTCTGAGGGTGATTGCGTGTGGAGGGTTTTGGTGGTGCCCTTGGTATCACCGAGCCTCAATGCACGCATTCACACTCCCTTCGCTTTCTTGCGGTAAGCAACGGCCTTGTAAAGGTCCATGAGCGGCAGCAACACTTACCATCAGGTGTACTGTTTGCTCGTTTGCCACCGTTTGCAATAAAAAAAAAAAAAAATAGTGAAATACAGTTTGCTCAATATACATAAATGAAATAAATATAATAGTTCAAGAAAACTAAAAAAATACGCTTAAATCGCTAATCATGATTATCCTAGTAAGGATAACGGGTCAAACTGTTTAAAATATTGAATTGTCAGCGGTCCTTAATAAGTATGCCAAATTTCGAGTTAATCCGACGTTTTGAAGAGGGTCAAAATCCGTTGTGTTCAAACAATGTTCAAAGATTCCGTTACATACCAACATACTAACATAGATACGTCTGAAGCTAATAAAAGCGTATTAATTTAGAGAAAATTGTGTAGCAGAAAAATTAATGTAAATGAATTATGGCCGAATTTCGACCACTCGGCGACCACTAGTAATCATTAAAAAATCATGAAACCTTGAACTGCTGCAACCAGGATGGTCTGCAGAGAACCCAACTAATCAAAAATTTACAAAAGAACTTCGTATTCACATGGAATCACTAGCTTAGTTTCGAGGAGAAGTTTTCTTTTATGTTACAATCTTGTAATATGTCACCTGGTCCTGCAACCAAAAAAATCTGCAGAAAACCCAATTCTTCGAAAACTTATAGAAGATATTTAGTGTTTGGTTTCACTAGGTTGTTTTTAATGAATAGATTCACTTATTTATAACTAAAACTAAAATAAAGTAATTCAAATAAAACAAAATTAAAAATCATTTTTCTGTCAGGATTTTCTATTTTATTTTTCTCCATTTCTTGAGTATATTCATACATACATATACTCACGCCTCTTTACCATAGGGGTAGGCAGAGACCACTTCCTTCCACTTGCTACTATCTTGACATACCACTTTCGCCTCCTCCACGTTCATTAATCTCCTCTCATACATGTTCTTTGGTTCAGGATACTCCTAACCTGGCCTTTCTTAGGAACGTCCCCGATTTAATTGTGGAACGTCCGCCTTGGTCTGCCCCTTCCAAAACTTCTGTTAACATTCGCCTTAGAAATTTTCCTCGTTAGTCTCCTTTCATTCATTCTCTCTACATGGCTGAACCAACTTAACATACCTTTTTCAATCCTTGTCACTACATCCACTTTCATACCACAACGTTTCCTAATCATCCTGTTCTTAATTCTGTCACTCAATTTCACACCAATCACGCTCCTCAACGCTCTCATTTCCACAGCATTTATTCTACTTTCGTGTTTCTTCTGGCGTTCTTCGTACTTCTTCTGTCATACCCAGCTCTCACTTCCATACATTAGAGTTGGTACAAGCACTCCCCTATATACAGCCAGGCGAGCCTTCTTAGTCAGGCTTCAGTTGACCATAAAGGTGCGCAAAGCACCATTCACCATATTTCCCTTATACACTCTTTTTTCAATATCACTTTCACATTTACCATTTCTTGCAAATGTAGATTCCAGATATACAACTATACTCTTGCACTTGTTCTAATATTTCCTCTTCTATACGTATCTTGCACTCCGTCATAACTTCTTCCCTTTCAAATAGCATTACTTTCGTCTTCTTTACATTAATTTTCATTCCTTTTCTTTCAAAAGCGTCATGCACTGTTTTACCATCTCTTGCAACTCATTCACCGACGAAGCAAGTAGTACAAGAAGCAGCTAGTAGTGTCTTCTCTACGCTGACGATCAACGTCAGCGTAGAGAAGACATTTGATAAGTAACCCATTCATTCTCAGTCCATATTCACTCTCTTTTAAATCAGTCAAGGAGTTGTCCATGAATAGGTTGAACAGCCATGGTGACGTTACACATCCTTGTCTAACACTCTTTTGGATGCTAAACCATTCAGTGTATGCTCCCTCTATTCTGATACAGGCACTGGAGTTCTCATAGAGAGACTGCAATGCCCGTATCAGGTTGCCGTTCACCCCATGCCCCAAGATAATACTGATCACAATTCATTCCTTACCACTCTATCATAGGTCATTTCCAAATCCACGAAAGCGCAATAGACCTTCTGGTTTTTAGCCAGGAATATTTCGGCTATGCAACGCAAGGAAAAGACCTGATCCGTATCCCATTCCCTTTCTAAATCCTGCTTGCACATCCCAGACTATTTCATTCGTCTCTTTTATAACTCTTTCTATCAGTACCTTAGCATACAGTTTGCCGACGACGCTGAGGAGGCTTATTCCGCGGTAATTGGCGCAGTCTTGTTGCGACCCTTTTCCCTTATGTAAGTGCATAATGCGGTTGGGTCGAAATTTTTCAAGGCTCACCGCGTTAATAGACCTAAAAAACTTTCTGACCAGACTCTCGAGCTCATGGGGCGGAGAAAAGAAATGACGGTGCAGTCTTCAGCCGAATGGTCCAAACATAGGCAGCTAAATAGGCAGATCTCCAGGTCTATGCGTCGCGATATTCGCCGATTTAATACGCTCCGTATTAAAGAAGCGATAGAGCGGAATCGTGGCCCAAAAGTGTTCGCACAAAATCTGTCTATTGGGCAAAGCCAAATGACTAAGCTGAAGACCGACGATGGCACTGTCATTTCATCCCAAAGTGAGATCTTGGGAGAGGTCGAAAGGTTCTATGGACAGTTATACAAATCATCCCGAAATCCTGTTGTCGGCTTGGTCCAAGATCCCAGATCCAAGCTAACTCGGCACTATACCAAAGAAATCCCGGACATCAGCTTGTACGAGATCAGAATGGCTCTCAAACAACTACGTAACGGTAAGGCACCGGGAGATGACGGAATTACGGCAGAACTTCTGAAGGCGGGCGGCAAGCCAGTCTTAATAGCCCTTCAAAAGCTATTTAATTCCGTTATCCTCGGGGGCGACGTTCCAGAGTCGTGGACCAGGAGTGTGGTGGTGCTGTTCTTCAAGAAGGGTGACAAAGCTTTTCTAAAGAACTACAGACCCATCTCACTCCTGAGCCATGTTTATAAGTTGTTCTTGAGGGTCATTACCAATCGACTCTCGCGCAAGCTCGGTGACTTCCAGCCGCCCGAACAAGGCGGCTTCCGAAAAGGCTATAGCACCATAGACCATATCCTCACGCTTCGGCAGATTATACAAAAGACCGAGGAGTATAATCGGCCCCTGTGCTTAGCGTTTGTGGACTATGAGAAAGCCTTTGATTCAGTCGAAACTTGGGCGGTGCTGCAGTCCCTTCAGCGGTGCCAAATCGACTATCGCTATATCGATGTGCTGAAGTATTTGTATAGGAACGCCACAATGTCAGTCCGTATCCGGGATAAGAGTACGAAACCGATCCAGTTGCAGAAAGGCGTGAGACAGGGAGATGTTATCTCTCCGAAACTGTTCACCACTGCACTGGAAGATGTTTTCAAGCTCTTGGACTGGACTGGACTCGGCATCAACATTAACGGCGAATACATCACTCACCTTCGATTTGCGGACGATATAGTCGTTATGGCAGAATCCATGGAGGACCTTGGCACAATGCTCAATGATCTCAGCAGGGTATCCCAACTAGTGGGTTTACGAATGAACATGGACAAGACGAAAGTCATGTCAAATGCCCATGTCATTCCTGTACCGGTCCTAGTTAGCAATGCGATTCTTGAAGTTGTCGATCACTATGTTTACCTAGGACAAACAGTCCAGTTAGGTAGATCCAATTTCGAGAAAGAGATCAGCCGACGAATCCAACTCGGTTGGGCAGCGTTCGGGAAACTTAAGAGGATCTTCTCGTCCAACATACCTCAGTGTCTGAAAACACAGGTCTTTGACCAGTGTGTGTTACCAGTGATGAATTACGGCACGGAAACGTGGTCCCTAAATGTAGGCCTCATATCAAGGCTCAAAGTCGCTCAGCGTGCTATGGAGCGGGCTATGCTCGGGATTTCTCTGCGAGATAGAATCCGGAATACGGAAATCCGCAGAAAAACGGGTGTAACCGACATAGCACGAAGAATTAGCACGCTGAAGTGGCAATGGGCAGGCCACATCGCTCGACGAACCGACAACCGCTGGGGAAGAAAGGTTCTCGAGCGGCAACCACGTATCGGACAACGCAGTGTAGGACGCCCCCCCACTAGGTGGACCGATGACCTAGTGAAAGTAGCTGGGCGTCGTTGGATGCAGGCGGCACAGGACCGCTCATTGTGGCGCAACATGAGGGAGGCCTACGTCCAGCAGTGGACGGCGATAGGCTGAAATGATGATGATGAATGATGAAGTGCATAATGACAGCCTTGCACCAGTCTTTTGGTACGCGATCCTTCCTCCAGCACAAGCTAAAAAGGTGGTGCAACTGACTCACTACTACCCTATCGCCAGCCTTCAGCATTTCGACCGACACCTTATCATATTCCGCAGCTTTACCTAACTTCATATACTTCATCGCAGTCATGATCTCATCTGTACTTATCTCGCAATCATAATCATAATAACTCCGCTCCTGTTCTGGCCTCTGAATCAGTTCTTCGTCCCTTTCAAATCAACTTTCAAAATATTCCGTCCACCTTTTCAACACGCAATCTAGTCCTTTTTAACACGATTTTTATAATACTTTCATTCTGACTCCTTATTTTTTTTTTATTGCAAACGGCGGCAAACGAGCAAACAGTACACCTGATGGTAAGTGTTGCTGCCGCTTATGGACCTTTACAAGCTGCCTACCGCGAAGAAAGAGAAGGGAGTGTGAATGCGTGCATTGAAACTCGGTGATGCTAAGGGCACCACCAAAACCCTCCACACGCAGACACCTTCAGAAAGTTGGGCTTCCGGCTCTCTCGCTCACCGAACGAAGCACAGTAGCAAATTGCTACTACTCAGACGTCGATTTTCTGCGAGAGTGTGGTACTACCCCGGACGGACCGGCCCGCGGCTGTAGACAGATAACTGTCGACAGTGTGGTCCTACCACTCTTATTTTAGTAAGCTCTCTTGCTTCGTCTACATCCTCATTTATCGCCTTTTGCATTCTTAGCTTAGCTTTTATTGCTAATCAGTCTACCATCCATGCTTTCTTTTTCTTACCTATAACCACTTGTACACCTTTATGCATCCAGACCTTATACGGCTTCCTTTTTTTTTTCCTTTTCGAGACACCACACACTTCAATAGTAACATTTACAACTCCTTCCTTAAACGTCTTCCACACTTTTTCTATCTCACAGACCTTGTCTACGTCTTTAAATCTCTCATTAAACCTTTCGCGATTTACTTCTTTTACAATCGCATCTTGTAAACTTTTCACTTTTATCCTTTCTAAATTATTCGCAAAATTCTTTACCCGATGCCGCCAGCGTTTAAAGAGACCACATAATCGGGGTATCACCAGGAAGTGGTCTGTGTCATACTGAATCCGCGGTACGCTCAGGGTATCTAAGACATTCTTCCTCAACCTTTCGTCAACAATCACAAAATCAATCATACTTCTTGCACCACATTCTTCCCTCGTAAACATAGTATTTGACACTAAAAGATTCCATCCTAAACAAACCTCATTTTCCATTTTCATTCATTCTATCGTCGCCAAACTTACCAAGAACCATTCCGCTTTCCGGATCAGTACGCCACATATAGCCCATGACTCGTGGTATTACATCCTTTCCGCTTTGTCTCATTCACACACATAATATCAATTCCTCTTTCGTCCATCACCTGGCATACTTCATCTATTTTCTCATTTATTCCTCTTCTTACATTCAGCGTAGCAAAGCGGCTCTCTGTGGGCCACTTTTCGCCCTCGATGGAAACGAGACGTGACGTGTCGCGAACCCCATTCCTATAGTTTTTATTTTATTCAAACTCATTGCGTTCCCACGAGTAGCAAGGGAATTACTCGGTCCATCCCGGTAGTGCCCCGCTTATCAGGATAAGGATAGCCGTATTCTGGGGTCATCCAGTCCCAGGGCAATCGGCACGCTAAAGAATAGGCTCGCCCCTAGCCACGCATCTATCGGCACAGCAGACCTCACATTGTAGGAGTGGAAAGGAATCAAACGAAGTGGGATGGGAGTGGACGCTATAGATAGGAAGTTAAGAAAGGATGGGGTGATAGGGTTTAGGGACACCACTGCCTCGGAAGATAGTGTATAGTACAGTGGTAGCTCGGCAAGCCCGGACGCTTACTTCGAATTATTATACCACAATCGCCGGGCAGGCATATCATGAAAGAGTAACCAATATTAATATTATTCTAAAATAACAATAGAAATGGAAGAGACACTTTTATTTGCTGTCATTGCTTGATTTCAGTAAGGCTTGGGACACTACTTCAAGGTTTCGCATTATGAGAAGTGCAAAGAACTCCATGTATTCAATCATAATTAGGTTAGTAAGCCAATCTTAATATACTTATAAATAACATAATTTAGAAGGATGATGATAAGGACGAATTAACACTATAAGATACTTAATACAAGTTATACAATCTATACCAATAAAAAAAATTGGTGTGTCTGTTTGTAATGTCAAAATAATAGACTTTTTTCCTGCTCACACGGTTATTTGCACTATACATATGCCTAAAATACACTTTATACTTTTTTTGTCTATCTGTCTGTTTGTTCCGGGTAATCTTCAAAACAACTGGACCGATTTCAAAAATTCTTTCACCAATGGAAAGCTATAATATCAAGGAGTAAACTAGGCTATATTTTATCCCAGTATTCCTACGGGAACGAGCACAACGGGGATAAGGCGACAGAAACCGAAGCGAAGCGAGGGCGGGTTGCTAGTATTATATATATTAGGAAGCAATGTTCCACTGTCATCTAACAGAAGTAAATTATGAAATTACTACTAGCATTACATATTTATTACCCTATAATTTGCAATAATCGCACAACAAACTAAATAGCCATATTAATGTAAAACGCTGAACAACATTTAGTTAGCCTATAGTTATCTTTTGGACAAAATTTGTAATGTCAAGCCCACTAAATATAGGTTTGCTTTTAAAATTCCAAATATAAATTGTGTGTTTGGCTGTTGATTTTTTTCAGTTTTTAAATGACTTACATAGCTTTCGGTTAATTCACGATAAAGTTATGTATCGGTTTTTATTATTGTTAGCATTTTTAGGATATGTGAATGGGGTAAGATTATTTGCTGTTGATTTTTGTTTTTAGACATAAAGGAAAAAAGGACTCTTAATTTATTATGCAAATTCTCTCTGCTTCATAACGCGACTACTGTGGCTATTGCTGTGCCTCTAATAATTCATTCGGTGGTATATTAAGGACAATCTACCAAAGCTGATTATTGCCAAACAATACAACCAGGTATAAAATGGTATAAAACAGAGGGGCTTAAGCACGCAACTCCCGCGACCCACCCAAAAACCACGTCGCCTTCGTCGTTGGGCCGACCACTGGAGCAGCGTTAACTTGTCGTCAGTGGTCGGCCCGATGGAATACCCCCTATTGGGGTACCCTCCCATCGACCGACGTCCCCCCCTCGGGGAGGACGTCGGTCTTTCCTCACGCGGTCGGCCTCTCGACGGGTGACGGACTAATCCCCGGTCACGTCACCCGCGGCCTCGGCTAGGGCGGCATGAGGCGCAGATAGTTGCGCCTGCGCCGCCCCAGTCGCCGGCGGCGGATCTCCTCATCGAGGCTGCGCTCCTCACGCAGGCGATCCACCGCCTCCTTCCGCGAGATCACTGTCTCGCAGAAGGCTGCGACCGCATCCCAATTCCCGACGCTGTCGACCATCGCCCTAGCGATAGCCGGCAGCGTCAGGTCCGTACCGATGATTGCGACGAGTTCACAGCGCTGCACTGCCCAAGCCCCGCAGGCCTCGAGCGTATGGCGCGCCGTGTCCTCGTCGCAATCGCAGTGGTGGCAGGACGGTGTACTCTCCCTCTTAACGACCTTGTGCAGGTATTTGGCGAAGCACCGATGCCTCGTCAAAACCTGCACCAGGCGGAAGGAGAGCACCCCGTGCCGCCTCTCCAACCACTGCATCAGCACCGGCCGGAAGGCCTCCACGGTTCGCACCCCGAACGGAGGCCTCTCCAGCCGGACTGCCCAACGGGCGATGACGTCTCGGCGGGCGTCGACGCGCCAGGCGGTGAGATCCCTTAACGAGACCACACCGCTCGCACCCCCGTCACCCGCCGATATAGTCCGGCGAGCATCTCCACCTCCAGGTCCCACGGGGGAGTCCCGGCCAATAGGCACGCTGCCTCCGTCGCCACCGTGCGGTATCCACAGATGGCCCTGACCGCCGTGACCCTCTGTGGTCGCCACAGAAGGGCCCTAAGTCGGGCGGTCATGGACCCCGCCCACACCGGTGCGCCATACAGGGCCATCGACCGGATGACCCCCGCGTACAGCCGTCGGCACGCAGCGCTCGGTCTGCCCACGTTCGGCATAAGCCACGATAGGGCAGATGCCGCGCCGACGAGCCGTGGAGCGAGCCTGCGGAAATGCTCCCGGAACCACCATCGCCCGTCGAGCACCAGGCCCAAGTACTTCATATGGGCCCGGATGCTGATGTCGACTGAGTGGACGGTGATCGAGACGCCGATGGGAGGGCTCATAGTGCGCCCATGGAACAAGAGGGCCTCCGTCTTGTCCAGGGCGACCCTCAACCCCAGCGCCTCGATCCGCCTGACGACCTCCTCGGTACCAGAGGTCGCCAGGCTTACCGCCTCTTCTAACGTCCCACCGCGGGCTGTGACGAGCGTGTCGTCGGCGTAACAAATCACGCCCAGCCCGGGCGGGAGGCTCCCCCTCAACGCCCAGTCGTAGCCGATGTTCCACAGGGTGGGTCCGAGGACCGACCTCTGTGGGACACCGCACGTCATGGGCGTTCGCACGACGTCCCCTGCTCGGTCGGTGCAGAGGACGCTGCGCCCCTCCAAATAGTCCGCCACTAGCCGCCTCAGGTAAACTGGCACCCCGTGATACCGGAGCGCCTCCCTGATGCAGCTGAATGGCAGACTATTGAATGCGTTGGCGATGTCTAGGGACACCACCAACAGCACTCCCCCGCCGGTGACGGCCTCAGTCGCCACGGCCCTCAGGCGCAACAGAGCCGCGATCGTCGAACGACCCCTCCGAAACCCAAACTGGGCGTCCGACAGATCGGGCCCCGTGCCGACGAGGTGCCGCTCGATGCGGGAAGCTGCCACCCTCTCCAGTAGCTTGCCCGTGTCATCGAGCAGCACGATAGGCCTGTAGGCCGAAGACGACTCCGGAGACCGTCCCGAGCCTCCGGAGACCGTCCCGAGCCTCCGGAGACCGTCCCGGCCTAATGCCGCCCTAGTCGAGGCCACGAATGACTGGACCGGGGAACAGTGCGTCACCTGCAGAGATGCTGGACGTGTGGCGGGAGGGGTATCAGGGGGGCGGTACCCGAAAGGATAACCTGCTGGGCTGGCCACGGACGTCAAGACTTCAGTACCAGGGGCTGGCTCAATGGTGAAGGGGAGGGAATACGATGGGTTATGGGATCACGCGCCGCCCTTGCATCACCGCAGAAATCGCCCGGAGCTGCCTGTCGAAAAAAAAAAATGGATAGGTAATTAGCATCTATAGCGTAAACGCTGTAGTTACTTGCTTAGTAGGTGTGATCATTTCTTTTATATATTGTAATTATGCTTATTAATATATACCGAAAATTATCCCAGTTTGAGTTTGTAAGTCATATGGCTTGCCCTTCATGTTTTTCAATTTATCGTAGATGACACGGGCACAGTTAAAGAAGACTATGGGAGTGATAAAGAACCAGTGTATGCCGAAGAATTCAGTTACTGAAGGTAGATAGTTGCCTTATATAACTATTAAATCATTGGCGACTCATAGACAATAGACGAGCCTTAGTTCTATAGTGGTAAGACCACACTGTTGACAGTTGTCTGTCTATAACCGCGAGCCGGTCAGTTCGGTAGTACTGCACTCTCGCAGAATATCGACGTCTGAGTAGTAGCAATTTTATAATATCTAAAACGGCAAAAACACTCACGTGCTGAGAGCGCGAGCGCGCCGGGGCCTCGCAGATGCCGCTGCGCACTCGCCCTGATGATGAGCATCGGACATGCTCGAAACCCGGGTCGACGTAATCGATCTTAGCACGTGAGTGTTTTTGCCGTTTTAGATATTATAATATGGATCAGTCTCACGATAATTTCAATACTAGTAGCAATTTGTTACTGCGCTTCATTCGGTGATCGAAAGAGCCGAAAACCCAACTTTCTGAGGGTGTTATCGTGTGGTGGATTTTTGTGATATCTTTAGTATCACCCACACTTTCCAGCACGCATTCAAACTCCCTTCACCCCTTTACTTTCTTCACGGTAAGTAGCGGCTTAGCAATGGTCCATGAGCGGCCGCATAAAAAAAGCTCATCAGAGAAGATACTACATTGCATCCAACAATGTTTTGATTATTACTGTGACTAGTCAGTTTACTGGGAAACCAGATTAAGTGAAAACATCAACATCATCATCTCGGCTCATATACATCCCACTGCAGGACTCGAGCCTCCTCCACAATAGGAGGGATTTTGGCCTTAGTATACCAGACAGGTTGGTATAGGTTTTTGTTTCGAGTTTTCCTTCTTTTGCTTGTTATATGCGTATTATATCCCTTAGTCGTCCGATAGGGAGTGGTGAATTGCATTTTTAATCCATCACCACACAAAAAGTGAAGAAAGATGTAGAAGAAAAAGAAGTAAGTGAAATCACCACGAAGAAATGTAATTATTGAACGTTTCTTTGACATTTGTCAGCTTCAAAAATCGATGTAATTAATTGAGACCATCTTGACTTACAGGAGTTACAAACATGCGAATATTAATATTAAAAAATTTACAATATATCTACTTCTATGGGTATGCAGACTGCCATACAATATTTTATAATATACCTTGTATAACTTGGTCAGTCAATCATCTCGTACTGTATCACTGTAAGGGCAGACGCAAGAAGCGTATAAAATATACGTTTATATTTTAACGGGCTCAAGGAGCTATCCTAAATGTTTTTAACTTTCTGCCTTTCCTGTATCCAACCAAAGATTTCTATGAGGTTAAGATTTATATAACTAACATTTTCTTTATAAAATGCTGCACATTTTATGTATTATATTTTGATCAATGATTAGAAGGTAAACCTGCTACTTACACTTTATTTAAATATATATACGCTAATGACGTCGAGTTTTATTGATAAAATATCTTTTTACAGATCAAGTTGGTAGAATAGAAGAAGGAGTTTTTCTTGAAAACAGAAATGTAAAATGCTATATTGCATGTATATATAAAAATCTTCAAGTGGTAAGCATTTTTCAATTATATGCATTATAATAAATATGAATTTAACGTTAATAAGTATTTAGGTATTCGTGTGGTGAGGGAATAAAAATATACTTCACCACTTCCTAATTTACCCGTGTATGTCGTAAAAGACGACTAAGGGATACAATACGCATATAATATCTATGCAAGAGAAGGAAAACTCGAATTAAACCCTATACCAACCTGTTTGACCAGCATTAAGTTCAATTTAGCCAGTACTAAGGTCAATTTCCCTCCTATTTGAAGGCTTTAGCTTAACAGTGGGATATATATGAGCTGAAATGATGATAATATTGAAGTATTTAGGGTTAATTAATAAGAACTTATATTATTTACACGTAGTATTTACTAAACTATTTTTCGTAAATAATATTAATAAATTCTTCGTAAATATCGGTAAAGGTATTTGCAACCCGTGGCCAGTTTAGGCATATTACCTTATCAGAAATGGTGCCTTATTACTCTTACCCGCATTTACTAAGACTATACGGAACGGCAACGGCCTGGCTGTGCCCCTGGTATTGCAAAGGTCCATGCGGCAGGATCACTTACCATCAGGTGTGCTGATTGCTCGTTTGCCACCGTTGGCAATAAAAACAAAACAAATAAAAAACATATTAATTGGAAGTGGAAGTATTTTTTTGTCTAAAAATTAATTACACCTTTGGTAGGCATAATATATGCAGCACGTTTATAAAAAGTTATAGACAGCACATAATTACTCATATATGTAATGTAGCTGAACATATGGATTAGAAGTGGAAGTATTTTTTTTTGTCTGAAAATTAATTACACCTTTGGTAGGCATAATATATCCAGCACGTTTATAAAAAGTTATAGACAGCACAGAATTACTCATACATATGTAATGTAGCTGAACATATGGATTGGAAGTGGAAGTATTTTTTTTGTCTGAAAATTAATTATACCTTTGGTAGGCATAATATATCCAGCACGTTTATAAAAAGTTATAGAAAGCACATAATTACTCATATATGCAATGTAGCTGAATTATATTCTTACTCCGTCACCACACGGTTAGAAAAACAAGTTGGAATACCTAGGGATAATTCACTGATTACCTTAGAAATGCTTTCAAAAAGTAAATAATCTATGTAATTTCGTGATGCCACATGGAAAGATCATAACATTTGCAGACGACATAGTAATTTTATTTCCGCCAAAATTTTGATTATAGGTAATCTATAACGCGCAAGTGGGATTTATTATTTATCAATGCAATGATTAAATATCAATACCATCAAAAACAAAACTTGTTAAAAAACCAAACCTACGAGGCTTGGTTTTTTCCAAAGTATCTTATCTAATGATTTATTTTGTGATCCTTTTGTGAAGAAAAATAAATAGTATACTCTTCTTATTCTTTCCATATAATAAAAACATACTTGGAATAGGACAAGAACTTAAAATAGGAACTTAATTTTTCCATATATATTCGTTTATTCACTTTATTACAAGTAAAACTTTATTGAAAATAATATAAACTTTCATCTATTTCTATAGTGGGCATTAAATAAAAACGCAATCCTTACTAATATTATAAATACGAAAGTAAGTTTGTTTGTTTGTTTGGTATACTTTCACGCTAAAACCACCGAACCGATTTCAAAAAAACTTTCACCAATGGAAAGCTATAATATCAGGGAGTAACATAGGCTATAGGTATTTTATTCCGGTATTCCCACGCGAATGGCAATTATGCTGAAAAGCGACTGAAACGAAAGCGAAGCGAGGGTGGGTTGCTATTATTTTATATACAGGAGGATCACATTCTTGTTTTTTGGCAAATATTTAAATATGAGTCTCTAATAATATTTCATATTTAATAACATTGTATATGTTATAATCATATTTTAATAAGCATACCTTAACATCTGATAAGTAATTCAGTAAATTAAAGAGCTGAAAGGCACCGGGAGATAACGGAATTATCACAGAACTTTTGAGGGCAGACGGCAAACCAGTTCTAAAAGCCCTACAGAAGTTGTTTAATTTTGTCATTCTCGGAGGCCACGTTTCCGAGTCGTGGACTAAGAGTATGGTGGTGCTGTTTTCCAAGAAGGGCTATAAAACGCTTTTAAGGAATTATAGAGCCATCTCAATCTTAAGCTGCGTGTACAAATTGTTCTCAAGAGTCATTATGAGCTGACTTGTGTGCAAGCTCCACGACTTGCGTCTACTTGAACAAGCCGAATGCCGAAACTACATCCTCACGCTACACCAGATTGTACAGAAGACTGAGGAGTATAATCGGCCTCTGTGTCTAGCTTTTGTGGACTATGGGAAAGCCTTTGACTCTGTCCAAACTAGGGCAGTGCTGCATTCCCCTCAGAGGTGCCAAATTTAATATCGATAGATTAAAGTGCCTTTGTACAAAAACCCTACTATGTCCGTCTGCATCTGGCATAAGAATACGAAATCGATCCAATTGTAGAAAGGTGTGAGACAGGAAGACGTCATCTCTCTGAAACTGTTCACTACTACGTTGAAAGATGTCTTCAAGCTCTTAGATTGGACCGGACTCGACATCAATGGCGAATACATCATTCACTTTCATTATGTTCAATGACCTTAGCAGGGTTTTTCAACTAGTGGATCTACAAATGAACATGGACAAGACGAAAGTCATGTCAACTGCCCATGTCATTCCTGTACCGGTTCTAGTTGGTAATGCAATTCTAGAAGTTGTCAATCATTATGTTTACCTAGGACAAGCAGTCTAGTTAGGTAGATCCAGTTTAGAGAAAGAAGTCAGTCGACGAATCCAACTCGGCTGAGCAGCGTTCGGGAAACATAAGAAAATCTTCTTATCCAATATTCCGCAATGTCTGAAAAGAAAGGTTTGTAACCAGTGTGTGTTACCAGCGATGACATACGGCACTGAAACGTGGTCTCTAAATGTCGGACTCATAAAAAAACTCAAAGTCGCTCAACGTGCTGTGGAGAGGGCTGTACTCGGTATTTCTTTACGTGATAAAATCCAGAATACGCAAATCCGTAGAAGAATCGACATAGCCCGTAGAATTAGAATTCATGTAATGGGCAGGCCACATCGCTTGTCGAACCGACAACCATTGTGGAAGAAAGGTTCAAGGCGACCACGAATCGGACGATGCAGCGTAGAATAACCTCCTACTATGTGAACTGATGACATCTTTAGTCGCAGGGAACGGTTCGATGCCAGTGGTGCAGGACCGTTCCGAGTGGCATTCTCGTGGTGTGGCCTAGGTCCAACAGTGGATGTCTATAGGCTCATGGATGGATGGATAAATGGCAGTAATCCCTAATTTATTATTATATTGCTTGTTAACAGATAAAGAATGACAAGCTAGATCCAGCACTCATTTCAAAACAAGTGGATATATTATATCCTCAGGAATTGAAGGAACCAACTAAGAAGGCTGTGGTAACATGCATACAGTACCGTAAGTGAAAATATAATTGTTATCATTGCTAGTTTTATCCAAGGAATTGACATTACGTTAGTCCGTTTTAAAATAAATGTTGGAATGTGTTCTCCTGTTAACTGTGTCTAGGGATTCACGGGTCCTGCATCAGTCCACTCATCGGCGCCTCAATCACCGTCAAGTCAGTTCCCACCAGCATCCGGGCCCATATGAAGTACTTGGAACTGGTGCTCGATGGGCATTGCAGGTACCGGGAGCATTACTATCGTTTTGCTTCGCGGATTGTCGACGCGGCGTCCGCCTTTTTCTGGCTGAAGCCGAATGTGGGTGGACCCAGCGCTATGTGCCGACGACAAGTGTATGCGGGGGTGGTCCGATCGATGGTTCTGTACGGGGCACCGGTGTGGGCGGCGTCCCTGATCGACCGTCTGAGGTCTCTTTGTGGCGTTCACAGAGGGCCATGGCTGTAAGAGTCATATACGCGGATACCGCACGATGGTGATGGAGGCAGTGTGCCTATTGGCCGGGACTCCCCTGTAGGACCTGGAGGCGGAGATGCTCGCCGGACTCTATCGGCGGGTGTCGGCGACAAGGGCGGAGGATGGCATGGCTTCACTGAGCGACATGGTCACTTGGCGGGCCAGCGCCTACGATGACGGATTAGGATTCGTGATGAGAGGATAGCCTAATGTTAGATTTACTGGACGGGAAAGAGAGCTTGATCTTTTATCTACGTCCTAGTAGATTCGAGAATGGTTCATATTAATAATCGGTAGGTGTCAATTTCAATGACAATGTCTTTTATTTTTTTTTTAATTTGAATAGAACAGCATCTGTTGGGTCAGCTAGTATTTTATATAATTTCTATATATTATTGCGTAGGATATTATTGAGAATACTTTTAAAGCTAAATTATATTGATATTATTATTTTTTATCTTCTTTTCAGAGGACCAATACAACGATGTGTGCGATCGGGTGTTTGCTGCAGTGAAGTGCTTGTACGAACAAAATCCGTCCTGCTTTATTTTTCCATAATATACTATTAATAGAAAATGTGTTGTAATTATAATTTTCTCAAGTCTCTTCTTAATACTTAGCATTGTATTATTATTGTTATACAATCAGGCTTTTTTTTAGGATTGGGCCATGATCAGCGCACCCGCCGCCCAGCTCCTTCTGGGGCGACAGAGGAGCGGCGCGCGGCTCCATGACCCAATGACCCACCCGTGGCACGTCGCCTTCGTAGTTGGGCCGACCACCGATACAGGCTAACTTGTCTTCAGTGGTCGGCTCGACGGTCGTGAGGTACCCTCTCCTCTCGACGTTCCCCCTCGGGGACGTCGGTCGCCGTTGTGCGGTCAGCCTCTCTGCGGGTGATGGACTAAATCCCCGGTCCACTCACCTGGGTCTCGGCTTTTTTTTTTTTTTTTTTTTTTTTTTTTTTTTTTTTTTTTTTTTTTTTGGGTGGGCAATGGTAAGCGCACGCGCGGTCCTGTCCGTCCGGGGCGATGAAAGGACGGCGCGCGGGCCCATAACCCACCCGTACCCACGTCACCTCGTTGTTGGGCCGACCACCGGAGCAGATGTCACTTGTCGTCAGTGGTCGGCCCGACGGAATACCCTTTCGGGTAACCTCTCGACCTGGGACGTCGGTCGCCGTCGCGCGGTTAGCCTCTCTGCGGGTGATGGACAATTCCCCGGTCCGATCACCCGCGGCCTCGGCTAGGGCGGCATTAGGCGCAGATACTCGCGCCTGCGCCGCCCGAGTCGCCGGCGGCGGAACGTGTCGCCGAATAGAAGCTCTACTCGCACACGATCCGCCGCCTCCTTCCGTGAGATAACGGCCTCACAGAAGGCGGCGACCGCGTCCCAGTTCCTGACGCTGACGAGCATCTCCCTGGCGATGGTCGGCAGCGCCAGGTCGGCACCGATAATTGCGACGAGTTCACGGCGATCCTCCTCCCATGCAGCACACTCCTCGAGCGTGTGCTGCGCCGTGTCCTCGTCGCAACTGCAGTGGTGGCAGGACGGTGTGCTCTCCCTCCTGACAATCTTGTGCAGGTACTTCCCGAAGCAACCGTGCCCCGTCAGCACCTGCACCAGTCGGAAGGAAAGCACCCCGTGCGTCCGCTCCAACCACTCCATCAGCACCGGCTGGAGGGCCTCGACGGTCCTAACACCATACCGAGGACTCTCCAGCCGGACTGCCCAACGGGCAATGACTTCTCGGCGGGCGTCGACCCGCCAGGCGGTGATCTCTGTGATGGAGACCATGCCGCCGCGGGCGCGCTTCTCCGACACCCGCCGATAAATGTCGGCGAGCATCTCCGCCTCCAGGTCCCACGGGGGGGTTCCGGCCAGGAGGCACGCTGCCTCCGTCGCCACCGTGCGGTAACCGCGTACGGCCCTGATCGCCATGACCCTCTGTGGTCGCCACAGGAGGGCCCTAAGACGGACGGTCAGGGACCCCGCCCACACCGGTGCGCCGTACAGGGCCATCGACCGGATCACCCCCACGTACAGCTGTCGGCACGTAGCACTGGGTCCGCCCACATTCGGCATCAGCCGCGAAAGGGCGGACGCCGCGCCGACAAGCCGGGGAACTAGTCGATGGAGATGCTCCCGGAACCAAAAATGCCCGTCGAGCACCAGGCCCAAGTACTTCATGTGGGCCTGGATGCTGATGGTGACCGACTTCACGGTGATCGAAGCGCCGGCGGGAGGCCCGGCGGTACGGAGGCCATGGAACCTGGGTCTCGGCTAGGGCGCAATTAGGCGCAGATACTTGCGCCTGCGCCATCCGAGTCGTCGTCGTGCGGTCAGCCTCTCTGCGGGTGACGGACTAAATCCCCGGTCCACTCACCCGGGCTTCGGCTAGGGCACAATTAGGCGCAGATACTCGCGTCTGCACCGCCCGAGTCACTGGCGGTGGATTGCGTCGTCGTCGGCGGAGGTGGTCCTCCCGCACGCGATCCGCCACCTCCTTCCGCGAGACGACTGCCTCGCAGAAGGCGGCGACCGCGTCCCAGTCCCTGATACTGCCGGGCGTCTGCCTAGTGATGGTCGACAGCGTCAGGTCGGCACCGATGATGGCGACGAGATCACGGCGCTGCTCAGTCCACGCGGCACACATCTCGAGTGTGTGCTGCGCCGTGACCTCGTCGCAATCGCAGTGGTAGCACGCCGGTGTGCTCTCTCTCCTCACGACTGTGTGTAGATACTTGGCGGAGCAACCGTGCCCCGTCAAGACCTGCACCGGTCGGAAGGAAAGCACCCTGTGCGTCCGCTCCTACCACTCCATCAGCACGGGCCGGAGGCCTAGACGGTCCTGACACCGTATTGAGGCCTCTCCAGCCGGACTGCCAACGGGCAATGACGTCTCGGCGGGCGTCGACCCGCCAGGCGGTAATCTCCTTCATCGAGACCATGCCGCCGCGTGCTTATACAATTTGCCTAAAAAGAAGAAGAAAATATTTATACTTGAGAATTACATAGATACTGGTATACTTTACACAATCAGCCTAGAAAGTATACCAGTATCTATGTAGTTCTCAAGTATAAATATTTTTTTTTTAATTTGTGGTGAGCGATGTAGTTAAAAGGTTTCGAATGCGTAAGGTATATTTATGTCTAAGATTTAAGACCCTATTTATTGATAAACTACCTTTAATAAGCTTAACATTCGTAGATACTATTGTAAAAGGTTCTCCGTGTGGTGCTGGAGTAAGAATACTCCCTATCTTGTCCAAGGGAAGGAAATCTCGAAATGAAACCCAGGTAGGGTTTCTGACAAGCAAGGTATATTATGTCAATTTATTTACTACTAGCTTCTGCTCGCGACTTCGTCCGCGTGGTATAGAGATTTTGGGATAACGCTAACTTTAACCTAAGACTTTGTTTGCGTAGAAAGTGAAAATATTTTTTAATAATACGATTCCGACATACACGATTTTTGCAAAAATTTTGCTGTTTACGCAGCGGAAGCTCCCAAAAGTAAAAACAAATTCCAATTTTGAAACATTCTTCAGTGGTGCTTCGCTCCTGTTAATCTTAGCGTGATGATATATAGCCTATAGCCCTCCTCGATAAAAGAGCTGTTTAACACTGAAAGAATTTTTCAAATCGGACCAGTAGTTCCAGTAGTTAGAGATTAGCGCGTTCAAACAAACAAACTCTTCAGCTTTATATATTAGGATCGATTTTAGGAGGAGAAGCCCAGGAGTGGGACGTGTATGAGCTGAGACGATGATTGTAAAAGATGGAGAAATTAATCTATTATAAATTTATTATGAGGAAATTAATAAAAATAGCTAGTTATACCACTTACTTCCAATTTCCTTTAGAACAATATCATGATATGGTAACTACTGTAAACAGATAGGTAGGTAAAACAATGTTGATTTGTAGGTTTTATTTAATTGTACCTTTGATTGCAACAAAACCATGTATTTGTTTTGTAATCAGATAGTAGCAACCTTCTATATATGGTTTCAACAGTTGAGAAAAAGATTGCATTTAAAAAAAATCTAACGTTCGTATAGTCATTGATCATGCATACAAAAGACTTGTATTGGTTGATCTTAACTATTTTTATGGCAAATGGAACGCATGCAGTAAGTACTGTTTTCATTCTACATATGGGATATATAATAATATGGGATAATTCTACACTATATATTCAATATATTGAAAGATTAAAACTCCTGTGTTCGGTAACATATAGATAATTTTATAAAGGTATTATTCACTCGAGAAAAGATAACGGCAACCTAACCTAACCTAACCTTTAATAAACATTCTTTATATAGAGCATCGATCAGATGAACAAATATATAGGGCTTCCAAATGCGATCCAAAATTAATATAATATTGCTATATTATGTATTTTTTATGAAATATAAACTGGCTCGTATAGTTGAGTACAAAATATAAGGTCGGGGAAAAAGTTTCTTCGCATTCTATGTGAAAATTTAAGACTTTCTTTTTTCAAAGTTTAATTACATTTAATTACAATGGCACGTCTGATAATAAAAATGACAAGTAGTTTTGGTAGTCCTGTCTTGAAGTTAATCTGGCCATCTGAAGGTCAGGGCATATGGCGGTTGCATTAACACCTCCCAGCCAAACTCTTAATTTTTACTGAGTGACTAACTTTTCTGTGTGGTAGCGGCTTCGAATACTACCAACCCTTGCTTCGCTCGTGGGTGTCGTAAAAGACGACTAAGAGCCCTAGATTGACCCGGACCAACTCCATCTGGTACCATTTGGGTCAACGATTACATTCCCAAGGAGGGTTGACGTCAGGCAGGCGGCCGGTCATAAAAGTCATTGCCGAAACTTTTTGCAATATGTCAAAACAGATGACATATTGCGTCGACCCCAAGTAATTGGGATAAGAGCAAGATGATGATGATGACTAAATATATTTGTGGTCTAACGTTATCGTGATAAAAGATAATAATCTCATCAGTTGTTCGCAGTAGAGATCCGAATTGATGGTTGACAATACCCTTCGGATCCCACTATAGATATAGCATCACCTTATTGCGAGTTAGTCCGGGTTTTTCTACACTCTGTGGAGCTTGACCGATCTTTGACCACGGATTTTATCGCACATTCTTATCCTACGTGATCCACTTTACATCACCAGTTATTAATCTCTTATATCATACTCTCACTCTTGTATCTCACTTAAATCTCGAGCCTTTCTGTATACCAACTTTTATAAATAGGTCAAACTGTTTTGTGGTCAATTCTCAGATTTTTAGCTACGTCATAATTACTGATATGCCGATCTTGCCCCATTCTTTTAAAATGGCATCCATTTTATTAGTGATAGGGCGACCAGAGTGAGGTGCGTCCTTGACATCAAAATTTCCATAAACGTCACAATTTTTATTTGCAGCTGCGTTGTATTTTCCTTTTTTGGAATAAAATTGTGTGGAAAAAATGTATCGTTAAATTCTTTATTAGATTTTGAGAGAAAAATAAATGAAAGCAACATCATTTTGTTAAATTATTTCTTTTTTTGAAATGTAGCCATTTTTAATGGTATCATAACTATCCAGATTAAACTAGTACAGTCAAAGAGATTTTATTAAAATTTTATACAGACTATATGAGAAAACACTTTTGCCCCCGATCAAAATTATATAAAATCCACCTCACAGTATCTACAATTTGGGATATTTACATCACTAGCGATTATGCAATGGAAAATAGCGCTTACTAATTAGTAGTGTAATAAAGTCTAAAAGAGGAAGTACACTGTTTTAATAATTATTATACTCGTACTTGTTACTTAATATATTTTTGTATAATGTGATTAACAGGTTAATTGTCCACAGACCATGGTCTGTAGACAGATTTGCGTACCAGTCCACAGACCATATGTGGTCTGCTCACCCATACAAATTCTAAGCCATCTGGAGCTGTGGACGTAAGAATAATTTCTTATATTTTATGTGGACTTAGTAGGACACATCGTAAGGATTATAAAAAGTGCTGGGACATAGGCAAATACTTGATATTTCTTTTTGTACATGGTATGAAAAATTTTTTCGAGATTTTATCGTTTAACATATTTTACATATGACGGACGTACGGGATCATACCCACTCCGGAGCACGCACAATTAACCTGTTAAATTTATAATTTAGTGCCATTAAATAAGTCAGCGACAATGATAGCACTGTAAGCGAAATTGATATCTTAATACAGATTCGGCCATTTCGGAGTAACTATTCCTACATACACGCTGTATTGATCTAAAACTAAAGTACCTACATTCGTATATTTTCAGTCCGTATAAAATCCAAGCTATTTTTTTTCACTTGTTCATTTAAATATTAGGTTAGTATAAAACATAATTCCATTTCTTCCGCCGTCCACTACTGGACGTAGGCTGCTCCTCCCTCATGTTACGCCACAAAATGCGGTCCTGTGCTGCCTGCATCCAACGACCGCCAAGCAACTTTCACCAGGTCATCGGACAATGTAGCCTGCCAATTGCCTGCCCATTGTTAGTAGACTACATAGATTATTTTATTTACTGGTCAATAATCATCAATCTCATCAAATAATCGATCTGACTGCACATATGGCGTGGTTGTTAGTTATTCGATACATACATTTTGCTTATATGTATTTCTAAGGTTATTGTACGAAGCTCGTGTACTGTATTAAAAATGATAAAAATAGTCTTATAAATAATAATTAATTCTCGCGTGCAAATTCCTATTGTATATTATTTTACTACTAATTTATCTTCGTATTGTAATAGCTTCTGTAAATGAATTAAAATTTATAAATTAAAAAAAAACTAGTTATATCGTTATTTTTATAGATGACAAAAGAGCAATTAAAAAAAGCTGGGAAGATGATGAAGACTAACTGTATTAAGAAGATTCAAGTCGCTGAAGGTAAAATTAGTACTACTTTTAAATGACTAGGTTCATTAGTTGCTATTTTCAACAATCAACGTCTGTAAGCTGATTGATGAATGGATGGAGGAATTCTTCACCATCATCGTCATTACAGCTCACATGCGTCTCACTACTGGGCTCGAGCCTCCTCCATAATAGGGGGGAAATAGACTTACTATATCATTCTGGGTGGGTTGGCATTGGATTGTATTTTGAGTTTTTCTTCTCTTTCATAGATGTTATATGCATATTTATATCCTTTAATCAGATTTTACGACACCCACGGGTAAAATGTTGGTGGTGAATTGTATTCTTACTCCGTGACCACATGATGGATGGAATAGTATCAATGTTTATTGGTTTGTAATTAATTATAATCAAGATTCTTTCCTATACTGTAAGTATCTTAAAAATCGATTAACGGATGTAGGTTTGACATACCTGCAAGAGAAAAAAAAAATGGAATAAAATCATACTACAACCCATAGGGTGAATATGGCATATTTTTATCTTTTTTCGTTTATCGAATAAAAGCGAATGCTGAGAGTGAGAACTCTGGTTAAATTTTGTTACTGTTTCTGGCAATAGCCCAATTCATTGCCCAATAGCATTAATGTAATCTCGGCCCATATGCGTCCCAGTACTGGGCTCCATTCTCCTCCACAATAGGAAGGTAATTGACTTTACTATACCATCCTAATCAGACAGGTTTATATAGGGTCTTGTTTTGAGTTTTCTTTCTCTTGCATAGATGTTATATGCGTATTATATCCTTTAGTCGTCTTTTACGACACCCACAGGCAAGATAGGGAGTGGTAAATTTTATTCTTATTTCGTCACCAAATGGCTTAGCATTATATGGTGAAAGAAAAAGAAAAATAAAGTACTCCTATTATGTGCCTTCTTTTCTCGTTTTCTTTTAATAGTTTATGTTCAGCTACAACTTGCCAAGACTGTACGGAATGACGCCGAGGTATTACGTGATACATAAGCTGCTGTATTTTTCTCTCGGTCTAAAATTTTGTGGTATAGAATGCATACCATTATTAAAGACACAATAAAGTAGAATATTTTATTTCAATCAATCAATTAATTGTTAATAGGGAATATGCATATGACTCAAAAATGAACAAACTATTTTTGTTATGAATCTTTATTGCTCAAAAAATATATACAAATTGTTTTTGAAATTTATCATTATTTAATAGTGAAATATAATTATCAAAAAGTGGCTATTTTGAAATTCCCTTGCGAATTGCCAAACCGCAACACTATTGGTGAAACAAAACATGACATTAACGTACGCTCGATTCTTCTGACATCAAATTGTTTGTAAGTTGTTGCTGTCCCTTTTTATCGCCTTGCACCGTTTTTCCTTACACTTGCATCTCGGTATAAGGAAATAATTATACTTTGTTAGATGCAGTTTTAATATTCTTTTGTTACATAGAAACAATACCAATATTTATAATTAGCTTTTTTATTATAATAAATGGATTTTACACTTCATTTTTTAATATTTCGTAACTTGTGAACCAAACATTGCCGTTAATAACATCGAACGCGTACGCCGACGTCACAGAATAAACGCGCTAAAATAGCAGCCTTTAAATCGCGTAAAAATTATAGTGATATTTTGAAGTGAAATTTCTTTGCGCGCATGAGGGTAAGTTTTTTACGGATGAAACGCAATTTAGCATCACGAAGATGTGCAGCGTTTTGTCGAAGAAAAGGGAGAGAGCGATTGAGACTGATTGAGAGAGAGTGAGAAAAGGTGAACATACTCGTAGCACGAAGCACAGCCATGGGGCGAGAGTAGGTAGCAAGCGAGTAAGAAAGATCCAGAGATTTTTTTCTTTTTTATTTTATCTTTTCTATTTTAATTTTTTTTTAATACTGATTAAAAACACATGGAACCAAAGAAACTTCTGACATGCGTACTTAGTACTCACGTCCTTTTTTTTAACTTGATTGTTTATATTTTAAATATAAACAATAACACACACATATATATATATATATATAAAATATAACGCAACTATATTTATGGTAATGTAATAACTAGTAGAAAGGTTTAAAATATAAAAAAATACATGTTTATTCCCTATTACACTATCAAATTTATGTATAGTCTGAGCAGCAATTTCTTTACAGATATGATTGAGAATATTGGCCAAGGGAAATTCATAGAAGACCCAAAAGTAATGTGCTATATCGCTTGCCTTTATGAGACAATGAATACGGTAAGTTTTAAATCTAATTGAATATATCATCATCATCTCAGCCCATATACGTCCTACTGTTAGGCCCGGGCCTCCTCCGCTACAGGAGGGAAATTGACCTACTATACTGCGCTGCTCGGACGTGATGGCATAGGGTTTTATTACGAGTTTTCCTTCTTCTTGCATAGATGACATATATGCGTAATATATCCCTTAATCTTCTTTTGCGATACCCAAGGGCAAGAGAGGGTGTGATGAATTGTATTTTTACTCCGTCACCACACGGAAATTTAATATATAGTTTGGCATAATGACTAGATGCCAATAAGAAATAGGTTAGATGCATGTGGTTAGTCCAACTTTGGTGTGTGATGGCGGAAACGAATACTACCTACACTTACATTTTTTTTAAAGACAATACTCTAAGGAAATAATCCTTATATTGCGGGGACCTTTACAAACATATAATTATCAGGCACAAATTACATCTAGACTTAGAACAACCATGTGATTCGTACCAAGGGGGATTCGAGCCTGCGACACTAGAACGTTAGGTCAGTATCTTAAGCACTACGCCACTACTACTATGACATCAAAACACAAAACGAAATCTTCCGCATCGCCCTAACGCGCCATGCTTCTCTGCGAGTGACGGACTATTCCCCGGTCCAGTCACTCGGCGCCTCAAATAAGGAGACATTACGTGCAGATATTCCCGCCTGAGCTGCCCAAGCACTGGCGGCGGAACGGGTCAGCGTGGCTTAGCTTCGCTTTGAACCACCCTGCCGCCTTCTTCTGTGAGGCAGTAGTCTTGTCTCATATTACTTATGTTAAGAATATTATTATTTGTTAAGAATAGTATTTTGCCTCTATATTTCTTTATAAAAGGAATACATGTAACTTGCTTACGTTAGAATGTTTTCTGGCATCATAATAATAATACGGTATCCGCATAATTATTTCAGATAAAAAACAACAAGATTAACGTTCAAGCAAGTATAAAACAAATTGATATGATGTATCCAGCGGAACTGAAAGAATCTGCGAAAGAAGCATTTATGGCGTGTAAAGATGTCCGTGAGTAACGTACATTTAATAAAAGTGCTTCGTCTTTCAAAAGAGATAAATATTTTATAGCAATATTTCTATTATAATAAAATAAATCTTCATTTATCTTTTTACAGAAAAGAACTACAAAGACATATGTGAAGCATCTTATTGGTCTGCAAAATGCATGTACGACTTCAAGCCGGAAGCATTTATTTTCCCATAAGTATACAAAGTACAATATTGTAATTTATACTTCTGTTATAACATAGCTATTAGCAAAGTAATTACTAATAAAAGGGAACTAAAATATAATTTCCAGAAGATGGGCATATTAAAATAGTGTTTTATATACATAATAAATTATTATACGTTAAACATCGTAAAGATGGAATAAGATAATAATATTTTTCGTATATATACTAAAATATAGAAAAAATCGCTGGTCACTCGAATTTTATTTTATTATACCAGCACCAATAAAAAAATAAATAATTTATTATAATCTCTGTCCTAGTTGATTATGATCTGGGTTTCATGGAAAAGTGATTGCATATTTTAAATAAATTATTATAATCTCTATCCTAGTTGATTATGATCTGACTTTCACGGAAAAGTGATTACATATTTTAAATTAATTATTATAATCTCTGTCCTAGTTGATTATGATCTGGGTATTCATGCAAAAGTGATTACATATTTTAATTAAATTATTATAATCTCTGTCCTAGTTGATTATGATCTGGGTTTCATGGAAAAGTGATTACATATTTTAAATTAATTATTATAATCTCTGTCCTAGTTGATTATGATCTGGGTTTCAGGGAAAAGTGACTACATATTTTAAATTAATTATTATAATCTCTGTCCTAGTTGATTATGATTTGAGTTTCATGGAAAAGTGATTACATATTTTAAATTAATTATTATAATCTCTGTCCTAGTTAATTATGATCTGGGTTTCATGGAAAAGTGACTACATATTTTAAATAAATTATTATAAGCTCTATCCTAGTTCATTATAATCTGGGTTTCATTGAAAAGTGGTTACATATTTTAAATAAATTCGCAATATAGTCTTTAATGGTACATATTATTAGTTTAATACTATATGGATATTTTTTATGATCTAGCCATAATAAGAAATTAATCCGACGTATATCTAAAACGTCGTTCGTGTGGCGATGAAGTAAGAATACATTTCACCACTCCCTCTCTTACTCCACACCCACGGGGGGTGTCGTAAAAGACTAAGGGATATAATATGCTTATAACATGTAGTCAAAGTACAAACTTGTAAATTGTGGTCAATATTTTTAGTGTATTACAGCACTTGACGATTTCTTATATTGTCTGTAATGGTGTTGGATTTGAATTTTTATTTGTCTACTGATACGCTTTATTTGTCTACTGATGACGCATTTAGCAGTGCGAATATGCATATTCGCACTGCTAAATGCTTAGGTATCATGTGGAAAATGCTATTGGCTACATATTTGTATCATATTTATTCAGCTTACACTTTTTTGTAAAATTTAGTATGTAACCGTTTGTTTTCCTAAATAAATAAAATAAAATAAAACATCTGTACAAAAAAGGAAAACTTGAAAACCTCTTATGCTAACACGTCTGAGCAGCGTGGTATAGTAGGTCAATTTTCCTCCCATAGTAGAGAAGGCCCGAGCCCAACAATGGGACGTATATGAGTTGAAATGATGATGATGATATATAAAACAAGAACAACTATTTGTGGATAGAAATATTTATTCTTTTTATTTTATTTAGTTTAAAGTGACGCAAGAGGCTCTTAATTTGATCGTTATGCAATCTTTAAATGCCAGTTTTTTTATATAAAATTATATATTTGAATACATTAATTATTTAAATGTAATTAAAATTTAATAACACATAGCTAATTATAATTTATCAGTATCCTTAAATCTTACTACTTACAAATTAAAATTTAATTAAGATTTAATTGATAATGTAATATTGTATTCCCAGAGAAATAATTTAATTAGGTTTTCAGTGCCTACTTAATGGTAATGACTTAACTTACTGATGGACATGACTATAAATAAGCTATTCTATATAAAGAAATGTTAAATAATATGAAGAAAATTTTATAAGATTTGGCTATATGCGCTTTGATCCCTTTGCCTATCCGAATGGACAAACAGAAACAAAAAAAATCTATTTGAAATTTTTTGTCACGTCACACGGGAACTCAATCGAACGGGATAAAAAGTAGCTCATTGCTATTAAGAAGAAGAAGAAGAACGAGATAAAAAGTATCCTATGTCCGTCTCCTAGTTCTAAGCTACCTGCCCTCCAATTTTCAGCCAAATCTGTACAGCCGTTCTTGAGTTATAAATAGTGTACCTTAATTAATTTTTTATTATATATATAGATTTACTATACTATATATTTCATGCTTATCTGATTAGAAAATAATAACTTATTATTGTTGAATTAATTAAAATAGCATACCAGCATAATACAAAGTCTGTTCTTTATTTCTTTTCAAATGTTTAAATAATAATATTGACTTTGTAATATTTTTCTTTTTTAATTTAGATTTTTGTTGTCATAAGACTACTGTGACACGGTTTTCTTTCTATAAGAGAAGAAAGTCATGTCAATAAATTATAAAAAAGGTAAACAACATTTTTAAGTTAAACGGTTTTATTGTAAACAAACAGTAAAAATAAAATCGTGGGACGCTACAAAATGAACATTTTAATGTCCATGTTGTGGACATAGGACGAGATGGAATGAAAGTAATATTGTAAGGAAAGTTTTAAGCATGATATGCCAAAGGCTTTAGGACAAATGGAATACCGACGAAATGTCGTACAGATCGCGTAAAACATGACATAAATAGAAAGGGAATACAGACATGACATCTGAGGATATATTGTATCAATAATTAGGATAAGAGCAATGTCATGATGATGATGATGAGAAAAAAAAGGGCGCAAGCACGAGGACTCTTTTTTATTGCTAATGATGGCAAACGAGCAAAGAGTACACAGGTAAGTGTTGCTGCCGTTCTTGAACCTTCGCTAGGTCACTGCCTACCGTAAAGAAAGTGGAGAGAGTGTGAATGCGTGCAATGAGGTTCGGTGACACTAAAAGCATCACCAAAGCCCACCACACGGTCACCCCTCAAAAAGTTGGGCTGCCGGTTCTCTCACTCACCGAACGAAGTGCAGTAACAAATTGCTATTACTCAGACGTCGATTTTCTGCGAGAGTGTGGTATTACCCCGGACATACCGGCCTGCGGCTGTAGACAGACAACTGTCAATAGTGTAGTCCTACCACTTCGTCTTCAAAGACTACTTGTTTAGGCATCAACTATTGATTCCAAATTACGTTGAAGATGCTCATCTTTTGTGGGGTTAGCTAGTTTGAAACATCGTAAATGGCTCATTGATTTGTTACATAACTTTTTTTTTAGCTTTTTTAATGGCATTGTATTAATTTGATAAATTGTCCAAAATGGTCGATCTTCAAGCCAGTACAACAATGTGACGTTTTGTTTTCCGTCTCCATTGTCGTGGTACTAGATAAACTACGGTTCATTGTAACGATCGTAGCGATCAAATGAACTTAACAAGCGTCCGTTGCACATTAATATACAATTCTTGATTATTAATCCCAACTGTTGTACATAAAACTTATTATGTAAAATTATATTTAATGGTAGCCAGGAAATATATAATGACAACATTATAGTGTAGAAAAATAATTACCTTATGACACATGAAGCTGATGCATTTTAAATTCAAGGTTAAGAGGTTTTAACCTTGATATAACTATATTATGTAATCATTTTCATCTCCGATTTATTATACAATAACATGAGCACAATACAATAATATAGCTAAGAGAAGGAAACCTCGAAATAAAACCCTATACCAACACGTCTGACCAGCGTGGTATAGGAGATCAATTACCCTTCCATTATTGAGGTGCCCGAGCCCAACAGTGGGACGTATATGGGCTGAGATGATGATGATGATGAGCTATTGATGCCAATATCGACTTATTATATTGATTTTTCACTTCTTTAGTCATCGTATTTAGTCGTTAGCAATGATTTGGTGCCGATAACTAAATCATGCTTCCTCTGAGAATTTTGGCAGAATGTGAAAATACACAAAAAATCAGACAAATTACATAAAATAGCAGCAATATTATTCAAAATAACACAATATAAAACAATAAAATAATGAATAAAATTTAAAAGCGCTACATAACATTTTGACATTCTCGTCAAACGCTACTAATACGAGTATGTATAGATAGTATAACCCACAAATATCTATTAGACATTGTCATCATAATTATGATTGTTCGACATTCAGTGAGACCATAGACTTTCATCATAAACGAAAGTGTATATGTGTGTCCATTGTACAGTACTGTGCGTCATGTTTTTATTTATTTCTTTAATGTATTTCTAATGCATTATTACATCAATTTTTAGTTTTGTTCGCTTCTCCTCAATATATACTTCAACTGAATTTAATTTTATATTTGTCCATTCGTGCAATTTTCGTAAAAAGGGGAACAAAGTTTTTGCTTCATGTATAGATAAGAAGTAATACTGAATCATTTTAAATAGCTTCAGAAATAACCATTAATTTTTTAGGATTATGTCTGCCCATCCATCCATCAGCATATAGATGTCCACTGTTGGACATAGACCTCCCCATGAGAATGTCACTTGGAACGGTCTTGTGCCACTTGCATCAAACGGTTCTTTACGATGTCGTCGTATCGTATTCTGTATCGTCAGTCTATCTAGTAGGGGGTCGTCGTACACTGCGTCGTCCGATTCGTGGTAGTCATTCGAGAACCTTGTTGGCCTGCCCATTCCCCTTTTAACATGCTAATTATTCGCACTATGCCGATTATATATGTTCTTTTACGGATTTATTTGTGCCGGATTTTATCACGTAGAGAAATATTGAAGACAGTTCGCTCCATAGTAAGTTGAGCGGCATGTACATACCACGTTTCAGTGCCGTTATAAAGTAATATATGAAGGATGAAAATACTGTAGGTTTTTTATAGGAGTTAGATGTATACTATCACAGACTTTTTGTAAATATTTTTAAGATATATATTTCAGTAGTACATTATTTTGATCTATCTCATGAGGCGTTTCAAAGCGTTTACAAATTCACACAAAAATATGTTTTATGCACTATTATATTACGAATCTTTGAAATTTTCAACTTTTCTCATCTATAATAAGCATATATATCATACATACCTTCTTCTTAATTTACTCTATCAATGAAAACTGCATTAAAATCAGTTGCATAGCTTAAAAGCTGTATGCGTACAGACGGCGGGAAGCGACTTCGTTTTATACTATATTAAAATGTTTCTGTCAATTTGTCTCGTAAAAGCAATAAATAATAAATTATATAATGATATCTGATGTTTACGCGAGTACTACACATTGTAAATAAAACTATGGGCAATCATAAATCAAATACAAATGCGATATAATCCGTAAAAGTAGTTTTATTTACAATAATAAATTATAGTTAAAAAAAAAACTAAAAAACATGCTTACAAGTCAAGTGCTAGTTTCAAATTTCGGGCATGCGTAGTTCGCACCTTAGCTCTGACCCTTTTGCCCTTATGCAAAGGATACGAATTAGAAATGTTTAATCCTGGCGAATATAATCAGGATATTCGGTTATTTTGATCGAATTATGGCATAGTGGCATGAGCCTTTGACGAGTGTGCAAAGTTTAAATAAAATCTGGTGGGGCAAAATGACGTTCAAAGATTTCGTTACATATGTACATACATACAGGTGAAACTAACAAAAATGGTAGATTTTTTTAACGTCTTGCATTGATATATACTTCATAACTATGCTGTTCATCATCACCATTACCATTTCAGCTCATATACGTCCCACTGTTGGTCTCGAGCCTCCTACACAATAGGTGGTAAATGGACCATACTGTACCATGTTGATCAGGCACGCTGGTATAAGGTTTTATTTCGAGTTGTCTTTCTCTTGCATAGATGTTATATGCGTATGCGTACCCTTAGTCGTCTTTTACCACATCTACGGGCAAGATAGGGAGTGGTGAATTGTATTATCATTCCGTCACCACACGAAAAATGCCACACGCATTATGCAGTTAACGGAGTCATATTACACCCCGACTCAGAGCAGTCATTTGCGGTAATGTGGGAATCGAATCCATGACACTTGTCGCGTTAGGTTACTGTACTTTCACTCCAAACTCTGTGCAATGATTATTTTTGCTATGAGCTGTTCTTCCTAAATTAAAAGATTATTTATAAGGAGATTAACCTCCTGTGCCTGACTGATCAAACGTGTTGGCACTATATATATATTTATAAGTTATTTGAGATCATCACCATGATCATTTTAGCAGATATACGTCCCACTGTTGGGCTCTAGCCTTCTCCACAATACGAGGGTAATTCACCTACTATAATCACTCTGATCAGACTTATTACTATACGGTTTCATTTCAAATTTTCCTTCTCTTGCATAGATGTTATATGCATATTTAATCGCTTAGTCGTCTTTGACGACAACCACAGACAAGAGAGGGGTTGGCGAATTGTATGGATGGTTGACGTCAGGCATGCGGTCGGTCATAAAACTATTACCAATAACTTTGGAATATGTACTATAAAATAAAAGTACATATTGAGTCGACCCCGAGGAATTGGGATAAAAGCAGGGTGATCATGATGATTGTGGAGCACCTGTCCAACAGTGGACCTTATATGGACTGTGAGGATGTTGCTGATACTTGACAGAAGTGGAAATCATAAAGCTATGTGACGGCCAATTTATTAAGCTGCCTGATTTATTCTTTCTCTATAAATAATGTTTCTACATTTTATTATAGAACTAGCAACCCGCCCTCGCTTCGCTTCGGTTATAGGTTATAGTCGTTTTACCCGCGTAGTTCCCGTTCCCGTGGGAATACCGGGATAAAATATAGCCTAGTTTACGCCCTGATATTATAGCTTTCCATTGGTGAAAGAATTTTTGAAATCGATAAAGCCGTTTTGAAGATTACCCGGAACAAATAAACAGACAGACAGACAAACATTTTTTAATTGCTATTTTAGGCATAAGTGTCGTGCAAATAACCGTGTGAGCATGAAAAAAGCCTATTATTTGGACATTACAAAAAGACACTCCAATTTTATTTATTGGTATAGATATGGGTATAATTTCAGATTTAATACTCAATTGTTTGTTTGTAATTAGTTACGACAAAATTGCACACCATTACATACAAAGTCTTAGACAAACTAAAATAATGATCTTACGAAGTTAACTACATGCGTTTTATATAAATATCGCGCGCTGGAACTTAAAATTCATATAAATATAGGAAATCAAAGGTCGTATGATTGCGTTGATGAAATATCTTGTTTGAAATGTTTTGTTCAAAAGTTTTGTTTTTAGCTGTGGTTGTGGTTTGTTTTGAGAACATCAGTACACATGTTGTAAGCTGTTTTATAATTTTTGACTATAGTTCCTAAGTATATATTATATATATATACAGAAAGATATACAAAATTAAAGAATTTATAAACTTCTTAGAAGTAGATCATAAATTACAAATTTTACTTTAAAATATAAAATATCAGAGAAATATTAAAAAAGAAAATTAAAATAGCAAGGAGTGGGCTTCAATTTTGAGATAAAATTTTTTGATATGCGAAAAATCCCAAAAGAAATGTGATTGTAAATTCCTGGTTACTAAAACTTTGCCGTCCGGTTGTCCAGTCAGTTTGATTTCTAGGAATTGTTCATAATGAATTATTTTTAATACGCTTTTATTAGCTTCAGACGTATCTATGTTAGAATGTTAGTATGTAACGGCATCTTTGACCCCTTCAAAACGTCGGATTAACTCGAAATTTGGCATACTTATTAAGGACCGATGACAATTCAATATTTTATACAGTTTGACCCGTTATCCTTACTAGGATAATCAGGATTAGCAATTTATGCGTATTTTTTTTGTATTTTTTGAACTATTATATTTATTATTTACGTGTGGTACCCTAATTCTTTTTCTGAAAAAATAACCTTATGTTACTTCTTACAACATCAGTTATTTGATAGTGAAGTATGTCAAAAATTAGTCATACCATATCAGATTATTAACAGGAAGACAGAGAGTTTGTATTTCTATACATATACTATTTTTTATAAATGTATCATTTCTCAATGGAGTCTCTGTCAATACAATTAATCAAATATTATATTTAAGCACTTGTGTATAAGTGTATTATATCATCGTTTGATATGTAAAGAATAATTATGCGATGAGCTCAATAAACATCAATCAAAGCTGTGCTTTTTATAACCTAAAATGAAATAAGAGTAAAAGTAGTGAAGTGATCCAAGCACCTAAAATAAGGCTTCAATTGTCACTTAAGACAATTTTTATGCGATCTAGAAAAAAATATTTTAAACTTGGGTACAATTTCTTGTCTACAATTTTATGTTAAGTACCTCGTGATACAAAAATGTATTTTTAGTGCAGAATGTTATACTTAATAAAATATTAATTGGCCATAGAAATTTCTACGTGTGTCAAATTCTTATATGTTATTTCTTTTCTCTTGTATTATTACTATAGTCCATAAAATATAGGATGATCTCTGTGACAGTTGTCCCTAGTGCTGTCACGTTTACGATAAAATGCGTAGTTTGTTTTCGATAAAACTCTTTATTTTTATAATTGTGATTTTCTATTATAATTAAAATACAATCAATGAAAATCTTTTTGAACTTATTTCAAACAAAAACTGTTTTTTGACTATTTTAATTATTCAAAAGGAGTACAATCAAGGTCTAGGTCTCTATTATCGTCATCACTCGAGCGTTCCTACTAGAACATTTATCATTTTTTGCCAAATAGGGACAGTCGTTAGATCACTCGATCAATTAAGTCTGTTTTATAAATAAATATGTCTAGTTTATTGACAATAATGCGTACATAATAGTATCATTTACTTTGAGACGAAAAGTAGTTTTTTAATGTTTAATTAATTCAATTTATGTATTTTATAATGTAACTGTCTGTTTTAATTGTAAAAAATACGTTGAAAGTTTTATATAGGTACTGTATTGCGTTTATTTCTTTTATGAATAATTTAATAAAGATCAGTTATCGATTTACGTATATCGACTGTGCCATCTCTTTTTTATTTTCAGTCTAGTATGACCTTGTACGTGAGTAAGCGTCATTTATGTATAAAATGTTTACTAGGTATTTCAGTACTTACGAGGTACATTTTAGGCATGAATAATAATATTTTTATATTTATAATATATTGCAATTCAGTTGCAATAAAACTGGCACGAAAAGAATGAAAATAAATTTGATACAAAATGAAATTGTAAACATGTCGCTCGTTCAAACTTACTTCGTTGGTTTCGTTGACATCTGTCACAGAGATCAAGCTATATTTTATGGATTATAGTAGCTGTTAATAAGATCTTGGCTGGCAATCCACCCATTTAAGCCATCCTGAAAAATTTACTATAAACTATTATAATTTGACAAGAAAAGAATTCATATGATTATTGAATCTGTTGACAAAATTTCATGAGAATTGGTTGAAAAATATGACCTGTACCTATAGGAGAATAGCCGGATATCGAGACAGAAATACAATGTATTTATGCTCAAGTTGAAATCGAAAGCTAAGTTAATTATATTATTTTTCAGTTGATCAGTTAACGATCTTTGATTACAGTCTTTAAGTACTGAAGAAAAAGCAGCCATAAAAGCTCAAGGAGAGCCATATGTGCAAGAATGTGCCAAGGAGTTCAGCTACAATGATGAACAAGTCGAAAAGCTTAAAGAGCATAAGTTTCACGACGTTGATCCTTGTTTCGCGAGCTGTTTCTTTAAGAAAACAGGATTAGTGAGTTTTAAATTGTTGTAATTTCGGTTACGTATTCATCGTTCACAAAAATTATGAGGATCTTCTCATCCAACACAGCCAGTGTGTTTTACCCGAAATGACTTAGGGCATAGGAACATGATCTCTAAAAGTAGGCCTCATAATCAAACTCAAAGTCGCTCAGCATGCTATGGAGCGAGCTATTCTCGGGATTTGTCTCCGAGATAGAATCCAAAATATAGAGATCTAGCACGCTGAAGTGGCAAGTTGGTGAAGAAAGGTTCTTAAATGGCGATTACATATCGGATGACGCATTGTAGACCCCCAATAGGTGGACCGTCGACCTTTTTTTTTGGGTGAGCTATGGTCAGCTTACACGCCGTGTCAGCTCCATCCGGGTGCGAAAAAGCGGAACGCGGCCCCATAATCCACCGTACTCTCTCCCCTTCACCATTGGGCCGAGCACTGGTATAGAGTTCCTTGACTTCTGTGGTCAGCCTGGCGGTATACCCTTTCGGGTACCATCCCTGATTTTATTATCCTACAGACAGAAAAAACTAATATACTGTCACTCGCTATACTTATTGTATTATGAATTTCAGATTGATAGCAAAGGAATATACAAAGTCGATAAAGCTTTAGAACTAACGAAGGCTTTTATAAAGAACCCTGAGACTCTGGCGGTTGTCCAAAAGATTAAAGAAGACTGTGAAAAAGGTTTGTATTTTTATTGTACGTCTACTTAAAGGTGTTATTAATTATTACATCTATATTGACAGTAATAACGATACATGATTTTTTTTGTATTTTCATACTCAAAACACGCAAAAATTACTGCATAGAATTGAATGTAGTTTTACCAATACTTTTTAGAAATCTAATAGACTACAAGCCCATGGAAAAATTAACCTGTGAAATGAACCAACGTGAATAACGCTTAGAAGGCTGATACTATATCATAAAATAACTCCTACTTACCTACAATTATCGTCGAATTAAAAATTTGTACTGACTTCCGGCACCACCACTTTAGTACGGCACTAGGTTTTTCGAGATTTATTTTTAAACATCTATAAGCTATAAAAAAGCCGTACATTAATAATTAGTCGTAATTCCTCACTTGTACCTGAAAAATTCCATTAGTCACGTACTCACCTGTGCCGCTCAGTAATGTCGACATAGCGCTCAGAGTTATTTTATGATATAGTAACAGCCTTCTAAACGTTATTCACGTTGGTTCATTTCACAGGTTGATTTTTCCATGGGCTTGTAGTCTATAAGTTAAAATATGGTTAAGCTAGTCTATAATAAATACAAAAAGCGTAAGAACGACAAATTCTTCAATTTCAAAATACTAACTCTGCGTGGTGACGAAGTACGAATACAATTCACAATTCCCGCTATCTTGCCCGTGGGTGTCGTATAAAATAACTAAGGGATTAAATATGTATATATAACATCTATGTAAGAGAAGAATAACTAAATAAACATACCAACCTATCTGACCAACGTGGTGAGTCAATTACCCTTCTTTTATGGAGGAGCCTCGAATCTCTATTGGATATTTGAAATCCTTAGTAATGAAATTGAAATGAAAATTTGTAATCGTAAAAATTGTAATTGTAATCGTAATGAAATAAAAAAAAATCGACTTCAATCTGGACTAAATTGAAACGGGACCACACGAAAGGCGCCAGCTGTAAAATAAAAAAAGAATAATTAAAATCGATTCGCCCAGTTGAAAGTTCTGAGGTTACTTAAAAACTTACAGTCGTATTGAGAATTTTATGAAGTCGAATAATTAGTTGAAGTCAATTTCTATTTAAAATCCGTCATTGTGATTTATTGATTAAGCATATTCATATACATATTTCGTGTGGTGACGGAGTAAGAATATAATTCACAACCCCACTCTTACCCGTGGGTGTCGTAAAAGACGACTATGGGATATAATATGCACATAACATCTGTGCAAGAGAAGGAAAACTCGAAGTGAAACCCTATACCAACATGTCTGACCAGCGTAGTATAGTATGTCAAATTCCCTCCCATTATGGAGGAGGCCCGAGCCCAACAGTGGGACGTATGTGTGCTGCGATGAATTAATCATGGCATTAGTAGTTTTTAGAACATTGGTGCGTAATAACGTTACTCGTTCATTTTGCTTTTTGCGGGTTTTCATATCCAATTCATGATGTGATAAAATGTCTCTTAACATTATTTCAGTAAACGATGAAGAAGTTGCTGATGGTGAAAAGGGTTGTGATAGAGCAACGTTGCTGATGAAATGCTTTCAAGCACACAAAGATCAGGTAATAAATTCAGAATATAATTTATTTTCTGCTTATTATTATCCATTGCTGGTTATGTTGCCTAATTTCATTTTTTGTTTAATATTATCTCAATTAATATGTGAGCTATCTTCTAAAAAACTTATTGCTTTAGATCTAATAAAAAAGGTTTTCCACTTTTTTGTTTTGGTAATTGGCTATAAATATAAGCTATTGGTGACAGTGTCGAGTTAAAATTTTAGTGAGTGATTGGCTGCTGACAACCCAATATGATCTCTGGGCATTTTGGCAGAACAGAAGAATGCACAGCATTCACTATTATATTATGTTCACTACACTCAACATATTTTCTGTGTTATATTACATAAAATACCAACACATTAATTTAATATAATAATAAAAACACTAACATCATGAATAAAATTTAAAAGCGCCATATGACATTTTGAAATTCCCGTCAAAAGACTCCAAAAAGGTTACTCTTCAGTTATACTTACATATTAATGTCATTCAATGTCATTGTCACCATGATATTATTAAAGGCAGCTTAGGGGTAGCCTTATACGCACGACGCGGTCCGCCGCCGGAGACTGGTGCGGCGCATGCGCGACTACCTGCGCCTGATGCCGCCTTAATTGAGGCCCGGGGGTGGCTGGACCGAGGATTTAGTCCGCCATCTGCCGAGAGGCTGACCGCGTGACGGCGAGCGACGTCCTCAAGGGGGGACGTCGAGAGGAGAGGGTACTCCGCAGGGGTATTCCGTCGAGTTGACCACTGAAGACAAGAAACTCTGCACCGGTGGTCGGCCCAACGACGAACGCGACGTGCTACGGGTGGGTTGTGGGTCATGGGGCCGCGCAGCGCCCCTCTGTCGCCTTGAACGGAGCTGAGCAGCGAGCGAGCTGACCATGCCCCCCTCCCCCAAAAAAAAGGGATTAGCCTTATATGTAACGATTTACTTGTGTAAGTTTAGACTTGCACAAATGTATTGTAAATTGTGTAGGGGGATACTTGTACTTTTAGTACCACGTGTATACATATAGACAAGTCAAAACTTGAGAAAGTATCGCTTCTTGTGTGGCTACTTAATGAACGTAGTGTAGAATATAGGTTAATATAAAATATAAGAAATCTCCTTATATAAAAATGTCCTTTAATGTTACGGTTAAACCATGTTTAGTAGCGGTTAAATCTTAAAATAAGTAGATTTTCTATTCCATTGTATTCGAACCGAATTAACTCGGGAGAAATCTAATCATTAGGTAACCTGTAATGCAGTCTTAGCTCAATAAATTTGACCTTTCGTTCGCTAGCCCCGAGGTCGCCGCACGCGTGGGGAGCTGGCGCGTCGTGGAGGAGGTGGAGACCTTGTCGGACCACCGGTATATCCGGATGGAGGTCTCCCCGGCAATCCCGACGCCAAGCAGGGGTTACGGGGCGGATGGACGTCCTGCGTTCCCGCGATGGGCTGTGGGTCGCTTAGACCGGGACCAGCTGGCGGAGTCAGCCATCGTTTACTCGTGGCTGTCCTCTGCCAACCAGTCGGACGGGGTGGATGCCGAGGCTGGCCGCATCCGCAGTGCGTTGACGCAGATCTGCGATGCGGCCATGCCCCGGGTACGGCGTCCACCCCCGAGGAGGGCGGTCCACTGGTGGTCCCGGGAGCTGGCGGATCTCCGGGCCGCGTGTATTCGCGCCCGGAGGGCCCACACCCGCAGCCGGCGGCGCCAACGCGACGCGGAGCGGGAGGCCTTGCTGTATGAGGGCTACCGCAATGCGCGGTCGGCCTTCAGGCTGGCCGTCCGCTCCGCTAAGGACGTCAGTCGGCAGGAGATGCTGGACGGTCTCGACCGTGACCCCTGGGGACGCCCCTATCGCGCGATGCTGAATAAGCTCCGCGCGCGGGGCCTTCCCCTCACCGAGACTCTCCAGCCCAGCCTTCTCACCCGGGTCGTCGAGGACCTGTTCCCGCGGCGGGCGGAACACACGCCCCCGGTCATGGCTCCGCCAGACACTGACCGGGAGGCCGACGACGACAGTGTTCCGCCCATCACGGAACCCGAGATGGGAGTGGCGGTGGCGCGCATGTGCGCAAAGTCCACCGCCCCCGGGCCCGACGGTGTTCCTAACCGCGTGTTAGGCCTGGTCCTCGACCACCTGGGTCCTCGCCTCAGGGAGCTGTTCGACGCGTGTTTAGCGTCCGGACGGTTCCCTGGGTGCTGGAAGGAGGGAAGGCTGGTGCTCCTGCCGAAGCCGGGACGGTCTCCGGGGTCGCCTTCGGCCTACAGGCCTATCGTGCTGCTCGTTGACACGGGCAAGCTACTGGAGAGGGTGGTAGCTGCCCGCATCGAGCGGCACCTCGTCGGCACGGGGCCTGATCTGTCGGACGCCCAGTTTGGGTTTAGGAGGGGTCGTTCGACGATCGCGGCTCTGTTGCGCCTGAGGGCCGTGGCGACTGAGGCCGTCACCGGTGGGGGAATGCTGTTGGCGGTGTTCCTAGACATCGCCAACGCATTCAATAGTCTGCCATTCAGTTGCATCAGGGAGGCGCTCCGGTATCACGGAGTGCCAGCTTACCTGAGGCGGCTAGTGGCAGACTATTTGGTGGGGCGCAGCGTCCTCTGTACCAACTAAGCAGGGGACGTTGTGCGAACGTCCATGACGTGCAGTGTCCCACAGGGGTCGGTCCTCGGACCTACCCTGTGGAACATCGGCTACGACTGGGCGTTGCGGGGGAGCCTCCCGCCCGGGCTGGGCGTGATTTGTTACGCCGACGACACGCTCGTCACAGCCCGCGGTGGGACGCTAGAAGAGGCGGTAAGCCTGGCGACCTATGGCACCGAAGAGGTCGTCAGGCGGATCGAGGCGCTGGGGTTGAGGGTCGCCCTGGACAAGACGGAGGCCCTCTTGTTCCATGGGCGCCTTATGAGCCCTCCCATCGGCGTCTCGATCATCGTCCGATCGGTTGACATCAGCATCCGGGCCCATATGAGGTACTTGGGCCTGGTGCTCGACGGGTGATGGTGGTTCCGGGAGCATTTCCGCAGGCTCGCTCCGCGGCTCGTCGGCGCGGCGTCCGCCCTATCGTGGCTTATGCCGAACGTGGGCGGACCGAGCGCTACGTGCCGACGGCTGTACACGGGGGTCATCCGGTCGATGGCCCTGTACGGCGCACCGGTGTGGGCGGGGTCCTTGACCGTCCGACTTAGGGCCCTTCTGTGGCGACCACAGAGGGTCATGGCGGTCAGGGCCATCCGCGGATACCGTACGGTGGCGACGGAGGCAGCGTGCCTATTGGCCGGGACCCCCCCGTGGGATCTGGAGGCGGAGATGCTCGCCGGATTGTATCGGCGGGTGACGGAGGTGCGAGCGGAGGGCGGTGAGATCTCGTTAAGGGATCTCACCGCCTGGCGCGTCGACGCCCGCCGAGACGTCATTGCCCGTTGGGCAGTCCGGCTGGAGAGGCCTCGGTTCGGGGTGCGAACCGTGGAGGCCTTCCGGCCGGTGCTGATGCAGTGGTTGGAAAGGCGGCACGGGGTGCTCTCCTTCCGACTAGTGCAGGTGTTGACGGGGCACGGGAGCTTCGCCAAATACCTGCACAAGGTCGTAAGGAGGGAGAGTACACCGTCCTGCCACCACTGCGATTGCGACGAGGACACGGCGCGCCACACGCTCGAGGCCTGCGCGGCTTGGGCAGTGCAGCGCCGTGAACTCGTCGCAATCATCGGTGCCGACCTGACGCTGCCGGCCATCGCTAGGGCGATGGTCGACAGCGTCGGGAATTGGGACGCGGTCGCAGCCTTCTGCGAGACAGTGATCTCGCAGAAGGAGGCGGCGAATCGTCTACGCGTGGAGCGCAGCCTCGATGAGGAGATCCGCCGCCGGCGACTGGGGCGGCGTAGGCGCAACTACCTGCGCCTCTTGCCGCCCTAGCCGAGGCCGCGGGTGACGTGACCGGGGATTAGTCCGTCACCCGCCGAGAGGCCGACCGCGTGAGGAAAGACCGACGTCCTCCCCGAGGGGGGACGTCGGTCGATGGGAGGGTACCCCACGTAGGGGGTGTTCCGTCGGGCCGACCACTGACGACAAGTAAACCTGCTCCGGTGGTCGGCCCAATGACGAAGGCGAGGTGGTTTTTGGGTGGGTTGCGGGAGTTGCGTGCTTAAGCCCCTCTGTCGCCCCGGACGGAGTGGTGCGGAGGCGCGCCGACCGCAGCCCACCCACAAAAAAAAAAAAAAAAAAAACTCAATAAATTTATGATGTCTATATTTTTCTTAAGTATTTATCCGTTTTATATGTTTTTTTAAATCTTATTTTGCTTTCAGTTTGATATGGAGAAGGAATGAAGAATGAACATTCGTTAACGAAAAATGTAATCGAAAAATTTTTCATAAGCAATTTAATATGCGTTTAGTTTTGATTAAATAAGTAAAAAAAAAAAATATTGTGTATACTTATTTTATTGATATCGTCATATTATCGTTATCATCTCAACCCATATAAGTGCTATTGTTGGGTTCGGGCCTCTTATATAATGGGAAGGCAATGGACCCACTATCCGTGATGTCGTTTCATGTCAAGTTTACCTTCTCTTGCGTAGATGTTATTAGCATATCATATACCTTTTTTTGTGTGTGTTCTATGGTAGGCGTACGCGCGGTCCATTCTGTTCGGGGCAACGAAAGGACGGTGCGCGGGCCCATAACCCACACCCGTACCCACGTCACCTCGTTGTTGGGCCGACCACCGGAGCAGGGTGACTTGTCGTCAGTGGTCGGCCCGACGGCATACCCTTACGGGTACCCTCACCTCTCGACGTCCTGGGACGTCGATCGCCGTCGCGCGGTCAGCCTCTCTGCGGGTGACGGACATATCATGTCCCTTACTAGTCTTTTTACGACATCCATAGACGAGAAAAGCGTAGTGAATTGCTGTCACCACACCAAAGTTTATTGTTATAATTTTGATATATCTTGGACAAAATTGATATTAATATTAATTATAAATTGATATTATTATTGATATTGATTGGTAATGTAGATACATTTATTATCATTATCATCATCAAACCTCATGTAAGTTCCATTTCTGGGCTGGAGCTTCCTCCACAGGGGAGGGAAATTGACCTACTATGCCTCACTAGTTAGACCGGTTGGTATAGCATTTCATTTCAAGTTTATCTTTTCTTGAATACATCTATACTCTATACTTACTTATATATAAAGCTGGAGAGTTTGTTTATTTGAACGCACTAATCTCAGGCACTAATGGTCTGATTTGAAAAATTCTTTCAGTGTTAGATAGCCCATTTATCGAGGAAGGCTGTAGGCTATATATCATCACGCTAAGATAAGCAGGAACCGAGCATCAGTGAAGAATATTTCAAAATCGGGGTTTTTTTTCCATTTGAGAGCCTCCGCTGCGTAAACGGGAAAATTGCCGCAAAAATGGTGTGTGATAGAATCGTATTATTAAAAATATCTTGACCTTCTACGTAAACAAAGTGTTAGGTTAAAGATACCGTTAGCCCAAAGTATTTATACCAGGTGGACGAAGCTGCGAGCAGAAGCTAGTGTTATATACTTATCACGTTTCTTAGTCGCTTTTATAACTGTAAAATGTATTAAATTTACCACACCTAATGTGAGACAAGTGGCAACCAATGTTCAAATGAATGGTGTGGCCCTAGACCTAGTGGAGTCCACGGTTTTTTTAGGTATCACCATAGATGCGAAACTCCAGTGGGGGCCTCACATTGAAAAATTGTCAAATAGACTTAGCTCAGCGGCTTATGCTGTAAAAAAAATTCGAATGTTAACTGACATCGAAACGGCTAGAATAGTTTATTTCTCTCATTTTCACAGCCTTATGTTATATGGCATACTACTTTGGGGATGCTCCGCGGATTTGAATACCATCTTTGTTCTCCAAAAACGGGCTGGCCGCGCTATTTATAATCTAGGCCCAAGAGCTTCACTTCGGAAAAAGTTCAGAGAGATAAACATTCTAACTGTTGTATCACAATTCATATTCGAAAATCTTATGTATGTAAAAAAGAATTTTGAAAAATTTGAAAAGTACAGCAAAATTCATCATGTAAACACTAGGAATAAGGATAATCTAGTAATTCATACTACTCGTCTACAAAGAATTAGTAGGTCTTTCATGGGGCAATGTATACGTTTTTACAATAAACTACCTAAAAATGACCGAGGCATGCCAATTAACATGTTTAAAAAAGCTATTAAGAATAGACTTTGTAGCAAAGGCTATTACAAAATTTCGGATTATTTAGATGATAATACAGAGTGGTTATGAGCAGCTCCTCATTCAGCAATTCATGTTATTGTAATTGTTTTAAGGTAATAGCTTTAAGGTATTCCTAACTTGTAATATTTATAATTTATTTAATTTTTATTTTTATTTCCCTTACTCTTGTGATTCTACAGCGTAGCGTGTTTTGCCTGTCGAATTTTGGTTTTGATCTCTTTGCATACCTGCTATAGTTCATAGTTTATTTTGTAGTACTAGTTTTTTTTATATAGTAGTAGTTGTAGTTCGTTTTGTATTTTTATTTATGGTTTGGTCATGCTCACTGAATAAGGTTCTGCTTGCGGTAGCTATGTGGGGCGGGTCGCTCCCTTCCCTCTAATATGGTTGAGGAGAGTGATGGCTGCTCTAGTAGTTAACTTGTGATCGGGTGCTGCTTGTGGGATCTGGTCCAGCCATATTTTCTTCCTTTCTTTATGCTTTAATTATTTTTTTGTCTTGTACTAAATCTTGAAAATTTATACATATATACAATTTCGAAGGGCATCACATTGGAGCTAATACCATATATGTTGTACGAAGCATAATATTATGTATATTTAAAGGATTAAGAAAAAAATGACTGCCCGCTGAGTTTCTTGCCGGATCTTCTCAGTTTGTGGCCGCGTTCCGATCCGGTGGTAGATTATTGTATTGTATTTAAACGTGTAATTTGACAATATGTAAGTGCCCTTAAGGGGCTTATGCAGAATAAATGATTTGATTTGATTAACAACTACAGACAAGAACGAGTGTGGATGAATTGTATTCCTGTCATACATCACCACACGGATAATTCTTATATCATAATTACTTACCGATGTTGAACTTAGAGACAGTATAAGGCTAATGTTTATTATATTTATTTCAGCTCATATACGTCACATTGTTGAGCTCGAGCCTCCTTGAACTGAAACCGACCTTGCTATACTATGCCGGTCAGACAGGTTGGTACCATGGGTTCCCTTTCGACTTTGCCCTCTCTTGCATATATGTTATATGCATAAAAAACTCCTAGTCGTCTTTTACGACATCCACAGGCAATATAGGGTATGGTGAATTGTATTCTTTTACGACATCCTTCTCTTACACAGATGTTATGTGCCTATTATATCCCATAGTCGTCTTGTACGACATCCACAGGCAATATAGGGTATGGTGAATTGTATTCTTACTCCGTCACCACACGTTTATTACATAGTTGGGTAGATTGTAGTTTATATTCTAAACTAGATAATAAAACCCTATACTAAACCGTTTGATTAATGTAGTATGTCAATTTCCCTCCTAGTGTGAAGGATAATCGGCGCAGCACACGCTCGAAGAGTGTGCTGTGTGGGAGGGGGAGCGCCGTAAATTCGTCGCGATTATCGGTGCCGACCTGGCGCTGCCGACCATCGCCAGGGAGATGCTCGACAGCGTCAGGAACTGGGACGCGGTCGGCGCCTTCTGTGAGGCCGTAATCTCACGGAAGGAGGCGGCGGATCGTGTACGAGTAGAGCTCCTATTCGGTGCCACGTTCCGCCGCCGGCGACTGGGGCGGCGCAGGCACGAGTAGCTGCGCCTAATGCCGCCCTAGCAGAGGCCGCGGGTGATCGGACCGAGGAATTGTCCGTCACCCGCAGAGAGGCTGATCGTGCAATGGCGACCGACGTCCCAGTACGTCGAGACGTGAGGTTACCCGAAAGGGTATTCCGTCGGGCCGACCACTGATGACAAGTCACATCTGCTCCGGTGGTCGGCCCAACAACGAGGTGACGTGGGTATGGGTGGGTTATGTTCCCGCGCGCCGTCCTTTCATCGCCCCGGACGGACAGGACCGCGCGTGCGCTTACCATAGCCCACCCATAAAAAAAAAAAAAGTGTGAAGGATAATCGAGCCTAGCAGCGAGACGTATATATAATAACAAAAATTCGACATGTCAAAGAATCCCAAACAATAGAATTACAGGAATAACCGATACAGCACACTAAAAGTGTTGGGCAAGCCACATTGCTAAACAAAAGAACAACTGTTGAAAAATAATGATTCTTAAATTTTAATCAGGAATTAGTTGGAGCAGTGTAGGAGTCAATATAATCAGTGATAGAATTATTGATTGCACAGATGACGGATTGGTTAAGATGCCAACCTACTGTGCCAGTGTAGCGGGCTTGAAACCCACGCGGGACAACACTTTGTGCGATCCACATTTTTTTAAGACCAGTTCCTGAACTAAGAAAATTATCCTTATATTGCAGAGGATTTTATAAACATATAATTAACAGACACAAATTACAGTCAGACTGAGAACAACAATTTGTGAGTCGCACAAAGTGTTGTCCTGCGTGGGATTTGAACCCGCAACACTGCCACTATAGGTCAGTATCTTAATCATTACGCCATCTGTGCAGTTGTTCTGAGTCTGAATGTAATTTGTGTTCGTTAATTATATGTTCGGTATAATTATGATAGGGAATGGTGAACACCATTCACCCTATTTTGCCCGTGGATGTCATAAAAGACGACTAAGGAATAAATTATATGCGTCTATGCAAGAGAAGTAAAACTCAAAATGCAACCGTATACCAACCTGTTTGACCAGCTTGGTATAGTAAGGTCAATTTCCCTCCTATTATGAAGGAGGCTCGAGCCCAACAGTGGGACGTATATGAGCTGAAATGATGATGATGATACTAGAACTATTATAGGCGGTATTCTATTTGAAAGCCAAATCTGCTAATAGCAGAAGGTTGACGAATAGTAAATAAATTGATGAAAATTTGACGGAAAGCGATCTCAACATGCGATTTATCGTTTAGTGGCATTGATTAATAAGGGAGCCTACGGTAGATAATAATCACATAAGTGTGATATCCATACTAATATTATAAATGCGAAAGTAAGGATGTTTGTTTGTTTGTTTGTAACGCTTTCACGCTTAAACCACTGAACCGATTTCAAAAATTCTTTCACCAATGGCAAGCTATAATATCAGGGAGTAACATAGGCTATATTTTATCCCACTATTCCCATAGGAACGGGAACTACGTGGGTTTAAGCGACTGAAACCGAAGCGAAGCGAGGGCGGGTTGCTAGTTGATAATAATGTACCAATTTATACACCATTGTGTGGGTAATATTTAAAAGAGTATGTTATTGATCACTCAAAATGGGGATAGACCCCGCGTGAAAATTTGATGTGTATGAATAGTAATCCAAGAGCAACAAAATGAACAAAAAAGTATTGGTTGTATAACAAACTAAATACCTTTTATCAGTTTACTAGTAAAAAAAAAGTGGTTTATTACTGTGGAAAATACACTTTTCTAGATAACTGAACAAAAAAGGGCGATGCAGAAAATGTGGAGTCATGCCAAATCTATTTATCGAGTCATTGAAAACCCACCGACAAAAAAGAATCGCTAATCCTGTAAGGATGATTAGTACAAACTATTTAAATTATTGCATTGTCATCAGTACTTGATAAGTTTAAAAAATTAATAATACATTTAGAAAAGGGTAAATCACGTTAGAAGATTCCGTTACATACAAACCAAGTTAATATAAGCGTGTTAATATTTACTGTAAATAACTGATTCAACATCATCATCATCATCTCAGCCCATATACGTCCCACTGTTGGGCTTAGGCCTACTTCATAATGGAAGGGTAATTGACCTACTATACCACGCTGGTCAGACTTGTTGGTATAGGGTTTTATTTCGAGTTTTCCTTCTCTCGAATAGATGTTATATGCGTTTTATATGCCTTAGTCGTCTTGTACGATCACCCACGGGTAAGATTGGGGGTGGTGAATTGTATTCTTACTTCGTCACCACACGGAATGATCGACATAGTAAGAAAAAAAAAATAAAGTGATAGACATGTAGATAATCGATTGATTTAGCAGTCTCTTCCGTGTGATGACGGAGTAAGAATACTATTCACCACCCCCTATCTTGCCCGTGGATGTCGTAAAAGACGACTATGGGATATAATATGAACATAACATCTGTGCAAGAGAAGGAAAACTCAAAATAAAACCCTATATCAACATGTCTGACTAGCATGGTATAGTAGGTCAAATTCCCTCCCATTGTGGAGGAGGCAGGAGCCCAACAGTGGGACGTATGTGGGCTGCGATGAACGTCTTATGGATCGATGAAAGCTGGCTGCAAGCACGAAAAATTGTCACGTTCCGCGTGGGCCGTGAATGCGAGTGAGAGCGCAGAACAAGCAATAGAGAGGTACAATTGCCCTAAGAGTTCGGCGTGTGACATCTATCTCTCTTCCAAACAATATTTGTATTAACCAGCGCAAATAATTGTTAATTTATTGGAAAAAAAGCAATTTTCAATCAACTTCTTTGTATAATACAAAATAATGATAATTCAGTGATAATAATTTAATTTAAAATCATAAAAGTATGCAATTTTCCATCAATGTTTTCCTATGACGTTATAACGTAAAATGATCTGTAAAGCGCATTTACACACAACAAATTTTTACATATAACAAATTTCAAAGAAATACTATTTATTTAATGCTGCAAAGTACACTGTACTTGAAACATCGGGCAAATTAAAAAACTGCTATAAAATTTATAAAAATAGTTTTATTAAGTAATACTCACGCAAAGCAAACATCAGAAAATATCTAGTGATATGATCGATTTTATTAATATTTTTGTTATGAGTATTATAGATAGGTAACCTGACAACATCTACCGAGATTCAGCCATGTGTGGCAATTATGTCATTACCCCCAACAAGAGAGGACATGTAGCCGGACGGGTCACGGACATCAAGGACTCGGTGCCAGGGGTCAGCTCAAAGGTGAAGGGAACCCCCCTTCTGCGACGACCGCAGAGGGTTATGGCGGTAAGGGCTATTAGGGGCTACCGAACTGTGTCCTGGACTGCGGTGACACTGCTGGCAGGCGATCCGCCTTGGCCGCTGGTGGCAGAAGCGCTGACGGATGTATATCGGTTCCGCACCACAGCACGAGTCAACGGCGAGCGGGTCTCCGCAGGGGGACTGGGCAGAGCTCGAGAAGTGGCTCGAATGGAAGTAATCCGGCGGTGGAGTGAAGATCTAGAGTCCCCCGTAGCAGGGCGGGGGACTGTGGAGGCGGTTGCGCCGCATCTCCACCGCTGGCTCAGGAGAAGGCACGGCAGCCTTACATTTAGGATGGTGCAGGTGCTTACCGGACATGGGGTCTTCGGTAAGTACCTGCACAGAATTGGAAGAGAAGAGGCCCCAGGATGTCATGAGTGTGGCGCGCTAATCGACGATGCGCGCCACACACTGGAAGTATGCCCCGCCTGGGGGCCTCAGCGCCACGTCCTGTCAACGGAACTGGGAATAACAGACCTGTCGCTGCCGACCATCATCTCCAAGATGCTTGGCAGCGACAGCTGCTGGTCGTCGATGGCCTCCTTCTGTGAGGCTGTCATGACAAGGAAGGAGGCCGCGGAGCGGGCACGCGAGGCGCTTGCGTCCGCTGACTCGCTCCGCCGGCGACGACCAGGGAGGAGGAGACGCCGCTATGCGCTCCTCCACCCACCGCTCTGAATGATGACAGGACGTGGCCAGACGGCCAAGCGTTGAGGTGTCGGGGATAGAATGTTGTCAGACGATCTCTCCGGCACCTCGTAAAAGCGCGGAAGGGGCCGCTGTGGTTTTAGTGGGTATTTCGGTCACTTCTGTGGCCGGCGAGTCCCACACACACTCCCCTGTCTGTAACCGGCGGGGGATAGTGCGTAAATGCATTTCCACAGCGTGAAAAAAAAAAAAAAACTTTTCATAGATAAATAGGTATATACAAAAATATATAATACATACCAAAGATACATACGCAAATACATAGATAGATATGATATATATTAAGATATATAAATATATACATACACATATATACACAATATATATACATAATTATAAGGATATTATATCAGTTGTGATTTTCTATTACCTATTATGTATACACTAATCTTGAAAATCGTTCAACCTATTTAGTAATGTGTTAAGTTATTTTATATCTTCCATCTTAAAAAAATAAATAGTTTTTAACGCCGCTACAAATGTCGGACATGACTAGTATTTAATTACGAATACATTGAATATAGGCGAATATTTGCATATTTAAGATTTTTTTTTAAAGACATTTAGGAAATAATCCTTGTGTTGCGGGAGACTTTACAAACATGTAAGGTGAAGGGAAGGGAATACGATGAGTTATGAGGCCATGTAACCGCGCCTTCGTAACCACGGACGGAACGAAAACTTTATGCGTCCGGACCATATCACCAATAAAAAAAAATGAGGAGATATGTACATTCACCATCATCTTATCTCAGCCCACTTAAGCTCGAGCCTCCGCCACAATGGCAGGGATTTTCTTTATAATTTTTTTTTAAGATAACACCCTGCCCTAATCTTTGTATTGCGGGGTACTTTACAAACATATAATTAAGGGACATGACTTATACAGAAATTGACCTACTAATTCGTGCTGATATGACGTATTGGCATAGAGTTTTATGTTGCGTTTTCATTCTGTTGCATAAATGTTATCTGCATATCAATCATGTCTTACGACACGTGCAGTAAAAGATACTAAAACATAGTTTTAGTCATCACATAATACTTGACACGTAAGGTGAATGATTTTCCGTGTGATGGTGGAGTAAGAATATAATTCACCACTCCCTGCCTTCCCCGTGGATGTAGTAAAAGACGACTAAGGGATATAATATGCATATATCATCTATGCCGGAGAAGGAAAACTCTAAATAAAACCTTATACCAACCTGTATGACCAGTATGGGATAGTAAGATAAATTTCCCTCCTATTGTAGAGGAGGCTCGAGCCCAACAGTGGGACGTATATGAGCTGAAATGATGATGATGATAGTGAACGATAATAGGTTAATAGATGTATGAATGCATTAACAATAAAAATAAAAAAATCCTATTTCTTGAAAATTCAATTAAACTGCTATTTTAAAAATATCATATCATCATGACTATGAGTTTTCATTCGTGACTCTTCGGTCACGTTTTTAGCATTATGGTAATTAGTCTACAGACGGTGTTTTAATTTAATTACTGTTCAACTAGCAACATACAATTAAATATAACGGTGTATTTAATACACGATTTATTCCCTGTGGTTACAGAGTAAAGAAGTAGAAATAAAATACATGTGCATGTAAAGTGTTTACATACAGGTTGAGAATATGTATCATCATCCATTATTTTCCTGTGGGAATCGTAAAAACTAGCTGAAGAATGAGCAGTAGCACTTTTCTGGTATACTTATAACACAAACTGCGGCCCCCTACTGATCTGATAATGACGATAACAATGGCATTATTCTCACGGAGAGCCTATGTCCAATAGTGGAACACCTACGATGTCGCAAAAGACGTAGTAGTTCAATATATTTTTTTATTTTTTTTTTGACACTGACTAGATTAAAATGCTTTCAAAAATGCACTTGTGTCCGCTCAGTAGTGAGAGAGGGGGAAAATGTTACGTTTTAGGGAGTCATGCCGGTATGCCGACGCCTCGGAAGGTCATACGTGGTAAGGCTGGACTATAAGTGGCCCATATAGTGCTAGTTACTATCTAGTAATACCATAGGTGAACAAATTAAAACACCAAAGAAATATCATGTATTTTTTTCCTTCGACGATGTTGCTTGCCACTAAAAAGAAAATTGTTATATATAGTTAATGATAGTCATTTTACTACAAGTTACTTTTCCACGGAGAAGTTTTATTCCAAATCCGAAGATTTGTACTCTTTTTTTTTGGACGGTTCATTGTCTGGGTGAACGCCGGCTATTCCGTTCGGGGTAACGAAAGGGCGACGCGCGGCCCTGTAATCCACCGCATTCCCTTCCCTTCACCATTGGGTCGACTACTCGTACCGAATCCTCGCACCTTCTCACTCGAGGCCCTCACACGGGTGTTGCCCTCACACGGTCAGCGTCTTTACGGATGACGGTCTATTCCCCTCGATTAGGGCGGCTTCAGATGCAAGTACTCGCCTGCAATCATCAAGTCACTGACTTTTCCTCCTTTATCCTGTGCACGATCCGATTCGAAAAAAATATCGTAAGGTAAAGGCTACGATATTTTTTTTTGCGATCTTGGTAGAAGAGCAAGCAGCCTACCTCATGCATGATACTTGTTGTAAATAACTTAAGCGATACGCCAGTCACAGCCAAGTCATTGGCTACTGTAACATGGAAATGATTGCAAGGAATGGAATAACAACAGGACGGGAGAAGAGAAATTTTCTGCGAGACTGTGCCTCGAACGTGCCTGCCCATTTGAGGTATCCGTGCCATTACATTAAAATGTAAATCTCGTGAAATACTCTGACAAAATATAGACAACCTTCAACATGCACTAGTTGATATGAATGAATGATTATAGCTTATAAAGACTCATTGTATTCATTTATAATCGGAAAAGGAAGATGCAAATGACTATATTTTCGATGTGTAAAGTAATATTAAATTGCCACATCGAATAAGGTATTTTATTGCAGATTTAACATAGAATGCATAGGGTTTAGCCAAGTGGGAAAGGTTTGTGACTATTCAATTCGAATAAGCAACGTTACAAGCGATCCAGCATCAAAAGCGGCGGCATATTCACATATGATTGTCTCGAATATTAATTTTATATTTTTTTAAGTTACTACCTCTTTAAGGAAGTTTTTAAAAAGGTCCCTTGCAGACGTCGGGCTTTTTTGATAAATAAATTAATTAATTTGACTAAATAGTCACAATCTACCTATAGCGTCCGGGGTAATGATCCACGTACAAAACGCAACGGCTAGAAGAATATTTATAGTCCATATTAATCGTTACAGTTATTCGAATCGATAACAAATGCTTCAAATTACTTAAGTATATATAAACTGTAAGTAGGAACACACTGTCATCTGTCTACAGCTGCAGGCTGGTCAGTCCGGGGTAGCACGGTAGTACTGTCGTCGCAGAAAATCGACGTAGCGTAAGTAGCAACAATTTATTACTGTACTTCGTTCGATGAGCGAAAAAGCCGAAAGCCTATCTTTCTGAGGGTGTTTGCGTGTGGTAGGTTATGTTATTGTTTTTAGTATCAGCGAACCTCATCGCATGCATTCACACCCTCTTCATGAATCTCGCAATCGGATCAATGATGATGAAAAATATACTATATCATGTAGTTGATTTATCTTAACACGTTCTCTGCGCCATCATTTTCAAAGAACTTTCAGCTGGTGCTTTGAAAAGATCTCGTAACTAACCAACCCTTTGTCGCGTTTGAGACCTAATCAGTCCCTTAAAACTACGGTTTTGACAATAATTAATTTATTACTGTGAAAATAATTATACTACTGTGCGTTAGGGACCTAATCCATCTCTAATTGTTTTTTTTATGTCCTTGAATTCACCTTTGCGTAGGAAAACAATATGTATATTTGTCTTACTCTTACTTAAAGAACTTTACACGTTAGCGCCTCCCGCAAGGAGTGAAAAAACACGATTATAGTCAACGCACAATACAAAAGTCCTGCAAGAGATCTGATCTGATCTGATCTCGTAACGTAACGAACGTGTTAACTCATATACATTAAAATGTAGACAGATGAGTTCAAGCCTCCGTTACAGTAGAAGGGAAACTGACCTAATTATGCTGGGCGATCGGGTTGATATATGGTTTTATTTTGACTTTTTTTCTTGTATAGATGTATAATCTTGTATAATATATATATCCTCCTCCTATATATATATATATAAAACCTCCGAAAAATCTCGCACAGCTTCCCTATCACTCAGCGGGGTGCCACCGGCTGCAGTTATGGGACCACCGGGCACGTATGCATGCAGCCCGGCGATCCACTAACTGTCCAGAACTTCAGGGGACCACCCTCTTCGGGGACAGACCTGCCACATCGGTCATGGTCTCATCGCAGATCTATGTTAAGAGACAGCGAATATGGAAGGCCTCAGCATCCACCGCGTCCGGCTGGGGCGGTGAAGACAGCTACGAATGAAAGACGGCTACCTCTGCCAATAGATTTCAATCCAGCTGACGTCCAGGCCACCATAGGATCTGGGATCTGGGAGCTCCGTCCGGCAGTACCACACCGTTGGCAGTTGCTGTCTACAATCGTAAATGGAGCGGCTTTTCCGAGATAATATCACATCTATATCTGAATAATAACACGAGAGAATTTGTACATAAAAGAATTATCATACCTGGCCATTAAAATCACGTCATTGTACCACATGTATCTTAAATTTAAATATTATTTCAAGTAAATAAAAACATACACCTATATGATTCTAGCTTAACTTATCTAAAACGTTTAGTGTTAAAATTGTGGTAAATTATACATTCACAACAATATTGTTAATATTGTCAAATTGGCTTGATTAGTGTACTAATAATTACACAATTGCTTTATACATAAATACACAATTGCTTTGTAGCTTGTTTAAACATAATCAACTGGTGAAGTAGGCTCTGTAAAATACAGTTTTCGAGATGGCGAAATATAACTTACTGTTTTTTAATTTAATAGTTATGGGTATTAGTCTGTGGAATGTCAATGTAAGTTATTTTAACTTATGGTATTACAGTGATGTATGGTCACGGGGATTATAATCATATTATGAGGGTATATATGTAAATACATAAAAATATACATATGTATATATATTTATTTCATTAATAGATTACGGAATTTTCTTAGTTCATTTGATAGATCATTCCAAAGTCTATTTGCTTGCACGGCAAAGATTGTTGGAGTATACATCATCATTTTAGATCATATACGTTCCATTATTGGGCTCGAGCCTCTTCCACAATAGGAGGGAATTTGACCTTACTATATCATGCTGATCAAACAGGTTGGTATAGAGATGCATTTCAAGTCCTTCCTTCTCTTGCATCATAAATTATCCGACCACTGATGACAAGTAACCCTGCTCCGGTGGTCGGCCCAACGACGAAGGCGCCGTGCATCGTGGGTGGGTTGCGGGTGTGCGTGCTTACGCTCCTCTGTCGCCCCGGACGGAGTGGTGCGAGGAGCTCGCCGACCGTAACCCAGTCCCAAAAAAAAAAAAACATATATTATTCAGAGTATTTTAGTTGGAGCATTTCCATAAAAATTAACGTTTATGTTTATTCTTTGTAGCTGTGTGGTAGCGGCTTCGAATACTACCAACCCTTGCTTTGCTCGTGGGTGTCGTAAAAGACGACTAAGAGCCCTAGATTGACCCGGACCAACTCCATCTGGTACCATTTGGGTCAACGATTACATTCCCAAGGAGGGTTGACGTCAGGCTGGCGGCCGGTCATAAAAGTCAGTGCCGAAACTTTTTGCAATATGTCAAAACAGATGACATATTGCGTCGACCCCAAGTAATTGGGATAAGAGCAAGATGATGATGATGATGTTTATTCTTTGTGTATCGTTTATTCGTTTGATTGAAACTTTTTTATTTGCAAACACGTGAAAATTTCTATACATAAGTAGTTCTCTATGAATCTATAAATTATTTTTTTTTATATGTATTATATACATTATTATATTATGTATGTAGTATTTTTTATAAAATATTACTCGATAATTTCAGTGAGCACGCAAAATCAGATCAGCTACTATTATTTTATATTATTAACCCTAAATATTAAATTTACAGTGTTCATTAACTGAAGAAGAGACGTCAGCCCTCTCAAAAATGATAATGCCAATAGTCTTGGACTGTAAGAAAGAATATGCAACTGGAATTGAAAAAGATATATCAAGTTTAAATATGCAGAATTGCGTAAGGAGATGCATTTTTAAAATATTAGGAGTGGTAAGAGTTATTAGTTAGTGTTATGATTACTTATTTTTACCAGAATTATATTAATTTTGAATATTCTTCTTTAGCCTATACGTATCCCATTTTTTTCATTTTTTAAAACAGAACATTAAGGAAATAACCCTTCTATTGTGGGAGACTTTACAAGCATATAGTTAACGGACACAAATTACATCCAGACTCAGAACAGCAATTTGTGGTTCGCACAAAGTATTGTCCTGAATGGGATTCAACCCTATGATGCTGGTATGATAGATAGGTATATTAATCACGACGCCATCTGTGTAGTCACGCATTTTGAGCGTTGTCTTCCTATGCTACTCAGATGTGTTGGCATACACTTCGTTTCCATTTTTGTTTCTCTCAGACTATCTGCTAACTTTTTTTACGGTACCGGCGCAAAGAAAGTGATCTATAATTGTAGCCAGGGATCAGTCCGCTACCTGAATTAAAGCCTGAATTATGTTAGAAACCGAGGGTGGGTTATTGATATGCTGGTGGATCCTTCAAACGTATAAGAAACTACTCCGCCATTTTTATACTCTGGCTGTTAGATTAGGTATGGCTAGATCATAGCTAATCAGAAGAAGTAAGATGGTGAATATTACTCTGTCACTATATGGAAAACGATATCAAACTTTAATTAGTAACCGAAATGAAGGCTCGTTTGTGAGTATACTTATTCTTGGTTGGGTTGGGTTATCACAAATTATATGAAAAGCGGTGTTTATTATTTTGCAAACTTATTCTTGAGATTAAGTCTTATCATTCATCATCATCATTTCAGCTCATTGTTATCAAGTAACACTTGTGGCCTTACATATACGACTAGTTCTGATACATCTTAATTATCAACCGATTTCATTAATGTTTTATAATTTAATTGGTAATTTTATATAATTGAGTAAATAGGTGATTCTTATTATAACCGCTATAAGGTGAATTATAAATCGGCAAGTATAAAGTGTGTCTTCATCATCGACGCCACCACCCTTGCCACCTTCATTCTACATCATATACGTACCACTGTCGGGCACGAGCCTTCTCCACAATAGGAAAATTTATTTATTATATCACGCTGGTCAGACGTGTTGGCCTTTTTTTATTTTTTATTTTTTTTATGTGTGCGTTATGGTGGTTATGATAAGCACACACGCAGTCCACTCCGTTTGGGGCGATGAACGCGGCGGCGTGCGGGCTCATAACCCACCCGTACCCACGTCGCAATCGTCGTTAGGCCGACCACCGGAGCAGGGTGACTTGTCGTCAGTGGTCGACCCGACGAGACGTGTTGGCCTAGGGTTTTATTTCGAGATTGCCCTCTCTTTCATAGATATTGTATGCATATTTAATCTCTTAGTCGTCCATTACGACAACCACAGGCAAGAGAAGGGGTGGTGAATTGTATTCTTACTCCAACACCACAAGGCAAATTTTCATTATATTTTTAACTACTTCGTAGATTCAGTAACGATCTATGCAATGGTCTTCTGTGCTGAATGTCGTTTCGTTCGTTCGATACCCATTTCATCATACTCGTGCTGTTACCTTATTCATATGTTCGGCATAGAATGACTTATTCTTTTAATTCACATGGAAGAAGTGCGAAACGTGTTGCATAGAGATGAGTTTTACAACCGAGCTATTTAACATCAATCATTAAGCGGCTGTTATCATTTACCACACGTTGTATTATCACAAGTTGGTGTAGAGCTTTTAGCTTTTAGTTTTTACACTAGTTAAATAACAATCTCAGGCTTTATACTGTTCGTGGTCCTATGAGAAAAATAAATCATTAAAAACTTTAATAAAATGAAACTAGGAAGTACATGAGATTCAAATTTATTTTAATACATATCAAAGTAAAAAAATATTATGAGATTTCAATGTTATTTAATTTTATTACAGATCAACGATAAGGGTATATATAACATGAGTGATATAAAGAAAAATGTTATAAAGATGGCTGCCAATGAAAGCGAAGCAAAAATTTTACAAGTTGCTATGGATAATTGCTTTGAAGATGAGTAATTATTTATTAACTATACATAGGAGTAAACTGGTCTCTAATATCTAGATATGATCTCTAAACCATATACGTTGGACATGGTTAGTATACTGGGGAATAGAATCGTTATGTTCAACTTTCAAAGGTTTATAGTTTGACATACAACCTTTAACCTTAACCTTTTCGTACGTGCTATGGAGCGGGCTATTTTTTTGCGAAATAGAAGGCAAAATACGGTGATCTCTAGAAAACGGGTGCAACCGATATAACATAAAGAATTAGCACGTTAAAGTGGCACTGGACAGGCTACGTCGCCTGACGAACCGGCAACCGCTGGAGAAGAAAAGCTCTCAAACGAATTTAAATTTGAACTTCGTAGTCAAATATTGTCACTATGCAGTGCAGTTAGTCTGTAACTACATGGCAGATTTACATATGTTTTTCATTTGCAGGCACAGAGCTTAGAAATGACAATAACGGCGAAAAATTTGTGAACATCTTTAAGCTATGCGTGGGCAATATTTCGGTAGTAAGAATGATTTTTTTTTACAGCCAGAATTTGCCCTATTTTACAGTACTGCTTATACACAGCTGGACGGAGGAGCTACTACAGAATTTTAGTTTGAGTTTTCGTTTTCGTGCGGTGTTTTTATCTGCTGACATCCCTTTGTCATTTTTACGACATCTGTCTGGGAAATGAAGGAGTAGTGAGCTGGGTTATTACTTTATACTAAAAGCAGGATTATATTTTATTAGAATTACCATTTTTTTTATTGCTATTGGTGGCGAACGAGCAAACAGTATAACTTTTTTTTTTATTGCAAACGGTGGCAAACGAGCAAACAGTACACCTGATGGTAAGTGTTGCTGCCGCTTATGGACCTTTACAAGGCCGCTGCCTACCGCGAAGAAAGTGAAGGGAGTGTGAATACGCGCATTAAGGCTCGGTGATACCAAGGGCACCACCAAAACCCTCCACAATACCCTGATGAATTACGATATATATTATATATTTAATTAAATAAATGAATCACGCAACTGATGGTAAGTGACGCTGCTGCTCATGGACTTTTACTAGGCTGCTGCCTATCATGTAGAAAGTAAAAGGTGTGTTACTAAATCACCAATATCCATCACACGCAAACACAGAAAGAAGAAAGTTGGGTGTCCGGCTTTCTCGATCAAAGTATGAAGTGTAGTAACAAATTGTTACTACTCAGACGGCGATTTTTTGCAAGAGTGTGGTCCTACCTCGAAAGGAAGTGTATTAATTGATATAATAAATAACAAACTGCTCTTAAGATGGAAATTGGCGTTTGTCATTAGTGAATTTAACAAAAGGAAAATAGTTAATACTAATAGATATCCTACTAATATTATAAACGCGAAAGTTTGTGAGTATGTAAGTGAGTATGTTTGTTGCTCTTTCACACTAAAACTACTGAATGGATTTTGATGAAATTTCACAATAATACAGCTTACATAACAGAATAACACCATAAGCTAATTTATCCCGATATTCCCACGGAAAGAGGAACTATGTGGGTAACATCGCAGGGCGCTGCTAGTATTATTATATAACCTAAAATAATATTATGCCTAAACATCTACACCAATTTTTTAAATTCTTTCACCAATGGAAACAAGAAAAGTAACATAAGCTATATTTCTTTCCCACATTCTCATACTACGGGAGATTCGGGAATTTGCTAGTAATCAATAATTCAGAAGCAAACAATTCATTTTTATGCCTGTTACTTCAAAAGTTTATGATCAAACCGTCAATAGGATAGACTACGGATGGATGAATATGGTTTTTTTATATTTTATTTCCTAATTATGATTTTAACGTACTCGTACCCTTTTAGGTCGTCGAAATCTCATAAGCAACTAAACTATATAATAACTGCCCGCATACATTATTACTTACTTTTACTCAAATAAAGTGTGTCATTAATTTGTTTTGTTTTATTTATTTTATATCTTATTATTTTATTAATGTGTAACTAAGTATGGATCTAGTTTATAACCGAAACCTGCAAAATCAGGAGCGCTCATCAAACCACTAAAGATGGCCAAGCAAACTTGGGTTTTGGTTTTGACTCACCTATTTGAGTTTTAGAGAAGTTAGGTAAAAAGTACACTTGGGTTTTTATTGTGGAATGAAGTGTTTTAATACATTACATTACAACCCACCCATAAAGTTGCTCTTTTATAGCTCTTTTTACCATCAATAACTTTTTCGTAATTGATTGAAATGATAGAGAAAGAGATATTTTATTATATTATCAATTGAATATGTACTTTATCAAAGATGTGAAGTGAACGATAAACAGTTTTTTATTAGACATCTATGTATCTAGTTTAACAAATATCTTGTCATCTAACATTTCTCTGTGTGATGATAATTAAGAATACAATTCAACACTCCCTCTCTTACCTGTGCATGTTATCAAATACGTCTAAGGGATATGCAGATTACATCTATCAAGAGATGGAAAACTCGACATAAAACGTGGTATAGTAGGTCAATTTCCCTCCCATTGTGGAGAAGGTCTGAACCCAACAGTAAGACTTATTTAGGCTGAGATGATATCCATTTCAGTAAACAATGAAGACATTACTGATAACAAAAAGGGCTCTACAAGAGCGACTTAGCTTTTGGAAAGTTTCAAAGCACATAAGAATCTGGTTTCCTAATATGAGACATAATTAATTATATCACCTTATTATTTCACTTGTTTGTACATTTTTCACTTAGCAAATATGTGAGTGACAAAAATTTATTGCTGTAGTAAAAAATCCTTAAGAATCCCATCATCATCATCATTATCATCATTTCAGTTTATGTATGTCCCACTGTTGGGCTCGAGCCTCCTCCAAAATAAAAGGGAAATTGAGCTAACTATACCATGCTAGTCAGACAGGTTGATATAGGGTTTTATTTCCGAGTTTTCCTTCTCTTGTATAGATGTTATATGCATATTATATCCCTTAGTTGTCTTTTACGACATCATACGACACCATAGGGAGTGGTGAATTGTAATCTTACTCCATCACCACACGGACGAAGAATCCTCTATTCTTAGTTTATTTATTAATCTCAACTTTTAAGACAGCATCATTGTTGTTATTGAAAGCAGCAAGAGACGAATCTAAATTTAAGATAGAGTATTATATAAAACCATAAAAAACTTTCTTATTTGAAAACGCCTTTTGATGGCACGCTTAGTATCAGTTTAGTAGCGATTAAATAATGCACACCTTTAATAACCCCTCTCTCTCTTGCTCGTGGGTGTCGTAAAAGATGACTAAGGGATGTAATATGCAGATAACATCACTGCAAGAGATGGAAATCTCGAAATGAAAACCTACAACAACACGTCTGACCACGTTGATCACTGACGACAAGCCACCCTGCTCAGGTGGTCAGCCCAACGACGAAGGCGACCTGGGTACGGGTGGGTTATGGGCCCGCGCGCCGTCCTTTCGTCGCCCCGGACGGAATGAACCGCGCGTGCGCTTACCATAGCCCACGAAAAAAAAATGGCAACACGTCTGACCAGCGTGGTTTAGTAGGTCAAGTTGAATAAAGAAGGAGGTCCCGAGTCCAACAATGGGACAAAAATATGGGCTGAAAAGAGAAGAAATGGTGAAATAGGTATATTTTTCAAATTTTAAGAGAATCGAATTAGAATAAATTCTGTCAAATATCCTATTTTGTTTTAATTTTTTTCTTAGCTTAAATAAATTCATAATAAACTCATTTGCAAAAAAAACGGGCACCTAAGCAATGAACCATTTCAAATGTTAATATTTCTTTGTTTGATAATTATAGGTAGTTTTATCCACACAATTTGCTAAATTAATAAGAAAATAATCGTTTTCATCAGTATTTCATAAAATTTAGATACAATTTATGGGAAATAATGCTAAACCTCGCTAGTAGTGTATATTCGCTAGTAGTGCATATGCTCATGAAGTAAAAATAAAAAAGTTTTTTTGTTTGTTTTTCTTTAATAAAGTAAAAGCAGATAAATGTTTAGTATCGAGTGTGACCCCCTCTAGCTAAAATCACAGCTTGAATTCGTCTGGGCATGCTAGCGAGTATATCCCGGATACTTGCTTGCGGAATACGTTCCCACTCCGCAGTAATCACATTCTTCAGCTCTCTGATGGTCTGCGGAGCCGGGTGTACTGATCTCACACGCCGTTTCAGAACGTCCCAGACATGCTCTATGGGATTGAGGTCGGGACTTCGAGCTGGCCAATCCAAACGACGAATGCCGACCTCTTGCACATACGCATTAACATCGCGGGATCGGTGGGCGCGAGCATTGTCGTCCATAAAAATCGAGTCTTCACCTAGAGCGGCCAATGCGGGTTGTGCATGAGAAATTAGAACTTCCGTTATGTATCGATGCCCAGTCAGTGAGCCGTTTTCAATGAAGACTAACTCTGTACGATCCATTGAATTTATTCCTGCCCAAAACATAACAGAGCCCCCACCATAAGGTGTGATTTCTTCGAAACATGCCTCTGCAAAGCGTTCTCCTTGTCTTCTTAGCACTCGCCGACGTCGATCTTCACCGAAGAGAGATATCCTGGCTTCATCAGAGAACAAAACCCTATTCCAATCGTCTTGAGTCCATGATTCACAATTTCTAGCGAACCTAAGCCTGTGAACTCTGTGCTCACGGAGTAATTTGGGGCCGCGGGCCGGGCGGTGACTGCGTATATTGGCAGCGAGAAGCCTCCCCCTGACCGTCCATAGACTAATATGCACATTTCTTACTTCTTGGAGGTTGTTCTTAAGATCCACATACGAAGATTTGCGATTTCTCAATGCGCGACTCACAAGAAAACGATCATCCCGTGGTTGGGTACATGGTTTTCTTCCAGAACCAGGCCTTCTCTCGACGGAACCAGTCTCCTGATATCGCTGCCAGGTCCTTTGGACTGTCGAGCGACTAACATTTAGCCTCCTAGCCACGAAACATTGGCTGCAACCCTCTTCAAGCAGCGCGATAATTTTGGTAGCTTTTACCACTTTATCTACCATTTTTGATACAGCCAAACAGCATTAAATAAAGCTTTGACAGTCAAGGATATGAAATTAATCGATAAAAATTGAATAAAAGTTATGAAAGTCGATGTTAACTTCTGGAACTTCGCGCCAAAAATGTAGGATAAAAAGGGGTTTTCTGTAAAAATGAACATCAAATGAAAAATTGAATTTAGAACGTACTTTTTTAAATACCACAGCATTTTTAAAACCGGCCAGTAACGTGTACAAACGATTGAAACCTTTTTGGTATTGTATCTTTTTAAATATGAATGAAAATCAAAACCGCCCGTTTTTTTTGCAAATGAGTTTATATCAATATGACTCTCCGTAACACTGTTTTTTTTTAATTATTTACCGCTTTCAATAGGACATGAAGGAGAAAATTTCTTGAAATATAATGAATTTATTTTGCACTTAAATTTGTAGGCCATTTTATGTATATTTAATTTATATTAAATAAATGATCTGATACAATATTTTCTAGGAGCTTTGATATGTTTAGTAAAATAAAGGCTTAAATGTTAAAGATATGTAACAAAAGGAATAAAGTTGCATAAATGTTATTATGTTACTATAATTTCATTATTTTTCTTATTTTGAGATTACGAATGGGACGGAAAGCTTCTAAAGTCAGCTCACGTCGACCATTTTTGAAGTACTATTAAAAAAAAAACAATCATTTTGAGCAATATTTATCAGAATAATTTATACACAATTATAATGATATATGGATAAGGTATAAAATGAAAAAATTTTAGAAATTTAGAAAAAAATATATTGTAAGTGTGTACGGCAGAGTAAGCAAACAAATCACCACCCTCTCTTTTGTCTGTGGGTGATGTAAAAGACGAATTGTGCAGATGATATCTATGCAAGAGAAAGAAAACTTCAGAAGAAGAAAAGGTTCGTATCGATACGAATTATTTAACATTAAAATGCTAAGTTTTTTTTTTTTTTGTGGGTGGGTCGCGGTCGGCGCGCCTCCGCACCACTCCGTCCGGGGCGACAGAGGGGCTTAAGCACGCAACTCCCGCGACCCACCCAAAAACCACGTCACCTTCGTCGTTGGGCCGACCATTGGAGCAGCGTTAACTTGTTGTCAGTGGTCGGCCCGACGGAATACCCCTAATTGGGGTACCCTCCCATCGATCGACGTCCCCCCCTCGGGGAGGACGTCGGTCTTTCCTCACGCGGTCGGCCTCTCAGCGGGTGACGGACTAATCCCCGGTCACGTCACCCGCGGCCTCGGCTAGGGCGGCATGAGGCGCAGATAGTTGCGCCTACGCCGCCCCAGTCGCCGGCGGCGGATCTCCTCATCGAGGCTGCGCTCCTCGCGCAGGCGATCCGCCGCCTCCTTCCGCGAGATCACCGTCTCGCAGAAGGCTGCGACCGCATCCCAATTCCCGACGCTGTCGACCATCGCCCTAGCGATAGAGGGCAGCGTCAGGTCCGTATCGATGATTGCGACGAGTTCACAGCGCTGCACTGCCCAAGCCCCGCAAGCCTCGAGCGTATGGCGCGCCGTGTCCTCGTCGCAATCGCAGTGGTGGCAGGACGGTGTACCCTCCCTCCTAACGACCTTGTGCAGGTATTTGGCGAAGCACCCATGCCCCGTCAAAACCTGCACCAGTTGGAAGGTGAGCACCCCGTGCCGCCTTTCCAACCACTGCATCAGCACCGGCCGGAAGGCCTCCACGGTTCGCACCCCGAACCGAGGCCTCTCCAGCCGGACTGCCCAATGGGCAATGACGTCTCGGCGGGCGTCGACGCGCCAGGCGGTGAGATCCCTTAACGAGACCACACCGCCCTCCGCTCGCACCCCCGTCACCCGCCGATATAGTCCGGCGAGCATCTCCGCCTCTAAATGCTAAGATAGCAATTATCTCGGCGGCACGGGGTGCTCTCCTTCCGACTGGTGTAGCTGTTGACCGGGCATGAATGTTTCGCCAAATACGTGCACAAGGTCGTTAGGAGGGAGAGTACACCGTCCTGCCACCACTGCGATTGCGACGATAACACGGCGCAGCATACGCTCGAGGTCTGTGCCGCTTGGGCAGAGCAGCGTCGTGAACTTGTCGCAATCATCGGTGCCGACCTGACGCTGCCTACCATCGCCAGGACAATGGTCGGCAGCGTTAGGAACTGGGACTTCTGGGGTGGACGTCGGTGGATGGGAGGGTACCCCAAATAGGGTGTATTCCGTCGGGCCGACCACTGACGTCAAGTCACCCTGCTCCGGTGGTCGGGCCAACGACGAAGGCGACGTGCATTGCGGGTGGGTTGCGGGCGTGCATGCTTACGCCCCTCTGTCGCCCCGGACGGAGTGGTGCGAGGAGCGCGCTGACCGCATCCCACCCAAAAAAAAAAAAATGTGGCAATTATCTAATAAAATAACAAAAGTCAGGTATTATTATGGAAATTTATTGATCTAATTTCTTCTCCCCATATATGAAAATTGTGAAAAAATTCTCGACTATTTGAAATTCGTTGTAAAGAAGTACTTAGTTTAATTAACATTACGATGGTCTAGATGGTGGTGTGCGGTGAGGCTGGACCATAGATAGCATATATATACTAGTCGTTATTTTATCTAGGAGATGAGAGATTTCCAGCGATATATTGACTCATCACCATATCTCTGGAACTACAAGGCGTGCAGACTTGAAATTTGACAGGAATATTCCTTTCGCCGAGTAGAGGTCAGTTAAGAACGGATTTTACGAAATTCCACCTATAAGGGGTGTTGCGGGGGCGTTAACAGTAATATATATATATACATATAAAGAAATGAGGTGAGCCGAAACTACTGAAGCTGAAACATTTGGACCGTACTTTCATTTCATGGCATAGGCATGCACTAAAAAAGGTTTTTTTGAAATTCTACCCCTAGGGGGGTGAAACGCAACGGCAAAGTCTGTATGGAAAGAAAAAAATATCTTTAGCCACTGTCTTCAAATTAAGCGCAAATACTCTTTAATAAACACGTGTTTCAGCGTTTGTCCATTTTCATCGTTTAAGGGCGTAAAATGCGTAGAATGATGTCAGTTTACTGACTTATCAGATAGGCGAAATTGCTGAAGCCAGAAACATGAAATTTTGACATTAGTTTGTTTGCGTGACATAGAAACCCATTACGAAAGGATTTTTTGAAATATAACCCCTTTTTTGTTGGTGGTCTGCAGTCGGCGCGTTCCTTGCACCACTCCATCCGGGGCGACAGAGGGGCGTAAGCACGCACGCCCTCAACCCACCCACGATGCACGTCGCCTTCGTCGTTGGGCCGACCACCGGAGCAGGGTGACTTGACGTCAGTGGTCGGCCTGGCGGAATACACCCTATTTGGGGTACTCTCCCATCGACCGACGTCTCCCCTCGGGGAGGACGTCGGTCTTTCCTCACGCGGTCAGCCTCGCGGCGGGTGACGGACTAATTCCTCGGTCACGTCACCCGCAGCCTCGGCTAGGGCGGCATGAGGCGCAGATATTCATGCCTACGCCGCCCCAGTCGCCGGCAGCGGATTGCCTCATCGAGGCTGCGCTCTTCGCGAAATACAACCCCTAAGGGGGTAAACCGCAGTAGCAAAGTTTCGGTGTCGGTGCCAAGTAAATGCTACTAAGTACTACTAGGTACCGATTCATATATTATACTAATACAGTTATTGTTTTGTAGTTTCTTTGATATTTTTAATAATATTGTGTTTACTTAATGATTTGATGTTGTAGTAAAGTTGTTGTAGCATTTACTTGGCACCGACTTCAAAATTATAAAATAAATATTTAATAATTTCTATTTAATTAAATTAAAATACATATGATTTTGTGCGAAGTAAATTTATTTTTGCTTTTTAGTTTACTGTTTGAAGTCGGTTTATTTTTTGTTAAAAATTATTTTATTTTACGATTTTAAGTGATGGGTAGACCGAACAAGGATGTTTCTCGAACAAGGAGACGTCGTTTACTTGAGACGGAAAATTATAGACGAAACCGATTATACAAAATTAAAAAAAAAGCTACTAAGAAGAGAATAAATGAAACGCCAGAGGAGCGCAAAAATAGATTGTCGACTATGAGAGCTTATATATCAAATAGATTAACTAACGAAAGTCAAGAAGATCGTGACCATTGTTTTCCTTTGATTCTTTGATTCGTGAGCGATTATCAAATAAAACCGAAGAAACCCGTGTTCACCGGTTCAGTTTGATTCATCTAATGCTGTTGCTAATCGTTGAGGAATTCTCCCAACTGTCTATGGTCTCCATCATCAGATTTACTGCAGACCTTCATTATAATCCATATGGGTGCAAAGTTCGCATTAATATAAATTAATTAAGTCCAAGCACGAGGTAGCTACTTTAAACCGTTGAGAAGTTCCCTAAACTGTCTTCGTTTTCACCATCAGACCCCTAATGACAGTCCCAACCCATCTAGATGTAAAGTTCTTGTCAATACAGATTAATCAAGTTCAAATATAAGGTAGCTGCTGTGAATCGTTGAGGAGTTCCCTGGAGTGTCTCTGCTCCATCATCAGATCTACTCCAGACCTTTATTAAATTGTAGTGCTTTAATAAAATACTTAATGAAAAAACTTACAAACGCAGTAGTCGCCCCTACGATGTTTGAAAGTTTCCCTCGATGTCTCTGCTCTGCCATCATCAAACACTGATTTCCTTATCATGGAACCAACTTTGAAATATCTTCTTTTCAACAAAAAAAGTATCATCAAAATCGGTTCTTAAACGACGAAGTTATCCGCGAACAAACATAACAAAAGCATATATACGGTCGAATTGAGAAACCTCCTACTTTTTTGAAGTCGATTAACAAGTATCACTTTAGCCCTACATACTACTACCTAGTTTCCATCGACCAATTGCAGTACTATCCCCTAACTCCTAACCATTAAAGAGTTCTTTAACTTCACCATCAGCACAGCAGCATCAGATGTTGATTCAAGCATACCTCACAAGCAACATGTTAGCCCTACATACTACTAAATAGTTTCCATCGATCAATTGCAGTACTGTCTGCTAACTCCTAACCGTTAAGGAGTTCTGGAACTTCATCATCAGCACAGTAGCATCAGATGTTGACACACTGAAGAATATACCTGAGTAAGACATGATTATTACGTAACAACAACACCATACGAGCAAACAATTTTCGGTGGTTGCCCTCGATTTCTCCTGGATCTCATCATCAGATGAAAACCTGAGTGAAAATGGGACCACCTCAGAAGTGAACTCTATCTAACAAAAGATTTTTTTTTTAAATCCGTCTATAATTGATGGAAATATCGGTGAACATACATAAAAAAAATATTATACCTACATACAGACGAATTGAGAACCTCCTCCTTTTTTGAAGTCGGTTATAAAGCAGTTGGTTGTCCGACTTATCAACGCCGAGCTAAAACTACTAAAGCTGGAAACATGTAATTTGAAACATAATTTTATTTTGTAACGTCAGGACCCACTAAGAAAGTATTTTCTAGAATTCAGCCCCTTTTTTGGGGGTGGGCTACGGTCAGTGCAGCCGTCGCCCGGCTCCATCTGGGGCGACAGAGGGACGGCGCGCGCAGCCCCGTAACCCACCCGTGACACGTCGCTTTCGCCGTTGGGCCGACCACCGGTGCAGGGCCATTTGTCGTTAGTGGTCGGCCTGACGGAATACCCCTTGAGGACTACCCTCTCCTCAACCGACGTCTAAGGGGTAAACTGCAGTAGCAAAGTTTGTATGGGGCGAAAAAAAATCTTAATCGATTTTCATCAAATTCTACACAAATACTATTTAATACAAATAACTAAACACTTGTTTCAGCCATTTCTTAATTTTCACCCTCTAAGGGTGTAAATAGGTATGAAGAAGTTGGTTGACTAACTCATCAACGCCGAGCTGAAACTACTGAAGCTAGAAACATGCAATTTTGATCGTAATTTTATTTTGTGACGTGGGTCCCTACGTAACTATTAAGAAAGGATTTTTTGGAATTCAACCTCTAAGGGGTGAATCGCAGTAGCAAAGTTTATATGAGGAGAAAAATTCTTCATCAATTTTCTTTAAATTTTGCATAAAAACTCTTTCATCATCATCATCATCGCAGCCCACATACGTCCCACTGTTGGGCTCAGGCCTCCTCCACAATGGGAGGGAATTTGACCTACTATACCATGCTGGTCAGACATGTTGGTATTTTTTTTTTTTTTGGGTGGGCTATGGTAAGCGCACGCACGGTCCTGTCCGTCCGGGGCGATGAAAGGACGGCGCGCGGGCCCATAACCCACCCGTACCCACGTCACCTCATTGTTTGATGGGTCCGACCACCGGAGCAGATGTGACTTGTCATCAGTGGTCGGCCCGACGGAATACCCTTTCGGGTAACCGGTCACGTCTCGACGTACTGGGACGTCGGTCGCCATCGCGCGGTCAGCCTCTCTGCGAGTGACGGACAATTCCCCGGTCCGATCACCCGCGGCCTCGGCTAGGGCGGCATTAGGTGCAGATAGACATGTTGGTATAGGGTTTCATTTCGAGTTTTCCTTCTCTTACACAGATGTTACGTGCCTATTATATCCCATAGTCGTCTTGTACGACATCCACGGGCAAGATAGGGAGTGGTGAATTGTATTCGTACTCCGTCACCACACGGATAAAATACTCTTTAGTAAAAATGAATAAACAGCATTTGTCAATTTTTACCTTCTAAGGAAACTAGATGGGTAAGGCGACTGAAACCGAAGCGAAGCGAGAGCAGGTTGCTAGCAGTGAAATATAGCGATCATAATAACACAACAAAGAATACACAAGTATATAAGGAAGTTGGTTGATTGATTCATCAATACTACTAAAACTAGAAACTTGAACATTTTGCAGTATAAGCGCTTAAAAATATCTTCCAGCGCAATAGTGAACAGTTTCGGAGAAATGACGTCTCCCTGTCTCACACCTTTCTGGAATAGACTCAGTTTCGTACTCGAATCCTGGATGCAAAACGACATAATAGGGTTTTTATACAAACACTTCATCACTTCGATGTATCGTTAGTCAACTTGGCAGTGCTGAAAGGACTGCAGCACTGCCCGAGTTTCGATGGAATAAAAGGCTTTTCATAGTCCACAAACGTTAGACACAGAGAACGATTATACTCCTCTGTCTTTGGTTGTTTTAGACATGAGAAAACATGATTATAATGACTTTATTTACAAAAAAATATGAAGTACTATGGCTTTGATATAATGAAACCAACCTTCAAAATACACTAGTTGATATGAATTAATGATTACGACTTATAAAGGCTCATTGTGTTTGTAATAGGAAAAGGAAGTTGCAAATGACTATATACTGTAGAGGTGTAAGGTAAAATAAAATTGTCACATTAAATAGGGATCCTTAATGTAGGTGCAACGTAGATTTCATAGGGTCTGGCCACGTGGGATGCGCTTGTGGTGATTGTATTCGAATAACGTTCGAATAGCTAGCGTTGCAAGCGGTGCGCCGTATACTGTATTAATCTATACCTGTAGTTATGTCTTAATAGGCTAAAAGTTAATAAATCTGTTGGCTAATTACAAGTCCTCACTTTTTTTTTTTGGCAACGGTGGCAAACGAGCAAGCAGCACACCTAATGGTAAGTGATACTGCCGCACATGGCCCTTTGCAATACAAGAGACACAGCCAGACCGTTGCCTACCGTGAAGGAAATACTCTTCTTAAACCTCGTTTAAAGAAGGACATGTCATAGCGCTCGGGAAACACAGCAGTAGGTATTTCATTCCAGAGCTTGCCCGTACGTGGGAGAAATGATCGCTGGAAACGTACAGTTGAAGACCATATCGTTTCCAGGTGAAATGGATGAACCCTGCTACGATGTCGAGTGGTACGTTGGTAGAATGGTGACGGTGGTATCAAGTCAAATAGTTCCTCGGAGCACTCCCCGTGAAAGAGTCGGTAGAGTACACAGAGTGACCCAAAGTCTCTCCGCTGCTCCAGCGACTCCAATCTGTCCGTAAGAGTGGGATCCCCGACGATTCGAACAGCCCGTCTTTATAATTATTGTCCTCACTTATAATTATTGTATAATTGAATGAGAGCATTTTGAATATACACAATATACATTTACTTTAGATAACTTTTACTTATGTTAAAATCTAGACTTAAAAGCCTACGTGCTTCATTAATATTTGTCATAAATGGGTCAAAATCATGCTGTTTACTCAAATTATTAAAGCCTCTGCTGGCGCGTATCGTAAGACCGGTTTGCCTATAATTTGTTGCTGCAAGTGGTATCTGTAATGGTGGATGGAAACGACTAGATTTAAATGGTACATTAAAATTAATTTTATATAGGAGCTAGGACTATCTATATGATTCTGTATGATCTTTAGTAAAAATATGTAATCCGCTATCTCACGACGTTTTATGAGTGGTAATAAATGAAATCTTTTACAAAGTTGCAGGTATTGACTAGACTGATAAGGGATCATTTAATGAAAGCAAAGGTATTTAATAAATGACTTTTGTATATTTTCTATACGGTCAACATACTTAAAATAGCGGGGATTCCATATCTGAGACGCATATTCCAAGTTATTGCGTACGAACGTACAATATAAAATTTTTAGTGTATACCAAGTCACGTATTCTTTCAGTTCTTGCTATAGTTAGACCCCCAAAAGTATAATTAGCAGTTAAATTGTCGCGTTTCCTACTAAAAGTTACTACTGAACATTTCCCAGGGTTAAGATCGAGTTTGTTTGTTAGGCAATACTTTTCTAGTCGTGTTAGATCCGACTGAAGTGCGATTAAATCCTCAGGAGTTGAAATAGTGGCAAACAACCTCACGTCATCTGCACAACATAATAATTGACATGATCGTAAGCAAGTGTGGATATCATTTACGTATTTTGTAAATAACAAAGGACCAAGCAGAGAACTGTGGAACTCCACTGGGAATGGAAATGAAATGTTATAAATGGAAAGTTAAATGCATAGTAAATCCGTCAGTTGTCTTTGACGACAGCTGTTTGCAGGATAGAGGGGCTGGTGAATTGTATCACACCACAAGAGAATACCTGTATTAATATATACCTACATACAAAATCACTGTCTACACTATGTACCTTAAACTTTAATATTATTTCAAGTAGACACCCATATGATTTTAGCTTAACTCATCTAAAACGTTTAGTGTTAAAATTATAGTAAATTATATATTCACAACAATATTGTTAATATTATCGAATTGGCCTAATTAGTATAATTTACAATTGCTTTTTGTCATGTACAAGCTGAAATATATAAATGTAAACAACTGGTGATACAGCTACTGAAGATAAAGTTTTCGAGATGTCGAAGTGTAATTTACTGTTTTTAAATTTAGTAGTTATAAGTTTGAGTCTTTGGAATGTCAATGTAAGTTAATCTAATTTTGAAATGTGTTATGATAATATATGTATTTATATACATATATTCACGCCTCTTTCCCATAGGGGTAGGCAGATACCACTGCCTTCCACTTGCTACGATCTTGACATACAACTTTTGCCTCCTCCACATTCATTAATCTCTTCATGCATATTTTTCGGTTTAGGATACTTCTAACCTGGCCTTTCTTAAGAACGTCTCCGACTTGATCTTGGAACGTCCGCCTTGGTCTTCCCCTTCCAACACTTCCGTTCACATTCGCTCTATAAATTCTTCTTGTTAGTCTCTTCTCATTCATTCTCTCTTCATGACCAAACCAGCTTAACTATATGCGTAATGCTTAAGAGTTAATATTGACTGTTGACCAATTGCCGTATGGTTACGGGGGCCGCTGTTATATGGCGGTATTTAAAAGAGGCAGCAATGGACTGCGACGCAGCAATTGCTCATACAATAGTAGCACAATAAATATATGTACATATATTTATTTCAATATAAATTCTATTTAATAGATCCTTTGATACGTCGATTTGAAACCCATTTGGGTACACGCTAAGAGTTGATTATCATCATCACCATCTCAACTCATATACCTCCCACTGTTGGGCTTAAGCCTCCTCCACAAAAGGAGGGAAATTGAACTACTGTACCACGTTAATTAGACGTGTTAGTATGGAGTTTTATTTATAGCTTTTCTTCCTTGTTCTCTGTATATTGTATAATTTAGTTGTCCTTTACGACACCCAAAGGCAAGAAAGGATTCTTACTCCGTCCCTGCATGAAAAGAATCAATCTGGTATATTAAATTGAATTTGTATCATTAGCGACAAATCAACGAAATGCCTCGTGGCTGTCGGAAGAAGTATTCAATAAATATAAATTTCAGCAAAATCAGTACTTTCATATGGAATAGGCAGCACAGTGGCAAGCTTTGAAGAAATAAATAGTTTCAAAGTACTTTATTTGAAATTTTATTCGTATACAGGAAGCAATCTTGTATCATTCCTATCCATTAATTGTTTTTGTTTTATACAAACCCGAGAAATTTCTATAGAAAATTAGTTCTCTATGAAGGTATAAAATATTTTAAATGTACGTACTATTTTTTCACAAAAAAAACTGCAGTTATTTTATGTTATCTATACAGGTAAATAAATTTGGAGTGTCTGTTTGTAAAGCCAAAAAGTTTTAATCATGTTCAAATGGTTATTTGCATGATACTTATACTTAAAAACCAATTTAAAATTTTTCTTCTGTGCGTCTGTTTGTTCTGAGTAATCTTCGAAACAATTGTACCGATTTTTATAATATTTTAACATCAGGTAACTGTCTGTATAAGGTGTAACTTAAGCTATATTTTATGTCGCTATTCTAACAGAAACGGGAACTGCGCGGGTATAACCGCGGGAACTTGGTAGTTAAAATTTATTAAATTCACAGGGTGTATTAACTGATGAAGAGAAATCGGCTGCGTCAAAGGCGGTAACTCCTATAATTACAGACTGTAGGCAAGAATGTGCACCTGAAATTGAAAAAGATACACCAAGATTCGAGAAAATGTTTTGCATAAGAAAATGCGTTTTGAAGGCAATAGGAGTGGTAAAATTTGGTCTTTACAGGAGTTTGATTCGTATTTTTTAGTACAGAGATGTCCAACTATTGATGAGTATTGCCCTTGTATGCTATTTAGACGTATTGATTAAAGCTTATTTTCGAGATTTTCTTCTCGCATTCGATTATGTATTTTACGGCACCTATTTGAATTCTGCCGGCGATCAGTGCACCATCTACGTTAAGGCCTGTTAAATCAGTATTATTGGGTCCAATCACTCAAGAAGTAGTCACTTGAAAGGTTGTCCAGCCGTGCGGGTTATGTTGTCAAGGCATACCGGTGTACTGCTCAAAGGATAAAAAAAGCGCATAACGTGCACATTATTTCACTTTACCCCGACTAAATATCCAAAATTACATAAATCTAACCGTCTAAATTTATCATATCAGCCTATTTTCATATTAATAGTAGTATAGGAATTGCTATCCTATAGTAGAGAAGGTTGTCATTCAACAATGGGAAGTCCCACTGTACATATATACCCATAGAGTGCGAGAAAAATAGAAGTGATAGAATTTTTCAATCAACAGAAAGTTATAAAAAACGTTTGCGTCTCGAGATGTCCAACAAGTCATAACTTAAACTAATCTGAGTTGAACTATTTAATAGTAAAATAGTTTAACTTAAGAAAAGCTTAAATTTCATGTATATTAATATTATAAAGTCAAGAAAGGTTATTTACTAATAATATCTTTATATATAAATTTATATATTAATATACTCGTATTTATTAATACTTGTGGTAACGGAGTAAGAATACTATTCTCCACGCCCTATCTTGCCCGTGGATGTCGTACAAGACGACTATGGGATATAATATGCACATAACATCTGTGCAAGAGAAGGAAAACTCGATACAAAACCCTATATCAACATGTCTGACCAACATAGTATATTAGGTCAAATTCCCTCCCATTGTGGAGGAGGCCCGAGCCCAACAGTGGGACGTATGTGGGCTGCGATGATGATGATGATGATATAAATTTCTTGCGTACGTGTGTATGTCGCTGAACTCCTCCTAAACGACTGGACCGATGTTGATGAAATTTTTGCGAGTGTTCAAGGGGATTGGGGAATGGTTTGGATTTACAATTGGACTCGTTGCTATCCATTTCAAGGAGAATTCCTTTTATTTTATTCGAACAGAATAACGTCTATTGGGTCAGCTAGTTGATTATAAAATATGTTTTATTCTTAGTTACATACACTTCTTGAATTCATTAGAATTATATGTACAATATTAGTATCATTATTAGTCCTATAAAAGTAATAATTGGGTTATGGTAGCTATAATAAGCAACGAAATTTTACAACAGACTGGCGATAAGAAGTTATAACTACAAAAATATTATTTTGTGACTTAATGACTTAAAAGTAATTCAATTTTATTATAGATCGACGATAAGGGTAAATTTGATAGCAATGAATTTAAAAAAGCTGTTATAAAATTGACTGGTAATGAAAATGAAGCAGCAGTTTTACAAACTGCTATGGATAATTGTTTTGAAGGCGAGTTATTTTTTAATACAACAGCATATAAGTCTGCGAGATCTGATACATAACGCTTTCCGTGTGGTGACGGAGTAAGTATACAATTCACCACTCCCTCTCATGGCTGTGGGTATCGTAAAAGACGACTAAGACATATAATATGCATATAATATCTATGCACGAAAGGGAAAACTCGAAACTAAACTCCTACCCCAACAAGTCTGACCAGTGTGGTATAGTGAATCAGTTGCCCTCCCGTATTGGAGGAGGCCCGAGCCCAACAGTGGGACGTGTTTGGCTTGGGAGATAATGATGAACTCTATCTTTATTTTTGTGGTAGCCTATGGTCTGGACACATCCTGTCCAATCTGTCCTAACGAATGGCGTGCGGACCCATTACCTTATCGCCTCCGCAGCCTTCCGTCGCCTGGAAAGGATTAAAAAATGTCTAAACCATAGAATATGAAAAAAAGGGTTTGAACTCATGAAACTAAATCCGCGACACTCGACATGAGAGGTTATTATTTAGATCACTACGCTATATGTGCGGTTGATATTTTACAGTCAGTTTAACTAAACAATAATTGATACATATGTTTTTTTTTAATTACAGGTAAAGAAGAAGGACTTAAAAATGATGAACATGGATTAAAATTGGTGAACGTCTTCTTTCAATGCTTGAGCAGCTACTATGAAGTAAGAGTGAATTTTCTTCACAGCTAGAACATGACCTATTATACTATACAGTTTTTCGTGTGGTGGCGAAGTAAGAATACAATTTACCATTCCTTCATCTTGCCCGTGGATGTCGTAAAAGACGACTGATACGCATATAACGTGCAAGAGAAGCAAAACTTGAAATAAAACTCTATAACAACCCGTCTGACCAGCATGGTATAGTAGGTAGGTATCCCTCTTATTGTGGAGGAGGCTTGTGCCCAGCAGTGGGACGTATATTAATCTAGATGATGATACCATAGAGTCCATTTACCGCTAAACAGATATAGGATTTTATTCTGAGTTTTCGTTTCCTTGCAGCGTTTTTATGCTTATATTACTTACTAGCAACCCACCCTCGTTTCACTTCGGTTTCACGCGTAGATCCTGTTCCCATAGGAATACCGTGATAAAATATAGCCTATGTTACTCCTTGATTTTATAACTTTCCATAGGTGAAAGAATTTTTGAAATCGGTTCCACGGTTTAAGCGTGGAAGCGTAACAAACAAACAAACTTACTTTCCCATTTATTATATTAGTAAGGATATAATTGTGTGATTATGAGTTGTATAATTAATTCACACAGAGTGTATTTATATTTTTTTACAATGATGCAAATATTTGGATAATTAAGTTCCAATGACAGAAGCGCGCTGTTAAGTTAGATTAGATTAGGTCAGGTAGGGTTTTGTAGTTCCTTCAATTCTCTATTATTTTCTAAAGAAATTCACAATACGTAGCTTATAGCTTGGAACTATGCTCGATCAACCGCAATAAGCTTGCCTCCTATTACTTGAGAATAATAGAATTATGTGGTGCTACGTGGACGTAACCGACGCAGTGTGGAGAGGGAGTAAGAATATAATTCACCACCCCTTTTCTTAGGTGTTGATGTCGTAAAAGACGATTAAAGGATTACATGCATACAACATATAGATGTTGCATGTATGTAATCCCCAAATTCCTAAGGAAATCAACATAATAAGAGAAGGAAAGGTCGAAACCCTGTACCAACTCGTCTGACCAGCGTGGCATAGTAGGTCGACTGCCCTCCTATTGTGGAGGAGGCTCTTCGGGACTTGACTTCTTCTGGTATTCACTCTTGGCAGCCGCAAAAATCGACTGGACGATCACCAGGAGAATGGGTAGCAGCACTCACCAGGAGAATGAAATAAGAATATACAACAATTACGATCGCTAAGTCGAGTGCCAAGCATGACAACGTTGTAGTTATCCCTTTTCTTCTTCTTCTTCTTTTTTTACTGGCAATAAGCTACAATAATATACGCTATTGGTATGAGTGTCGAGTTAAAAACAAATTGATACGTCTTTATTATTTAATAGTCATATTAGTCTTAATCGTTGCCATTGATCGGGAGCTGATAACCAAATCAGTGTTTTCTCTGGAAATATTGCAGATCATGAAAATGCTCACAATTCACAGTTAAATCATATTCACTACACTTCAATATTTTCTCTGCGTTATATTACATAAAATACCAGCAAAATTATTCATTATAAAGCTGTAAAATACCAAAGTAATAAATAAAATTTAAAAGCGCTACATGACGTTTTGACATTCCGTAAAAAAAGGTTATGCCTCTTGGTGACCTAGGTTTTTTGTTCAACGTTATATGTCGATTGACTGACGGATAGATGACAGATATTTTGTCACCGTGGCGACGAAATAACCTATTACCGCTGTCTTTGTTCGCAAATTTTATACAAATCAATTATTTTAAATTTCGTGGATGTGAAGCATGTTACCTAAAATCGAGAGAAGATAGCTACAAAGAATTTATCTCTCGAATATGTATGCTGTTCTAATTTTAAATCTCGCAAAATTGTCGAAAGACATCTTAAAAGTTATCTTATCACTTAAATTTATTAATCGCTTTTTGGTCATTAACAGTTGTAGCACATTTTTTTTTTATTACCTGTTACGTAATTACGACTAAGGGGATAATAGAGCACTCGTCTATCGTCTTGTCTCCGTGTTTGAAGGAGGTAAAATTGATGCTTCTACTGAATTGACGATCTACAAACCCGACTGCAAAATCATGCTGCAGGACGATAAGGGAAAGTCAATTATGAGAAACCAGTCGGGTTTCAAATGTTCGACTGTTCTGATTCGAAAAATTCGTTTTATGGAGTTTTATCTAAATAGGTCCGCAATAGAGTGTAGGTAGATGAATATAATTTTTGAATTTTATTCTTTTATTTTTATATTTTATGAATTTAATATGGTAAATTATAAATTTAAAAGTAATCTTTTTTTAGGGGTAGTGAACATACAGCTGCTGTGCCGTCGAAACCTTATAAAAAATAAATCATACGATAACTGCCCGCAGAAAATATTAATTGCTTTTATTTAAAATAAAGTGTGTGTATAATCTGTTTTGTTTTATTTATTAAAAATCTTACTGCGTTTTCTATGTATAACTATGTATTGAACTAAACTGGAATCGAAACGTATAAAATCAAGAGCGCTCATCAAGCCATAAAATGTGGTCAAGCAAAAGGTTGTGATCGGCCTGTACGATTCTAATAGGACGGGGCAAAGTCTTTTCGCACTGATAGAATGGACGCCCTTTTCCAAAGGTGGGGCAAGATCGACATATCAGTAATTACGACGAAGTTGATAATCTGACAATTGACCACAAAATAGTTCTGACCCATTTGAAATAAGCTGGGTATACAAAAAAGTTCGATATTTGGGTGTCAGCCTTAGGAACCGTGTACTCATTTGCGATTCTTTATTGAAACATAATGAAAGCGAACCGTTTCTAAAGAGATTGGTAATTAGTGATGAAAAATAGATCACGCACGATAAGAACATACGAAAAATGTTGTGATCAAAAGTTGGTCAGGCTTCAGGTGTATGGTGGGAATGGAAGGGTATTGTTTGAACCATCGATTCGGATCTCCACTGCCAACAACTGATGAGATTAAAGCAAGAAAATGAAAGAAAGCGGCCAGAATTAATCAACAGAAAGGGATTAATCACGAAAACGCTAGACCACACACATCTTTAGTCATTCAGCAAGAATTAAGAGAGATTGGCTGGGAGGTGTTAATCCATCCGCTATTTAGTCCTGACCTTTAGATGTACCTTTAGATTTCTATCTATTTCAGTCTTTTCAGAATTCTTTAGAATAATAATAATATTGAAAAAAAAAGTCTTGAATTTTCATATGGAATGCGAAAAACTTTTTCCCCGACATTATGTTCTAATTGTTTTCCGTCTCTTCCGCTCTCGTCTTGATTGAGATCAGTTATATGAAAAGGTTTTATATTATTGCCGATTAAGGGACAATTTTTATAAAAGAACCTTCTGCGATTCTTCTTCTTTTTATTTTTGTCAACCAGAAAATAACGGGTTTATTGTGGTAATGTAACCCGTTTTTGATAATATCGAATGAATTTATTTTTCAAATACATTTTGACCTTTAAAAAACTGACACATATATCAGTATGTCATGTGCTTAGAATAATAACTCATAGAAGCTCAATTTGCGCATAAAATTTGAGGTATTTAAATTGGAGAAATGGCTCCCTACGCCGAATCGTGACGTAGTGTACAAAGTCACTGTGCATTGAACGCAACCCTTCGAAAATAAATAATTATGACGGTTTGTGCATTTAAATGGTGTCGCGATACATTTGTTAAATAAAAAGTGTATTAATTTTACTTTTCACAAGTAATCATTCAACATATAGTATTTTGACGATTATGCCAATAAAAACAAAATTGTATTTCATAGTAAATAAAACTACTTTACGGCTTTTATCGCGTTTGTATTTGATTTTTGATTGCCCGACGTTTCGAATATTTTACCGCATTCATGGTCAGGACTCACTCCGCCTGTGAACATTCATAATTTGTTAATGCTCAGTATTGCCAAATTTAAAGATTAATTTTCCATTGTAACTAACCTTACTAAAGCAATTATTTAATTTCTAAATAAGGAACATATATAGGTATTGTTAGGTCGGTATTTACGTTTTGTGTAATTTACAGAGTTTACATATTTGAAATATGTCTATATGAATTTTCATATTACCTACATGTTGGCATAGGTTTATCTAGCTTTTCAACAAGTGCTATAAAAACCTCATAAGAATTCCTGTTCTTACTCGTCTGTCTAAATGAACGTTGTAAAATACTATTGGGTTATTATTTAATTCATAGCCTATTGGACAATCATAAAAAAAACTTAATAAACATATGTTCCTCGTCAGTTTTCCGAACGCTACCCAGTCGAGTTGGATTCGTATTCGGGAAACTTAATCTTCTCGTCCAACATACCTCAGTGTCTGAAAACACATGTCTACGACCAGTGTGTGTTACCAGTGATGACTTACGGCACAGAAATATAGTCCCTAAATGTAGGCTTCATAACCAAGCTCAAAGTCGGTCAGCGTGTTATGGAGCGGGCTATGCTCGAGATTTCTCTGCGAGATAGAATCCGGAATACGGCAATCCGCAGAAGAACGGGTGTAACCGATATAGCAGGAAGAATTAGCACGCTGAAGTGGCAATGGGCAGGCCACATCGCTCGACGAACCGACAACCGCTGGGGAAGAAAGGTTCTCAAGTGGCGACCACGTATCGGACGACGCAGTGTAGGACGCTCTCCCATTAGGTAGACCGACAATCCGGTGAAAGTTGCTGGGCGTCGTTGGATGCAGACGGCACAGGACCGCATTTTGTGGCCGTAACATGAGGGACATTTTTTCATGCTCACACGGTTATTTGCACGACACCTATGCCTAAAATAGCAATTAAAAAATTTTTGTCTGTCTGTCTGTCTGTTTGTTCCGGGTAATCTTCAAAACGGCTGGACCGATTTCAAAAATTCTTTCACCAATGGAAAGCTATAATATCAGGGCGTAAACTAGGCTATATTTTATCCCGGTATTCCCACGGGAACGGGAACTGCGCGGGTAAAACGACTATAACCTATAACCGAAGCGAAGCGAGGGCGGGTTGCTAGTTTAATTATGTAATAACTGTTATGTTTTATGTTGTAGGAGGTATGTTATCTTTTTTGTATTTAGTTTTTTCTTCTTTATCTTTACAAACTCGAGAATAATAGGTAGTTATACATAACGATACCCAACCTCGTAGAATATTAGTTAACTAATGTTAACCTATAAGAATTGTCACCCTATATATATATATATATATATCATCATCATCATCTTGCTCTTATCCCAATTACTTGGGGTCGACGCAATATGTCATCTGTTTTGACATATTGCAAAAAGTTTCGGCAATGACTTTTATGACCGGCCGCCTGCCTGACGTCAACCCTCCTTGGGAATGTAATCGTTGACCCAAATGGTACCAGATGGAGTTGGTCCGGGTCAATCTAGGGCTCTTAGTCGTCTTTTACGACACCCACGAGCAAAGCAAGGGTTGGTAGTATTCGAAGCCGCTACCACACAGCACACACCCTATATATATATATATATATATAATTATTATAAAATACTTAAGTGATGTTACCCCTTACAAATATACACGTATAACTTCATGTGAGGTATGGTTACTGGAAATCAGTCGAGTATCATATGCTTAATGATTTAATAACCATAAACTTAACGATGTCCAAACTCATAAAATTAATCACCGTCTTGAATGCTAAATATTAATTAGTATCATCTTAATGGTGACCAAACCGATTATATTAAAGTATCTTTTCGTGCAACTGGTCTCCTTTGTAAGTCCCTACACATGTACACGCTTGTAAACAACTTTGCATTATACAAACGCATGTTTCAATCATTCGAGTCATTCTGTCTACTCTTGTAACAACTGCACGACTACTGTAAGCTTAATAAAGTATTTTTTTAAGTAAACCAGTACGTCAAATCATTCATATTTTTGAAATGTCAAGTGTCTAATTTCAAAATAGTTTCTTTGAGTGTTAAGTTGAAGATAGGGATGATCATCTAAGTTCCGAACTATTCTTTTATATGTTATTTTTCTAAGGTCATCATATCAGCTCATGTACATCCCACTGTTGGGCTCGAGCCTCCTCCACAATAGGAGAGATATTGACCTTACTATACCATGCTGGTCAGACAGGTTGGTATAGGGTTTTATTTTGAGTTTTCCTTCTCTTGAATAGATGTTATATGCGTATTATATCCCTTAGTCGTCTTTTACGGCACCCACGGGCAAGATAGGTGGTGGTGATTTGTACTCTTACTCCGACACCACACGGAAGGACATATCATTGAATTTAGTAAAGTTATGACATCTTACTGAATGCCCTTAGTCTTTTTTTTTGGTAGGCTATGGTCTGGACACACCCCACCCAATCTGTTTGGGACGATGAATGAGCGGCGTGCGGCCCCATAACCTACCGTATTGCCTCCCCATCACCATTGGGCCGACCACTGGTATCGATTTTTTGGCTTCTTCTGAATGCCTTAACCTGGTGTTCCGGCAGAATTTGAGAATGTATAAAACACTGTTATTTTACTTTAACTGCTCTGGCACTTTCCCAGGATTATCTATATTTATATGAAAAAGCAGTAAATTTAATTCTTTAATATCAATGCGCTAACTTCTGGAACCATCAATTATTGTTTATTGAAATATAAGTTGTAATATTTCACGCTGCTACAAATAGGAGCACAGCATTATCTATAAATGTAAGCAAATCCACTAAAATATAGTAAACTAGCTGACCCAGCGAACTTCATACCGCCTTTTCTTCATAATTATTTTGTTTTAGTATTTATCAGTTTAGTTTTAGTAGTGAAGGAGTAAGAATTTACCACCCGTGTGTGTCGTAAAAGACGACTAAGTGATATAGTACGCATATAATATCTATGCAAGAGAAGGTAAACCCGGAACAAATCCCTATACCAACACATCTGACCAGCGTGGTATAGTAGGTCGATTTCCCTCCCATAGTGGAGGAGGCCCGAGCCCAACAGTGGGACGTGTATGGGTTGAGACTATGATGATGATTTATCAGCCTCCAACAAATGGCGTAAAGTTGCGGATTAAGAAAATATAACACTTTCCGTAAATTCAATCCAGTTAGATTATCAAATTCAAATTCATTTATTCACATTAAACAGAGTAAAATAGATGATAGGTTGATTCTTAGGTTATTTACTTATAGCCATTGAATAATGATGTTCAAATTGTCATTTATGTTACTTTCATGGGTGTTTAAATCATTTCCAGCATATACAGTACAGTCATCAGCAAATAAAGTCATAGGGTGTGATATAGCTTTAGGAAGATCATTTATGTAATAGAGGAATAGTAATGGACCAAGAATGCTACCTTGCGGCACACCGTAACTTATATTCCTTTCTTTTGACAAATAAGTAATTTCAGTTTTTGTATTTAGATTATTTTTTTAATGCTTGTCAATTGTCACCTATTAGTTAGATATGACTCAATTAGTTTTAAAACGCTGCCTCTAATACCAAATTTTGATAATTTATTGAAAAGAATTCTGGTATCCACATAATCGAACGCTTTAGACATATACATAAATTAAAAAGTGGAGGGTATTTTTCTATCCATATTTGTAATTATGTCATTAATGATTCTATATACAGCCATATTAATGTTTCTAAGCTTTCTAAAACCATATCGTTCATCGGTTAAAATATGATTTTTCTCTAAAAAAGAATAAATATTTTTATAGATAACTTTTTCTATTATTTTAGAAAATGCTGATAATAACGCAATTGGTCTATAATTTTTCAATTGCTTTGCATCTGCGTAATTATAATTTTGTAAATCGAGATATAGTAAGTTATTAAACATTTCAATTCTCCAAATAAACATAACAGAATAACGGCTAAATCTATAAGTATGCAAACATATTAAGATGTTAGTGTTTTTTATACACATTAAAGTTTCACGAAAAAATATAACTATTTCAAAATAGTTACTACTTTTTCTAAAATCCTCGTCACCTACCAGGATTAGACAATAATCCCTCATAGTGAAATTATTAAGTTTTACTTTTAAGTTACCAATGAGCTCCCTTAATCCGCAGTTCGGCGTAAGATAATGGCATACTTTGAAATCCGGAAATGTTTGTTCTGCAATGGATAGTATTTTGTTAACTTTATGACTACTTAGGATACACATTTTGTTCATGTTGTTCTTAGGTATATTATTTGAATGTTTCCCAATACCTTTTATAGAAACGGATAAGTTACTGAGCGTCGTAGGTTGTTGTGTGTTATTCAATTGTGAAGTTCCATATGTTGTAATATTATTTGAGAATAAGTTAGATGACTGTGTCCTATTCTTGGGTGTTCCCAGTTTTGTCATCTTCGTTGGAATCTTGAAGTCACAAGTTAATTGTTTTGTTGCCAATAGGGAATATGCATGATTTTTTTTTATTTTTTAAACGTTTGTACTAGTTATTACATTACTAGAAATAAATATAACACATCCAAAATATAAATCATTACGCTAAAAAAAATTTTTTAAATTCACTATCGTTTTTGGGCGATGTAAACGCGGCTACTTCGGCGCGTATATTCTGTGACGTCAGAGTATTTGACACTCGTACAAGTTGCTAGGGCTGTCAACTAGGGCTGTTGATATTTTTATAAATATAATTTTCTACATATCAATATTTTACAATGTAACAATATCAGGATTCGATATATCGGCAAAAATATCGATATATTCATATTTTTATTATTATTACGATTATTAAATATATTATATCTTATTTACCTTGCAACTTTTATTCCTCCGAGTTAAACAGACGTTAAATCTGAATTAGACGCGAAATACGTTGTCATCATATACACGTCTATTTTAGGAAGATTATCTGCTTGTACTTTGACGAAACCGGTTTCAGTCATTTTAATAAGTCTTTTATTCACAAAGATTAATACTTGAACACAGAAAACTAATAACTTATTATGAAATAACTGGGTATCAATACAAAATAATCACTAGAAACATACAAACAACAACTTGATATCAGAAGGAGGGCTGTTGATAAAATATCGATATGTCAAAAGAACGATATTATTATTTAAAAATATCGATACTTAATACTGAACTTTTTTTTGGACGATATATTGATACTAAAAAGTAAGTATCGAGGGGCGATATTTATTTGAATAAATTTGGTGTTTTATCTTTTCTTGTAAAGTATTTATTCTACAAAATCATCGTAAACTTAATCTACTGTAAAAGCGCTGGCATGAAATTGATGATCAGTTATCACTTACTCTTAGAATTTGATAAAAAAAAGTTTGGCACGGCAACCCCGCAATGAACGAAGTTAAAGAGTGGTCATGGGGAAAATATCGACATTTTCCTTCGTTATATCGCACTCCGATATTGATATATTTAAAAATGTCGATATTTCGAAAATCTATATTTTTTTAAAATATCGACAGCCCTAATCAGAAGACTCGGGAGGACTATGATGTCACGTTTTGAACAACCAATGCGTTGCGTTTTAAAAATTTTGGGCGCGAATCTCAAAAAAGGCACTTTTTGATGATTAAATTTAATTATTAAATAATGATAAAATTAAAAAATAATTGTATAGGTACGTTTTTTAAGCAATAAAGATTACAAATAAAAATAATTTGTTCATTTTGAAGTTTCGTGCATATTTCCTATTTAACCAATTTTTGTTTTTGATTTAAGTGTTCAATAGTAACTTTAAATGCAGAATTTTCGATTGATAGCTATTTCCTCATGAGCTGATAATAATTCAAAATTTAGTTTATTTATTTGCTTTTTTAAGTCTTGTATTTCATCACTCTAGTCACCCGATATCGCTGGTAAGTTACTACTGGCGCCATCTATTGTCGATGCATCCAAAGCAAATTCATCAAACGACGTTTCCGTTAGAGATTTGTTATGGGTTTTGCGCAGCGTAATGTTTTCGAAAAAAATTATGTTTAACTACTTTTCTACTTACGATTAAAATAAGTGTTATAATCAGTACACAATTCAGAAATCGTCATACAATCTTAAATTGTGGGTATTGGATTAATTTATGTGTTGTGTAGTCATACATTTATATTGTAGTTCTTATTTATTTAGAAAAATAAAAATTCCTTGAAGTTATTAACAAAATTGGTAGCAATAAACACGAAGAGCAGCACTGAGTGAAGTTATTAAAACACTTTATTCACATTCTGATTATTTTTCGATTTCACTTCACAGTTTAAGAATTTAGTATTTTTTTTTTATTTTAAGAATTTAGTGAAATTTAGTAGAATTTAGTAAAAAGAATTTAGTATAACTTTTGGAAACGTTAAAAGCTTGATATACTAATAATGTCTCTTAAATGTTGTTGAATGTTTTCACTAATAAACTAGCAACGATCAGTTAATTATAATATAATTGATTGTAAATACGATTTTAAACACAGACGATGTTGTTAACGTTTAGCGCCATCTATGCCGGCATCAATAATACCATTATATCGACATGTTTGTGGCCGAGGCCGGCGACCGTCCCACCTTCGGTACGAGTACCAGCCTGCTCCTTCCAACATCCACGGAACTGGCTAAACGCTATTCAAGCGTTGTACAGTCAAGGTTTCAGGTGCTCAAAGACCAGCGCCAGCACCCATCAAGAGATGCTGGAGAGTGTCGAATGTGACCCCTGGGGTCGTCCTTATTGTGCAGTACTAAGTAGAGATATCATTTCTTCTTCAGATCAATCAGTAGGAAATTCTGGACAGTCTTGTGTGTGTTAATCTAATTATGCCAAAAATACCGAACCGACGGGACGAACATCAAATGTTTGACAGGTAAGAACAGTTTGTATGGGAAAATAAAATTGTTGTTTTTAGTATTTTACTCGAAATTTTGCCATATTTTCTCACTGTATAAACCTTCCCTGAACTTCCACAAATAATTCAAGACCAAAATTCGCCAAATCTGTCCAGCCGTTCTCGAGTTTTAGCGAGACTAACGAACAGCAATTCATTTTTATATATCCTTACTAATATTATAAGTGCGAAAGTAAGTTTGTTTGTTTGTTTATTTGTTAGTTTGTTTGTTACGCTTTCACGCTTAAACCACTGAACCGATTTCAAAAATTCTTTCACCAATTGAAAGCTATAATATCAGGGAGTAACATAGGCTATATTTTACCCCGATATTCCCACGAGAACTGTAACTACGCGAGTAAGGCGACTGAAACCGAAGCGAAGCGAGGGCGGGTTGCTAGTATAGATATATAAGAAAGATAAGATAAGATTATATAGTCACAAACAACGGCAGTCAAGTACTCTCTACACAACCACCGTTGTTATGGCAACTGCTGATATAATATAAATTATGATTGATGCGTTGTATATATTTTTAATGCCCCGTCCACATGTTGGCCGAGCCTAGGCCAACGCGAGCGTCGGCAAATAGATACAAAGCAAGTGCACTCATTTATTTACCATAGAACTTACTAAATTTAACTTATCGAATGTTAAGCAGGTAGAAAAGGTCTGAAAAGAGTTAGGAATGAATAAGTAAAGTTGTACAAATTTAACAAAAATTTTGTAAGAATATATTGACAATAAAAAAAAATCAAAAATAAGGTAAACATTTCGTTTTGACCGAATTCTCATGAGCATTGACGAACCCGGTCAACTTTGGAGCGCTGTAACAGCGTTTTAAATGAATGAAATTAAAAAAAAATACAGGGAAAAATTTTCCTCAAAAGATCATCTACAAGATTGGTCTGAAGTAATTTTTTTGTAAAATGTATAAAAAAAAGTTATGGAGCAAAAAAGAAAATTTTTATAAAAATTTTCTCACTTCTTTGCTTATAACTTCTTTAATTTTTAATTTAGGGCAAAAAGTTATATAAACATATTTGTAGGCAAAACAATTTACTACAAATTATGATTTCACAAAGTTTTTGTAATACGCATAGTTTCCGAGATATCGCGAAAAAGTGTTTTCACCCCTCTTTCCAAAATGGCGGCCGGGAGACAAGAGTGGCGACCCCACAAACTTGAGGTTAAGCTTCTATTGACCCCCTAAACATGTTCCAAAAATAAAATTGCGTCCTCTAAAAAATGCAAAGCTCATGTAATATTTCAATGGACTATATAACTATTATAAATTATGTGTGCATCGCTTGCTTATGCCAGGATCCGAGCTCAATTGAAAAGCAACCAAATTCTGTGACACTGGGATTATTTGTTATGTAAAATACTCGAAACTAGCAAATTCCTTCGATTTCACTTTTTTTTTGGGGTGAGTTGCGGTCGGCGTACTCCTCGCACCACTCCGTCCGGGGCGACAGAGGAGCGTAAGCACGCACACCCGCAACCCACCCGAACACCACGTCGCCTTCGTCGTTGGACCGACCACCGGAGCAGGGTTACTTGTCGTCAGTGGTCGGTCCAACGGAATACCCCCTGAGGAGTAATACCCTCCCATCGACCGACGTCCCCCCCTCGGGGAGGACGTCGGTCTTTCCTCACGCGGTCAGCCTCTCGGCGGGTGACGAACTAATTCCCCGATCCAGTCACCTGCGGCCTCGGCTAGGGGCCGCGACCTCGGCTAGGGTCCTTTGATTTCACTTGCGCAGTTTCCGTTTCTGTCGGGAATAAAATATATCATAAAATATATCTAAATATAGGCAAAAAAAATAGCCTATATATCTCGCTGATGATGTGTGTAGCTATCCATTCATCATCATTTCAGCTCATATACGTCCCACTGTTGGGCTCAAGCCTCCTCCACAGCAGGAGGGAAATTGACCTCACTATACCATGCTGGTCAGACAGGTTGGCATAGGGTTTTGTTTCGAGTTTTCCTTCTCTTGCATAGATATTATGTGCGAATTATACCCCTTAGTCGTCTTTTACGACATCCACGGGCAAGATAGGGAGTGGTGATTTATATTCTGACTCTGTCACCACTCGGAACATGTAGCTATACAGTGGTGAAATAAATTTAAAAATCGATTCATTACTTTCGACGTGAAAGCGTAGCAAACTCACAATCGCGTTTATAATATTAGTTAGGATGTGTTATGTCGTTACAAATTGCTAATGAGCTTGGTAACATTCTATTGTATATTTCATGACAATGTAGAAAGGAAGTAGCGAATGGTCGCAAAATATTTTGTCGCAATATTACAATTGCCTATATTTAGATGTACAAATTGGAGTTCTGTAATGAAGTGAAAACCATTTTGAGGGTTTGTATGATGTATTCATGTGAAATAAAACTATTATTCCATTAATTTTATATTTAATATCCCGAATTTTTGAATACTCTTTTTAGCATTCATTATCACGGCCAGATTAAGATCTATGAGCTCTTCAGGAACTCAAAATAATTCAGTTATTAAATACTAAAATAAAAATTATATATAATTAACTGTTCTATGCGGTTACCAAGTAAGAATACAATTCGTCAACCTCTGTCTGATGGAAAATTTCAGAAGGCAAACTCTAAATTAAATCTAAACTCTAAACTATCCTTTCTAAATAATACTATTTTGCGGATAGTTACTAATCATAAACAAAATATTTTTTCGTATAGTATATTTTTTTTTTCTTGTACTGGCAACAAATTTGTACCAAAATGTGGGCCAAAAGTTAATAACTAAATTCTGTAACGACTAGATATAAATCTCCGAAAATAACGATGGCTTGTTGGACGTGAGATAACTTCATCCGTCCGTGACCATGAACGCTGTAAAATGTTCGAAACGTCAGGCAGTCAACAATAAAATACAAACGCGATAGAATCCGTAAAATAGTTTTATTTAATGTGTATTACTCGCGTAAACATCAGAAGCCATAACCTGTTTGATCAGCGTGGTATAGGCAAATTATTGCGGTAGTACTACGGTACTACGAAAATTACTATTTTATAAATATATTCTTATTAGGCTTCCTTCGTTAGCATAAGGTAAATATGAGCTACGAAGAAGATTTAGATTCTCTGACGATGTGTTAGAGAATAAAGGAGTATCCAATCTCTTATTTGTCAAATGTACATATTATAACTTCAACATGACACAGTAAACTCAAACAGTAATCTTTAAGCTAAACATAATCACAAAGTATGTACTAGATTGGTGTAGTAACTTCCTAAGCCGAATATCGGTTCGATTTTATCGCAGTTCAGTTGTTTGTGTGATCCACAAATCATTTTTTTTAGACTGGCTATTATTTTTATCCATTAATTTTATGTTTATGAAGTCCCCTGCGACACAGTTACATTCATTGATGGGGTAAGCTCTTTAAAAAAATATAATGCCGCTTTTTTCCAAACACTTGGCGTAGGAGTAATACATGTGTCCCTTCCACACACTTCTGTAAGATGATAACGTCTCTACGCTCTTCTTCTTATTGTGTCCTTTCATAATTCACTAATGAGTTTTTTGAGAACCGACTTTTCTACTCGCATAGATCAAACTTAGTTTTTTCACAGTTTAAGCTCAGTTCATTTATCGCACTTGCCCATACTGAGATATTCCATGTCGACATTCTTAGGAACTACTTATCCACGCACGTAGGGAATGAGCTTGCACCCGATTGTTACTGGCAGAGTATACTATAATCTTGTATTCTTTTTTTTTGCAGTGGGCTATGGTTAGCACACACGCCATCTCCTCCTTGACATCCGTAGCCAGCCCCCTTTCAGGTCCCGTCCCTCAACGTTGTACGTGTATACCTACACGTTTATAACTAAACACACCCTTATCCCAACATGTATAGTTATCTGGTTTTAATATTTTCAAACTCGAGCTTGACATATTAACATTATTTAGCTTTGGATGTGAAATTGTTGTATATTATCGACTAATTATAGACTAGACTAAATATTTCAAACACTATATTTTATTGTGATGGTCAAATATATCCTATATAAACGGTATGATATTCAACAAAATAAATCTACCTGATTAATATTATTCATGATGTCGAAGTGCAGTTTTGTATTATTACATGTAGCTGTGATCGCTATGTGTTTATGGAGCGTCAAGGTAAATTCATAGCTTATACTAATGACCTCTTCCGTGAAAATTTAAAAATTTAAAGAGCAAAACTGGAATAAAAATTGCGATCCGAAATTGAATTTATTTACTAAATTAGAATTTAACATACCAAAACTTATTAATACGCTTGAATATCTTTTTGGCAATGTTTTATTATTAATCTATGCGATAACATAAAACTTTTATATAATTGCCAATGTTAGAAAAAAATCAACTTAACAAAAATATTTTTAATCAAATAAACTCAAAGGACGTTAATTAATTGATATCCAATTACTTATATGTTACATGTGGGTGTTGTAAAAGATGATTAAGGGATATATAATGTATATAACAGAAAAAAACCCTATTACAACCCGTTTGACCAGCGTGGTGTAGAAAGTCAATTCAAACTGTGGAGGAGGAGGCTTGCGCCCCGCAATGGGACATATATATATATATATATATATATATATATATATATATATATATATATATATATATATATATATATAAGCTGTGATGATGTAGGTATATTTACCAAATAAATATTTTACAGTGCTTTCTATGAATGAATGATGTCAGACATTGTTTTTTAATTAATGGTTAATGGCATATGCATATTTACGAAATAGACCTCCTAGACTTAGATAAATGGATTCGGCGAGTGTATATGAAGCCAAATTTTTAATATCAATTTCTAATTATACTTAAAGATCTTATAGCTAGAATATAATAAAAATATAATGAAATAATTAAATTAATTAAAGGGAAAAAAGCAGTAATGATGTAAACTATAAGTACTTGAGAAAACAAAAAGTTTTACAGAAAACATCAGTACATGAAATTTTATTTCGAGTTTTCTTTTGCATAGATGTTATATGCATATTATATCACCTGGTCGTCTTCTACGACACCTATGGACAAAATAGAGGGTGGTGAATAGTATTTCTACTTTGTCACTATTTTTATATCGTATAATAATAAATTTTAAATCATTAGTGTATGAGTAAGGAAGAAGAGGCATTCATGGAAATGTTGTCACCTATCGTTATGAATTGTATGAAAGAATGCAATATGAAGGAAGAAGACCTCGAAAAGGATGATATAAACCCTTGTTTTGCAGGATGCTTGCTCAAAGGGATTGGATTGGTGAGCTTGTTTTTTATCTTTGAATTTAGAAAGCGAAAGAGACAGAAAGATTTATTGCATTTTTGTAAGGGGTTATGGTTTTTTTAGTGCTATGGTCATCGCAGACGCATTCCAGCTCCGTCCGGGGTGACGAAGGAGCGGCACGCGGGCCCATAACCCGCTGTATCTCCTCTCCTTCACCGTTGGGCCGACCACCGAGTTCCTTGCCCTCCGTGGCCGGCCCATGAGGTTATGGTGTCGATACATCATGCCTTGTTCTTTACATACAGTTGTAAAAAAGGAGTAAAATATGCTGCACAGAGGTTTGGCAAAATTTTACAATCTGTCCGCCGTTAATTATTCTTTGGAATGTAATCATTGACACATATAAACTTGAGTTGTCGAATTTAAGAAGATGTTTTAGTTCTCTCTGTTTTTTATTAGATCTTTCATAGATATAGTCGTAGGCATTTATTTTACATACCTAATAAGAAAATTATTACTGATGTTTATGCGAGTATTACACATCCGTGCTAATATTATAAATGCGAAAATAAGTTTGTTTGTTTGTTTGTTACACTTTCACGGTTAAACCACTTAACCAATTTCAAAAATTCTTTCATCAATGGAAAGTTATAATATCAGGGAGTAACGTAGGCAATATTTTAATCCGGTATTCCCACGGGAAAGGCAACTACGCGGGTAAGGCGACTGAAACCGAAGCGAAGCCGGTTTGCTAGTTATAAATAAATCTACTTTATGGATTTTATCGCAGTCCACTCGTGACCATGAACGCTGTAGTGTTCGAAACGTCGGGCAGTCAAAAATTAAATACAAACGCTATTAAATTCGTAAAATAGTTTTATTTACAATACCTAATAAGGATTAAGTTTAATTAGATAATTCAGTCCGTGAAACAATTTTAATTAATGTATTTATGAAAAAAGTAAAAATAATTAATCTGAGTTTAGAGAGTACACGTCTATTATCAGACTACTGTGATATAACATCGTCTAGAATGCAGTCATTGTAAGTTACTATATGGGTTTACTTCTTTCTAAATACCTGCTGTATTCTAAATAGCAGAGGACTGTAGCTAAATGTGCACAACAACCAACCACTTGTGTACCTATTCTATACTGGTGATACTTATTTACTGGCTTATTAGCCTACTTTGCTTCATGTCTCCCGCTTTGCATAGGAGGAAAGTGGAATATTTAACACTTTTCCTGTTTTTCTTTTCTAATTAATTTTTGTTGCGGGTTCTAAGACAAGGATGTAATGAAATCTTACTCTCACGTGATGAGCTCCTTCCAGAACGCCAATTAGCAATTTTCCGCAGATCTTCGGATAAATTTTCGAATATATCCTATTCCACCTTGATCCCATCCCGTATTCCTTCCATTCCATTGTGGTGCACGGTATATTGATTAACCGTGGGAAATTGGTAGGTCTCCCTTCCTTCCTTCCATTTTAGAACGGTAATGGATTTCTGCCATGTATCGCCTAATTCCATCAAATAAATTTATAAAGCACTTTTATATTATATTTACTACATCCCAACATGTCGACCGTATCACATCAAATAATCTGCTTCCAAAATTAGTTAATACAATATCATAAAGCACTAATATATTAAATATAATACAAGAACACCACACGATACTTTCAGATTCCCGTCAAAAGTGTCTTTCGCTATACTGTTCTTCTTCTACCTAGCTTCTTCTTTTACCTATCATCCTGCCTATGTCTGTGTCTGTTGGTTAAGAATATTATCGATACATTATTAATTATGATAGCCCTTATATGATTTATTGTATTATTTTTTATATTGTAGGTCAACGATAAAGGTCAATTTGACTTAGAAGACTTAAAACAAAATATTGGTAAATTGATTGACAACAAAGACGACGCCAAGAAAGTTCTAAATACTATTGATGAGTGCTTCAAAGGTGAGTTATTTTGAGATTTACATTTTTTGTTCTATAATATTTAAAGATTACAACGATTTTATTTGAATTCGATTGTCTTTCTCTGAATGATAGAAGTTTTATGCAGTATAACTAGTAATTCTTTGATGGTAATCTTATTACAAAGTTTATTACAATTAACAAGAAGTTTTATTCGTTATAGTCATATTTATCTCGAATGCACTTTTAGTGAAATTAGATAATTATATTTATCGCTGAGTATTTTTTTTTTACCTAGAAAAATATCATCAAAATTATATTAAGATCTTTGTAGAGGAGAAGATCAAAAGATACTGTGGGCACCATAAGTCTAATATCGCGATATCATTATGTTTGAAATTCAACAGCTTTTGAATAGTAATACTGATTTAAATATTTTACATATAGGTAAAGAAGAAGAGCTCAAAACTGCTTTCAAAGGTGTTGACATATTTTTCCAATGCATGAAGAAATATACAAAAGTGAGTGTTTAGTGTAAGAAAGAGGTAGAATAAGAAACTCCATGTGGCGACGGAATAGGTATACCTCAATGGAGGCTTGAGGCAGGCGACCGGTCATAAATCTATTGCCAATAGCTTTGCAATTTTTTTATAAAGACCTGCACTAAAATTAGTATGTACGCTAATCCGGCATGCTGGCATAGGGTAATGGGATTGATGTACAAATCAATCCTACAATTATGTAGGAGAGTCGTGGCCATTAGTTGGTCGTATGGGTCTTAACCCAAAGTCTTCTTAAAGTGTGAATACACTTCATCCTACAATTATGTAGGAGAGTCGTGGCCATTAGTTGGTCGTATGAGTCTTAACCCAAAGTCTTCTTAAAGTGTGAATACACTTCACCTTAGGTCGGAGGATGGCAATATACTATACTCAGTACACTTCGTCATTTTAACTCGGAGATAGAGACTCAAAGGATGGATATCCTTTAACCCTTTGATATCTGTTATTTGACAGAGATAAGGGGGGGTAATAACATAATTGCCTCGCTTGGCACAAGGGTTAGCTATCGTAGTATCCCATATTGGAAATTCCTCAGCAGAATTTTACGAATCCTAAGAGCAAAGTTAGTGACTTAAATCACCGTCACACTAATATGTGTATAGTCATGTGTATTTGATAGATTATTGAAGCCAACTAAAAGTTTATTTGATTTAAACTATGTAGTTCTGTTTTAAATAGAACATACACCGATCCGATGCTAGTATATTAAATTAGATTCAAATTAATAAATTATCATAACACAATAATTACTACAAATTTAATGTTTAATAATTAATTACCAAAAAAAATATTTTTTTTTTTCATATAGAATCGTTTTCTTTTTATACTGGCGATAAATTTATTAAAAATGTGGTCCAAAATTTAACAACTAAATCTGGAGCGGGTAAATATACATTTCTGTACTAGCGATGACTTGTTGGACGTGAAACATCTTAATCCGCCCGTAATCATGAATCCTGAAAAGTTTTCGTAACGTTGGGCCGATAATGTACTCGTCATCATCATATATGTCCCACTGCTCGGCTCGAGTCTCCTCCACAATAGATGGGAAATTGACCTCAGTATACCATGCTGGTCAGACAGGTTGGTATAGGGTTTAATATGAGTTTGCCTTCTCTTGCAGAGAAGTTATATGCGTATTATATTCCTTAGTCGTCTTTTAGGACACCCACGGACCCGAAACTCTGTCACCACACGGAAAAAAAAACATATACTAATGCAATAAAATCCGTAAAAATAGTTCTATTTATAATTAGAAAATACACTTGTTTTTATGTGCAATTATTTTTTTCAGTGAGGTGTTAAAATCTGAACGAAAACTGCATAAAAACATATTGAACTCTGAATTATAAATGCATATCGAGACAGTTTTGTGTATTAATTTTATGTACCTATTAAGCATAAACATACTGATTACCTTTTGGAACCTTTGTCCCAAAGCAAAATGCTATAAATACATGGTGTAGCGTTTCGTCAATCATATATTAAGGTTAAGTAGTTACTAATGCGGTTGTGTCTTTTCTTCGAGATGATTGGACAGTACAGATAGCAAAGTACGGGGAAAATCAGAACCTTTTAACTTTCTTTCCCTTTTTTCCAACCTTTCTGATTCTTTGATATTTCTTTATGTCACAATAAGCATTCGTTATTGTAAGGAGACAACTCTTCATGCGAACTCAACCCTTAATGATTTGTTCATGTCATAATAACCGTTTGTTATTGTAAGGAGAATTTAGGCGGTATTATTAAAATTTTGAACACATTGAACATTTTGCGAGGGCAATATTCCACGCAATTGTTGTTACAACGAAATCATAGTATCATCTCATCCATCCATCAGCCTGCACATGTCCACTGCTGGATATTCACCTCCCCACGAGAATGCCACTCAAAACGGTCCTGCGTCACTTGCATCCAGCTGTTTCCAGCGACTTCTCCAGCGATTTATTTAAATGTTTCTCTAAGATATGATTGATTTCCGGGCTGGCAAGGGACGACAAGGAACTCGGTACCGGTGGTCGGCCCAATGGTGAAGAAGAGGGAATACGGTGGGTTATGAGACTGCCCGCTGTCCTTTTGTCACCCCGGACGAATTGGACGGCGTGTGAGCTCACCACAGCATAAATTTTGTAAAACGCCATCTATTGAGCCCAAAATAAATTATTAACCTAAAAAATATATGTTTGTAGAATAAAATTCATAATTTCCTGAAAAAAATCCTAATATTTTATTAATACTTTATGCCATATTAGTTCCAGTTGTAATCTGTTTTTTTATGCATATATACTTGTACAAAATAATTTCGATGTGCCACGTTTGCCAGGCACCCTGAGCGACGGCACCATTTTTTAAAGACAACTTCGTATTAAGGAGCAATTTATTGTATCGTAGGGAATTTCATAAGATACTAATTACTGGACACAAATTACACCCAAACTCAAAATAATCATTAGATCGCATAGAATAAAGATAATTCTAGCGCAGGGATCGAATCCGATAGACACCACTCTAGAGGTTGGTACTTAGCACTACACTATTTGTGCAGTTAATTTTTAAAATTCATGATGCACACTTTTTGCTTAAAAGTATATTTTCGTACGTTTGTTTTATATAATGAAGATACTGAATTAATTAATATTTATTTTATTACCACAAATTTTAGTATTATCATCCCTATCTTTATACATAAATTTCTTGTGTACGTGTGTATATCACTGAACGCCTCCTAAACGGCTGGACCGATATTGATGAAATGTTTTGTGTGTCTTTGAGGAGATTCGAGAATGGTTTAGATTTACAATTGGACACGGTAGATGGCGCTGCTGAGAATTCTTTTTATTTTATTTGAATAGGACAACGTCTGTTGGGTCAGCTAGTATAATATAAAAATCTATTACTATTAGTTATATAGCGATGTATTGTAATTTAAGTATTTATCATCTCTATATAAAAAGCGTAGCAAACAAACTCACATTCGCGTTTATAATATTAGTTAGGATGTGCTATGTCGTTACGAATTGCTAATGAGCTTGGTAACATTCTACTGTAAATTTCATGACAATGTAGAAAGGAAGTAGCAAATGGTCGCAAAATATTTTGTCGCAATATTACAATTGTCCATTTAGTTGTGCAAATTGGAGTTCTGTAATAAAATGAAAACCATTTCGAGGGAAGTGTATTTATGTAAAATAAAACTACTTATATAGACTCCATCGAATTTTGATTTAGTATTAATTATCCCGAAGCTTTGAATACTCTTTTTTTCAACATTCATCGTCACGCCCAGACTAAGGTCTATGAGCTTCTTAGTAACGCAAAATATTTAAGTTATTAAATACTAAGAAAAAATATGTATAATTATGCCGTATGGTGACGAAGTAAAAATAGAATTCACAAATATATCTTGCAAGGGTATCGTAAAAAATTACAAGGTATTTTATATACATACTAGCTGACCCAATAGATGTTGTTCTGTTCAAATAAAGCGCCACCTACCGGGTCCAATTGTGAATCTAAACTATTCTTGAATCCCCTTGAACACACAAAAAAAATTTCGTCAACATCGGTCCAGTTGTTTAGGAGGAGTTCAGTGACATACACACATACCTACGCAAGAAATTTATATTTAAAGATAGAAGTTATATTAACAAGGGAAGGAAAACTCTAAATTAAACCTGTTTGACTAGCGACATAGTAGAACAATTTCACTCCTATTGTAGAAAAGCTGCACTCGACCGGTATGTGATTTAAGATGATGATAATATCGTTAACTTATGCGTTAACGATATATATTATTATAAATTTTATCTATATCATATTATATGCATACAAAATATTGAAAATTAATTACATCCTTACACACAGACACATATACTAAACACACACGCACATACACACATGCACATTCATTCCCACTAGTTAAGTTTTGGTAATTATTTTTAACTTACATATATTCCAGGTGTTGGCAGAATACCAGCGCTAGTTCTTTAAGAAGAAGTAGCAACAGCTGAGCCAATAGCCTTTTTTGTTCCTCGTTAAAATTGCGTTAATTAATGTAAGAAGCTCTTTTATTTAGTTGTGTTTTTTATTAGATTTAACGAAAACATAATAAATGTTTTCCTTTCTTTCTTAACGACATGATAGTAGACGATTTTCGTTTATAGCAGCAATCGAATCAGAATCTCAATGAAAATAGTATGCTTTGTCCCCGTTAAAAGATTTCCGTGTGGTAACGAAGTAAGAATACAATGCACCGCTATCAATCTTCCCCGTGGATATCATTAAGGACGACTAAGGGATATGATATAGATACAAAATCCGAGCAAAAGCAGGAAAACCCGAAATAAAATTCTATACCAACTCGTCTGACCTGGTATAGTAGGTCAATTTCCCTCCTATTGTGGAGAAGGTTTGAGCCTAGAATACGAGATATACGAACTGAGATAAGATGTATCTAACTTTGTGTTAGGATAAAGAGGTATCGAATCGCTTAATATGTCGTTTGTATTTTCCCTTTTATTGTGGAGGTGATCTGAGCCTAAAGGTTCGTTTTCACGTCGTTCCTGTCATTGGCCGCGTGCGACTGTCGCGTACCTCGGCAATAGGGCCATACATTTTCATAGATTGAGTATTGTCGCATCAGCCGCGCGCGGCCGATCGCTTACGACAGTCGCGCACTGCTGCGGATGGCCGCGATGCATGGAAACGAACCTTTAAAGTGAAACGTATATGAGCTGAAATGACGATTCTTTTTTTAACAACACTACAGTAAACTATTACATTTCTCTATAAAGTAAACATAATATCATTATGTCAGTCCATACGCGTCCCACTGTTGGGCTCGGGTCTCCCCACCATGGGAGAGAAATTGACCTACTATAACTGGTCAGACGTGTTGGTATATGATTTTGTTTCGCGTTTTTATTCTCTTGCATAGATATTATACGCATATTATCTCCCTTAGTCGTCTTTTACGATACCCACAGGTAAGAGCACGGTGGTGAATTGTATTCTTCCTCCGTCACCACACGGAAAATATATTATCTCAATGTATGCATTGGACAATGTATGAATTGACAAGACGAAAGTCATGTCAAATGCCCATGTCATTCCTGTACCGGTCCTAGTTGGCAATGCGATTCTCGAAGTTGTCGATCACTATGTTTACCTAGGACAAACAGTCCAGTTAGGTAGATCCAATTTCGAGAAAGAGATCAGCCGACGAATCCAACTCGGTTGGGCAGCGTTCGGGAAACTTAAGAGGATCTTCTCGTCCAACATACCTCAGTGTCTGAAAACACAGGTCTACGACCAGTGTGTGTTATCAGTGATGACTTACGGCACGGAAACGTGATCCCTAAATGTAGGCCTTATGTCAAGGCTCAAAGTTGCTCAGCGTGCTATGGAGCGGGCTATGGTCGGGATTTGTCACACGGGATTTGACATGTCCTTCTTTAAACGAGGTTTAAGAAGAGTATTTCCTTCACGGTAGGCAGCGGCCTGGCTGTGCCCCTGGTATTGCAATGGTCCATGTGCAGCAGTTTCACTTACCATCAGGTGTGCTGCTTGCTCGTTTGCCACCGTTGGCAATAAAAAAAAAAAAAAAAAAAAAAAAAAAAATTATCTGCGAGATAGAATCCGGAATACGGTAATCCGCAGAAAAACGAGTGTAACCGACATAGCACGAAGAATTAGCACGCTGAAGTGGCAATGGGCAGGCCACATCGCTCGACGAACCGACAACCGCTGGGGAAGAAAGGTTCTCGAGTAGCGACCACGTATCGGACGACGCAGTGTAGGACGCCCCCCCACTAGGTGGACCGATGACCTAGTGAAAATTGCTGGGCGTCGTTGGATGCAGGCGGCATAGGACCGCACATTGTGGCGCAACATGAGGGAGGCCTACGTCCATCCACTGCCGTCAGTGGACGGCAATAGACTGAAATGATGAATGATGATGATGATGAATGTATGCATTAGATTGTTAGAATGTTAACGTATGTACAATGTACATATACTCGTATATGAACACTAACCCAATATGCATATTTATCTCATTTCAATATTTCAAACTCGAACTTGACATATTAACACCATTTAAATTTGGGTGTGAAATTGGTGTAAATTATCGGCTAATTTGTATACAAGACTAAATATGTCAAACACTATATTTTATTGTGATTGTCAAATAAATCCTATATAAACGATATGATATTTAACAAAATAAATCTACCTGATTAATATTATCATCATGATGTCGAAGTGCAGTTTCGTATTATTACATGTAGCTGTGATCGCTATGTGTTTATGGAGTGTCAAGGTAGGTTTATCAACCTATATGTTCCTACCTATATGTTGTATGTTCACGAAAAAGGAAAACTCGAGCAAAAATGCCGATCCGAACTCGAATTTAGCTAATAAATTAGATTTTAACATACCATAAGAAAATATTTATTGCAAAAAAAAACACGACTTCAATGCAGATGAATTTTTAGATTTTTGTTGATTTTTTAAAAACAGCTGGTCCGATTTTAATAAATTTTTTATGGAACTATTTGGGAAGTAACCTTGGGAAGAACCCTTTCCAACTATAAAAAAATCATCAAAATCCTTTTATAAACGACAAAGTTATCCGCGATCAAACATAAAAAAGCATGTATACGGCTGAATTGAGAAGCCTCCTCCTTTTTTGAAGTCGGTTAAAAACCTATCACCTCGATTATAAGCTTGAATATCTTTTTGAAAATGTTTTAATATTATTATTAATACTTTTTAATTAATTAATTAATAACAACTATTATCTAATTTCTAGTATTACAAAACATCATGTTAACAAAAAATATATTTAATAAATTAAACTCAAACAACGTTCATAATTGATTTCTAATTATTTATATATGTTACACGTGGGTGTCGTAAAAGACTATTAAGGGACATATAATGCATATAAACATTCTGAAAGAGAAGGAAAACTCGAAAAGATCCTGTACCAAACCACCAGCGTGGTGTGGTAATCCAATTTCCCTCTCATCGTGGAGGAGATTCGAGCCCCGCAATGGGACGTACATATATGAGCCGTGATAATGTATATTTACCAAATAGAAATTTTAAAATACTTTCTAAGAATGGATTAAAATTTAAGAAACTAAACCACATCAGACATTGACTTTTAATTAATGACATATGCATATTTACGAAATAGACCTAGAAATAGGCAAATAGATACCGTGAGTGTTTATGAAACCAAAAATCCTGTAATATCAATTTCTAATTATACTCCGTATTCTATATTATTCCGTGTGGTGACGGAGTAAGAATACAATTCACCACTCTCTATCTTGGCTGTGGATGTTGTAAAAGACAATTAAGGGATATAATAAGCATATAATATCTACCCAAGAGAAAGAAAACTCGAAACAAAACCCTATACCAACCTGTCTGACCAGTATGGTATAGTAAGGTCAATTTCCCTCCTATTGTGGAGGAGGCTCGAGCCCAGCAATGGGACGTATATGAGCTGAAATGATGACGATGATGATGAATTATACTTAAAGATCTTACAGCTAGAATATATTTATATGTATTTTAATTAATTAAAGGGAAAGGATGTTATAAACATATTATATCACTTCATTGTCTTTTACGACACTCACGGATAAGATAGGGAGTTGATGAATTTTATTCCTTCGTCACCATTTTTCTATCGTGTAATAATACATTTTGAATCATTAGTGTCTCAGTAAGGAAAAGGAGGCTTTCTTAGAATTACTGTCACCTGCTATTATGGATTGTATGCAAGAATGCAATATAAAGGAAGATGACCTCAAAAATGATGATGTAAACCCTTGTTTTGCAGGATGCTTGCTCAAAGGGATTGGATTGGTAAGCTTTATTTATGTTTGAATTCAGAAAGAGACAGAGAGTTATCGCATTTATATGAAGGGTTATGGTGTCGGTGCATCATATCTTCTGCTTTTTATATAATTGGAAGGAGAGCAAAACATGCTGCACAGATGTTGGGCTAAATTTTACGATCAGCTACAAGTCCGCCGTCAATCATTATTGGGAATACATAGACTCGAGTCTTCTATCAGCTCTTTCACAGGCATTAATCTGTAGACATTATGTGACATAATAATAGTTTAGTTTAATAAGGTAATACAATTAGTAAAATAAGTTAATATTAATTTATTTATGAAAAGAGTCATTTATCATAATTTCAGCCTATCGCCGTCCACTGCTGGACGCAGGCCTCCCTCATGTTACGCCACAGAGTGTGGTCCTATGCCGCCAGCATCCAAAAACAACCAGAAACTATCACCAGGTCGTCGGTCCACGTAGTGAGGGGGCGTCCTACGCTGCGTCGTCCGATAGGTGGTCGCCACTCGAGAACCTTTCTTCTCCAGCGCTTGTAGGTTCGTCGAGCGATGCGACCTGCCCACTAATAATTCAACGTGCTAATTATTTTTGCCGTCGGTTACACCCGTCCTTCTGTGCATTGCCGCATTTCAGATTCTATCTCCTGGAAGCCCAACTTTCTGAGTGTGTTTGCGTGTGGTGGGTTTCGGTGATGTATTTAGTTTCACCGAACCTCATTGCACGAATTCACACTCCATTCACTTTCTTCACGGTAGGCAGCGGCCTAGCAAAGGTCCATGAGCAGCAGCAACACCATCAGGTGTACTGTTAGCCTGTTTGCCACCGTTTGCAATGAAAATAGAAGAAGAACAGCACCATTACACTCCTGGTCCACGACTGTAGAACGTCGGCCCCAAGGATAACGGAATTAAATAGTTTCTCAAGGACCGGCTTCTAAGACCGACTTGACGCCTGCTTTCAGAAGCTCTGCCGTAATTCCGTCATCTCCCGGAGCCTTACCGTTTCGTAGTTGTTTGAGACCCATTCTGATCTCGTATAAGCTGATGTCCGGGATTTCTTTGGTACAGTGCCGAGTTAGCTTGGATCTGGGATCTTGGACCAAGCCGATAACAGGATTTCGGGATGATTTATATAACTGTCCATAGAACCTTCCAATCTCTCAAGATCTCACTTTGGGATGAAATGACAGTGCCGTCATCAGTTTTGTGCTTAGCCATTTGGCTTTGCCCAGTAGACAGATCCTGTGCGAACACTTTCGAGCCACGGTTCCGCGTTAAAGCTTCTCTAATACGAAGCGCATTAACTCGGCGAATATCGCGATGCACAGACCTGGAGATCTGTCTATTTAGCTGCCTATGTTGGGACCAATCGGCTGAAGACTGTACCGTCATTTCTTTCCTCCACTCCATGAGCTTGAGAGTCTCGTCAGAAAGATTTTTAGGCCTATTAGCGCGGCGAGCCTTGAAAAATTTCGACCCAACCGCGTGGACAGTTTCCATGAACTTGTTGTTCATATCGTTCGGAGATTCGCACTCGTATGGAATTTGGAGTGTAGAGTGCATCAAGTATGACTTTTGTGTGGACATTCCATGTGCCTCGTACTATGCGGTGATCGCTCCCAGTTTTAATCCTGCTGATCACTGAGACATCATTAAATATCTATCGTTTGTCCGACAAGATGAAGTCTATCTCGTTTTTTGAGTAATAATAATCGACCTATTTGCGCTATTATTATCAGACCACTGTGATATAACGTCGTCTAGGATGTAGTCATTGTCAGTTACTAATTCGGTTTTCTTCTTTCTAAGTACTTGTTGTATTCTAAATACCAGATAATTGTAGCTAAATGTGCACAATGGCTCATTACTCGTGCACCCATTTTATATTGTCAGTATCACTTACAAACAGGTGGATAAAAACAATTATTACATTGAATCCATGCGAATCCAAAAATGTATAATATTTGACGGTAAATGTCATGTTTGTAAATGAAAACGACTTTTAAATCAGGACTTTTTATGAACATAAATGAATCATTGAAATATTCTATTATGCTGCCTGTTTCTTTATACGTACGTAAGAAGGTAGTAGTTGTTTTCTGTGTACTTCTTTATATTCTTCTTATCGTCATATTCCTCTACTAAAATAAGCCAATTGTTGCCCGTGTCAAGTTAAATTATTTTCTTTATAAAATATAAGTTTCTTCAAATCTTTATTGCCTTCATATTGGTCATTGTTCGTCAGTATATCTAACCGTCATCGTTAACAGTGCCATGTTTATGATATTTGTGGAATATCTGGTTGAAAATCAATTTATTAAAAATTATTTTGTAAAGCTCTTTTATATCATATTCACTACATCCTAACAGGTCAACCGTATCACATTACATATAATGCTATCAAAATTATTTAATACAACACCATAATACACTAAGATAACGCATACAATACAAGAACACCAAGATACTTTCAGATTTCCATTCCCTCTGTTTTGGTATACTCTTAACTTTAATGAAATAATCCTGTTTATTTTAATGAAATTAAGAGTCCCTTCTATCAACGTGTGTTGGTTAAGAATATCATCGGTATTTTATTAGTTGTGACATTCTTGATATGATTTTTTGTATTATTCTGTATACTGTTCTTTTTATATTATAGGTCAATGATAAAGACCAATTTGACTTAGAAGAATTAAAAAAAAACCTAAGTAAATTGATAGACAACAAAGAGGACGCTAAGAAAATTCTAAATACTATTAATGAGTGCTTCAAAGGTGAGTTATTTTGAGATTTATATTAGTTGTTCTATAGTATTTAAAGATCACGTCGATTTTATTATGTTACTAGCAACCCGCCCTCGCTTCGCTTCGGTTATAGGTTATAGTCGTTTTACCCGCGTAGTTCCCGTTCCCGTGGGAATACCGGGATAAAATATAGCCTAGTTTACGCCCTGATATTATAGCTTTCCATTGGTGAAAAAATTTTTGAAATCGATCCAGCCGTTTTAAAGATTACCCGGAACAAACAGACAGAGACAGAGAAAAAATTTTTAATTGCTATTTTAGGCATAGGTGTCGTGCAAATAACCGTGTGAGCATGAAAAAAGCCTATTATTTTTACATTACAAACAGACACTCCAATTTTATTCATTGGTATAGATATTCTTTTCTGAATTAATTAATTTATTTATTATTCAGCTGTTCATTACACTTACAGTTTTCCAAAGCGTGTAGTGAACCATTACAATTCTATAATTTAAATGCATAATTACTAGATAAAATGTGTAAACATAATTTTAGAAATAGATCATATTTGGTGAAAAATATATCAACCTCCGGATACTGAGCAATCAGTAAGTTGAGCAGTGCAACGGCCTGACTGGTAGAGGCAAGATATGCGATACACGTTCACACCTGGGGTGCCTCAAACAGGGCGCGCGAACGAAGCCACATGTTTTGGTTCGGTGCTGATAGCGAACAACGTGATAGTGCATTTAAATTTAAAATTTTATTATTTAACTAGCAACCCGCCCTCGCTTCTCTTCGGTTATAGGTTATAGTCGTTTTAACCGCGTAGTTTCCGTTCCCGTGGGAATACCGGGATGAAATATAGTCTAGTTTACGCCCTGATATTATAGTTTTCCATTGGTGAAAGAATTTTTGAAATCGGTCCAGCCGTTTTGAAGATTACCCGGAACAAACAGACAGACAGACAGACAAAAATTTTTTAATTGCTATTTTAGGCATAGGTGTCGTCCAAATAACCGTGTGAGCATGAAAAAAGCCTATTATTTTGACATTACAAACAGACACTCCAATTTTATTTATTGGTATAGATAATGAGTAATAATGCTAGAGTAGGGCACATTTACGTTGTAGCGCAAGAGTGTTGAGACTTATCATGCCGGATTCATAGAGAAAGGATATAAATGTGGATAATAACCATACAGTTTTCTGTATAAATACCTACCTTTTATTGTCTTTTATGTAGTTTAACTAATAATTGTTTAATGTTAAATTTAATATAAAGTTTTTTTATATAAAAAGATAACCTTTTTGTCACTAAGGAAACAATCCTTGTATTACGGGGGATTTATAATTAACGGACAAAAATTAGAGTCAAAACAACAATTTGTGGATCGCACAAAGTATTGTCGTGCATGAGATTCGAACCTGTGACACTGATATTGTAGATTGGTACTTTAAACACTACGCCATTTGTGCGGTCATTTTGATTAACAAGAAGTTGATTTATCACAAATACACTTTTAGAGAAACTAAATTATCGAATTTCTTTATATTTCTTTTTTACTATCGAATTTTTGAATATTTACCTAGAATAAATCATGAAAATTGTATTTAAATTATACAGGGGAAGATCAAAGTGTATTATGAGCACTCTAAGTCTAATATTGCATGATCATCATTTTTTTAAATGAACAATTTTTGAATATTAATATTGAATTTAATATACAGGCAAAGAAGAAGAATTCAAACCTGTTCTTAAAGGTGTTGACATCCTTTTCCAATGCATGAACAAATTTACAAAAGTAAGTGTTTAATGTAAGAAACAGGTAGAATAAAAAAACCATATGGTGACGAAATAGGTACGAATACTACCAACCTTTACAACCTTACGACAACCAACCCTTACGAAAACAGCGAGCACTTTTCGTAGCTAGTAGTGGCATGGGTATTAAAAAGACTACGAACGTTACATAGATCTGGGTCAATACCAATCGATGTCATCTATTCAATAATTATATTGCCGAGCAAGTTTGAAGTCAGGAAGGCGGCCGGTCACAAAATTATTGTCAATAACTTTTGATATTTTTATTCCCAAAAATAAAAACCCTGCACTGAGGAAAACGCAATCTTTTTATTACAGGGGACCTTATAAACATATAATTAACGGACATAAAGTATTGTCCTCCGTGGGAATTGAGCCTAAGACATTGGCATGATAGGTCGATATAATAACCACTACGCCATCTGAGCAGTTAATATCATTTAAGTATTGCCAATAATTTTTAGCATGAAAGTAGGGTGATGACGTATTTATATGGCTGTTTTTTGGGGGTAGGTTACGGTCGGCGCACTCCTCGCACCACTCCGTCCGGGGCGACAGAGGGGCGTAAGTACGCACACCCGTAACCCACCCGTGACACGTCGCCTTCGTCGTTGAACCGACCACCGGAGCAGGGTGATTTGTCGTCAGTGCTCGGCCCGACATATTTATATGACCTGACGTGGTGACGAATTTGGCACAGTAAACTTCATTGCCTTTCCCAAAGAGGTCGAGAAAGATATTATTACCCATGCATGTTGATTATTATGGTATAAATATAGGTTAATCAAGCATACGATAACGGGATTGATCTACAGATCAATGCTATCATTATGTAGAAGATTCGTGCCTAACAGTATATCATATAAGCTAAGAAGAAGAAGTGTTCCATCCTTTAACCTATTGACATCAATTATTTGACGTAGGTCTTGATCATCATCAATGCAACCCACATACGTCCCACTGTCGGGCTCCAGCCTCCTCCACAATGGGAGAGAATTTGACCTACTATACCATGCTGGTCAGGCATATTGGTATAAGGGTTTCATTTTGAGTTTTCCTTCTCTTGCACAGATGTTATGTGCATATCATATCCCATAGTCGTCTTTTACGACATCCACAAGACAGGAAGTGGCGAATTGTATTCTTATACCGTCATAAGGAGGGATAATACCATAATTGCCTCGCTTGGTAGGCGTATCAGCTTTTGCAGTATCTCATTTTACTGATAATCCCTCAACAGATTTTTATGAATCCTAAGGGCAAAGTTGCAGAATTAAATCGCCATCACACTAAGACGTATATACTCGTGTGTATTTGTATTGGATAGACAACTGAAAGTCTATTTGATCTAAACTATGTAGTTCTGTTTTAAATTAAACAGAAAGTACGCCGATCCGATGATAGTATATTAGATTTGTTAGGTTTAAATTAATAAATTGTCATAATACAATAATTACTACAAGTTTAATATTTAATAATTACTAACCAAAAACAATATACCTACCTAGTTTTTACTAGTAATAAATTTGGACCAAAATGTGGGCTTAAAATTAATAATTAATTCTGTAGTGGGAAGATATAAATCTCTATAACAACGATGACTTGTTAGATATAAGATATTCAATATATCTGACCACTGATCCACTGACGTCAAGTTACCCTGCTCCGGTGGTCGGCCCAACGATGAAGGCGACGTGTCACGGGTGGGTTACGGGTGTGCGTGCCTCTGTCGCCCCGGACGGAGTGGTTCAGAACTTCGGGCAAAAGTCAAAAAAAGTCAAAAATCAAATATAAACGCGATAAAATCCATTAAAATAGTTTTATTTGTAACTAGGAAATACATATGTTTTATATGCTACTTTTTTCCTTTTTTCCAGTGAGGCGTTAAATACAGAACGAAAATTGCACAATAAAAATTAAACTTTTAATTGTACATATGAAATGCATATTGGAAATATCTTGTTAGTTTTGTGTATCTACTAAGCGTGAACTGTCTGGCTCGACGGGTATTTTTGGTTCCGGGAGCATTTCCATCGACTTGTTCCCCGGTTTGTCGGCGCGGCGTCCGCCCTTTCGTGGTTGATGCCGAATGTGGGCGGACCCAGCGCTACGTGCCGACAGCTGTACGTGGGGGGGAATCCGATCGATGGCCCTGTACGGCGCACCGGTGTGGGCGGGGTCCCTGACCGTCCGTCTGAGGGCCCTCTTGTGGCGACCACAGAGGGTCATGGCGATCAGGGCCATACGCGGTTACCGCACGGTGGCGACGTAGGCAGCGTGCTTCCTGGCCGGAACTCCCCCGTGGGACCTGGAGGTGGAGATGCTCGCTGGCATTTATCGGCGGGTGTCGGAGACGCGTGCCCGCGAAGGTATGGTCTCGTTGCGGGAAATTATCGCCTGGCGGGTCGACGCCCGCCGAGATGTCATTGCCCGTTGGGCAGTCCGGCTGGAGAGTCCTCGGTACGATGTCAGGACCGTCGAGGCCTTCCGGCCGGTGCTGATGGAGTGGTTGGAGCAGACGCACGGGGTGCTTTCCTTCCGACTGGTGCAGGTGCTGACGGGGCACGGTTGATTCGCGAAGTACCTGCACAAGATTGTCAGGAGGGAGAGCACACTCCTGCCACCACTGCAATTGCGACGAGGACAAGGCGCAGCATACGCTCGAAGTGTGTGCCGCGTGGGAGGGGGAGCGCTGTGAACTCGTCGCGATTATCGGTGCCGACCTGACGCTGCCGACCATCGCCAGGGAGATGTTCGATAGCGTCAGGAACTGGGACGCGGTCGCCACCTTCTGTGAGGCCGTAATCTCGGAAAGAGGCGGCGGATCGTGTGCGAGTAGAGCTCCTATTCGGCGACACGTTCCACCGCCGGCGACTCGGGTGGTGCAGGCGCGAGTATCTGCGCCTAATGCCGCCCTAGCCGAGGCCGCGGGTGATCGGACCGGGGAATTGTCTGTCACCCGTAGAAAGGCTGACCGTGCGACGGCGACCGACGTCCCAGGACGTCGAGAGGTGAGGGTACCCGAAAGGGTATTCCGTCGGGCCGACCACTGATGACGAGTCACCTCTGCTCCGGTGGTCGGCCCAACAACGAGGTGACGTGGGTACGGGTGGGTTATGAACCCGCGCGCCGTCCACCCATAAAAAAAAGCGTGAACTGTCTACGGATTTCATGGAGAACCTTTGTCCCAAAGCAAATTGTAATATAATTGTATTAAATACTAGCAACCCGCCCTCGCTTCGCTTTGGTTATAGGTTATAGTCGTTTTACCCGCGTAGTTCCCGTTCCCGTAGGAATACCGGGATAAAATATAGCCTAGTTTACGCCCTGATATTATAGATTTCCACTGGTGAAAGAATTTTTGAAATCGGTCCAGCCGTTTTGAAGATTACCCGGAACAAACAGACAGACAGACAAAAAAATTTTAATCTACATTTTAGGCATAGGTGTCGTGCAAATAACCGTGTGAGCATGAAAAAAGCCTATTATTTTGACATTACAAACAGACACTCCAATTTTATTTATTGGTACAGATGTGGTGCACTGTTTCGCCATTCATATACTTAGGGTAAGCTAGTCGAGATGATTCGGCAGAATAGAACAAAGTGGGGGGAGGAATCAGAATGGAAACTTCCGGACTCACCTTTTTGATTCTTTCATACTTGTTCATGTCATAATAGCCGTTTATTGTAAGGGAAAATTAGGTGGCATTACTGAAATTTTGAAAATATTTAGACATCTCTTGAGGCCAATATTTCATGGAATTGTTGGTACAACAAAATTATAGTAACAAGCGATCATTAATAGTGGTATTCGTGGAGTGTTCTGCGAAAGTCAACTTAATTTTAATAAATGTCAGTTTTTTTATGATTTCAAAAAACCAAATTTATCGCATTTAAGACGTCACAATTTTTTATTTAAATGTTTCTCTAATGAAAAAATATAATTGACGTTGACGATGTTTATGATAAGAAAACTTCTGTATGTAGGTATGGATGAGGAGTAAATTTATGTAAGTCGTCATCAAAATGATCACGTGACGTGTTAAGGCTAACTCTATAACTGTAGCTATTTCAATATCACTATATCTACGCGGGCAGATGTTAAAACTACAAAAGCGTAAAAATTTTATAATTTTATATTTAAGATCAAACAATTAATTTACATATTCAAAAATAATAACTGATTGCTCACATTTTTAAGTTTCCACTTCTATCGCAAGTCATCATGAGTTCTTTGTGTTTTAAAGGACTATCTGGCATTAGGGATAGCAATTTATAGTAAGTATAGTGGGGAACTTCACAAACAAATTATTTACTGGACACAAATTACACCCAAACTCAGTATAACCATTACTAAATAACACAGAATTATCTTGTGTGGGGATCGAACCCTAGAAACTCCACTCTAGAGGTAGGTATTTAGCTCTCCCCTATTTGTAGAGTCAATATGAATATCAATATCCAAGATACACACTTTTTGCTTTTAACTATATTTTGGAACAGTAGTTTTTTTATCTGGTGAAGATACTCAATTAATTAATTAGTCAATTAATATTTATTTTATTACCACAAATTTTAGTGTTATCATCTCTATATAATATACAGGTTTTTGCGTGTTTCAAATGCGATCAATAAAATTTAATTAGTTTTGGTAACGATTTGTATACTGTTTCCTTTAGGGAGTATTGTTATTTTATTGGAAACTTCCGGACCTGTAATCGTTATCGAAGGTTAGGACTTGACAATTTGTCATATCATACGAGTTTAGCTGTTTCATCGTTGACATAAAACTATTCGGGTATAAATACAATGTATATTGGCTTGGTATTCATTTGTATTGGCATATCGATTCACAGTCGAACATTTCGTTTATTCTTCAAAATGAAAGCTTTCTTCGGGTATCTATTGCTGGTTTGTTTCCTCGCGAGAAATGCTGAGGTAAGTAATATAACAATAGTAATTTAATATTTTACTCACTTTTTTACTAATATCTGCACTAAAAACTTGTTAGAATACTGGGACTGCCGTACTACCAAACCACAATCCAAATTAAAATAAAACTTTTATTAAATTTATTTACATCAGAACTAAACGCTAAAGAAGTATTTTACCAAAAAGGAGCGCATTTGTATTAATTATAAAATAATGACTAAAATATTACTAATATATTAGCGCATCAAAATCTCGTTTCTAGCGTATACTTTAAAAAAAAAATTAAATAAATATGCATTTAAATTTTTACAGGCTTTCTCTGCCACAGAGAAGGCAGAAATATCTCGTCAAGTTATGTCAGCGGGGGTTGGATGTATAAAGGATAATCCACTTACATTAAGTGATTTCAAAGCCTTTAAGATGCATACGATTCCGGATGAAGGCAATGCAAAATGTTTTGTTGCTTGTATGTTCAAGAATGTCGGCATTGTGAGTAAATAAATTTTTTTTATATTAATTTTTTTAGATTAACCTATAGTTCGATGTTCAGAGTGTTCGGATGGTGTATGCTCTAAGCGACTTACAGTACGATATGTGATGGGTTCGACTCCTTTATTCTGATATTTGAGGGAGTGTTATTCATATATGGCACAGAGAGTTATTACAAAATGCAGCGTAAATAAAATCTTATAAATAAAAATGTCTGCTCATAATTCTAGGAGTTAACGTAGTCAATCACATTGACTGTGTTAACTCCTAGAGATGCCAATTATGAGCGGACATTTCTAAATATATGATCAAGAAATAAAAAGAGAATGTTTAGTACCGGGCTGTACTGAGTTCAGGAAAGACGTCCGAGTCTGTTCAGGCTTATATAACTGTAGGTGATTCAATAAAACAAAAAAACTCCTTTACATCGATCGGAATGCTACTTGCTATGTGCAATTATCAACGTTTTTTTATTTTGGGGGTGGGTTACGGTTGACGCACTCCTCGCTCCGCTCTGTCCGGGGCGACAGAGGGGTGTAAACACGCACACCCGTAACTCATCCGTGACACATCACCTTCGTCGTTGGGCCGACCACCGGAGCAGGGTGACTTGTCGTCAGTGGTCGGCCCGACGGAATACCCCCTGATGAATACCTTCTCCTCGACTGACTTCCCCCCTCGGGGGAGGACGTCAGCGTCTCGGCGGGCGTCGACGCTCCAGGCAGACCAATTATCAATCTAAACTATTCTTGAATCTACCTGAACATACATGAAAAATTTAAACGGTTTAAGTTTAGTCGCACGTCCAGAAAAATTGCATGTACGTATATGTACTGTTAACTATATAACTTTGAAGAATTATTGTTAGCCGCTTACACCCCGCAGGGGCGTAGAGGCTGACAGTGCCCTTATGGTGCAATGTTCCTTTTCCCAGTGTGCAATTTTCGCTCAGTGTATTTCCAACTTTTTAAACGAAACACTAACGTGAGGCCTTCAAGGCTCTTTAGCTACATACTCTACGGACGATAATCCTGAAGTCTATTTTCTATGCGTTATTAAATAAATTAACTTTCCATCGAGGCGCTAGATTTAATTATATATGACTTATAAATATTATTTAGACTGATTTCCAGTACTACCAGCAGTAAACTACCTGCCATGTCTCTGTTCCATCATTTCCATCCTAAGGTTGTCTGGAAGAGATGGCTTATAGCAACAAAGCCTCCCCATTTGTATATTCTGGGTTAGGTTAGTATTTAAGTAAGGCGAAGTTAGTCTTACTTATGCGAAAGTAATAATTTATTTATGAATTTTCTAACGAACATTTAGTAAAGTATACAATATGGTGCAGATGCATCACTGACTTTATACATTTCAATCAGATTTACACGAATAGGCGACGACAAAATCAAAAACTTTACGTTTCTAATTCATTTACGAATCGATATTTTTACGTCAAATTTTTTTCATGGGTTTCTACCATCAATGTCTAACTCCTATTTGATCAGTTGTTACATAACATGAGATACCTGTATATTGTACTCTGTATATAAAAACTGTTGGCACAGCAGATTAAGAGACGGATTTAAACAGAAAACACCATTAGTACAGAAGGAAAACTCGGCATAAAATTCTGTACCGTTTTATTTAATAATTGTGAGATTAGTAAACCATTTTATCATTTAAGTTAGTTTCCAAAAGTATAAGAGTTGAGAAATGACCATTATTTATTTTATCAGATGGATGATAAGGGAATGTTATCGCCGGCTGGAGCACGAGCGAATGCGGCCCAAGTATTCAATGGTAACGAAGAGTATTTGAAGAATGTTGATGCAATTATGGAGAAATGCTCGAAAGGTAGGGTTTTAATTATACGAACATATATACCTCTGAGAAGGAAAACACGAAATAAAACCCTATATCAACGCGTCTGACCAGCGAGGTATAGTCGGTCAATTTCCCTCCCATAGTGGAGGAGGCCCGAGCCCAGAAGTGAGACGTGTATGGGCTGAGATGATAATGATATACCTCTTTGGTTCAGAAAACCTTGTTGATTTTTTTAATAAGTCATTCCATTTTAATTCCCTGTGTGGTTAAGGATACAATTTATCATCATCCCCTAGTTTACTCTGGGCGTCTTAAAAACTTGCTAAAACTTGCTCAGTGGTCAGCAGCCTTTTGTTGAGAAACTCATAACGGTACCGACGATCGTTAACACTTTCTAAGTAAGGGAATGATGTTACCCTTCCTGTAGGGGCCTATGTCGAACAATAGAGGTCAATGGATGAATGGAATCAGAACAATGATTTAATTTGTTAATCGAGCTAAGGATTTCATTCTCTAGGAATCTTGAGATAGGCGGTCTTTGCTCAGGTCAATACGACATCTGAGCAATCAAGCACTAGCAATTCTTAAAAAATCGGCCAAGTGCGAGTCGGACTCGCGCACGAAGGGTTCCGTACCATTGACTAGGTAAACAACAGTAGGTATACAAATATATTTCAATTCCTATATTTCAAATGCCTACCTGTTGCCATTATCGATATCCAGCAAAAAAGGCCAAAAAAAATCGCGTTTGTTGTATGGGAGCCCCCTTAAATATTTATCTTATTTTGTTTTTAGAATTTGTTCTTTTAGTGACAACTAAATACATAAAGTAAAAATTTCAACTGTCTAGCTATCATGGTTCTTGAGATAGAGCCTGGTGACAGACAGTCGGATGGACAGACAGTAAAATCTTAGTAATAGGGTGCCGTTTTTACCCTTTGGGTACAGCACCATGAAAACTCGATATTTCATAATTCATCTTTTCCAGTGAACGAGGAGCAAACGACAGACGGTTATAATGGTTGCGATCGAGCAAAACTTATACATACATGCTTGACGGAAAATGCTAGCAACGTGAGTACTGGTCACTTCATTTTACACTAAGATTAGAGTATAAAATTATCCATGCATGCCAGAATAAGAGTAAAATATGTCGCCACCCTTTTATTTCCTGACTGTTACTGTTTACGAGTACGTTCCTTAGTCATCTTTTTTTTTTTATAGCAAGCAGTGGCAAATGAGCAAACAGTACACCTGATGGTAAGTGTTGCTGCCGCTCATGGACCTTTACAAGGCCGCTGCCTACCGCGAAAAAAGTAAAGGGAGTGTGAATGCGTGCCTTGAGGCTCGGTAATACCAAAGGCACCACCAAAACCCTCTACACGCGAACACCCTCAGAAAGTTGGGCTTCCGGCTCTCTCGCTCACCGAACGAAGCGCAGGAACGAATTGCTACTACTCAGACGTCGATTTTCTGCGAGAGCGTGGTACTACTCCGAACGGACCATGGTCAATTATTAGCCTTTCTTTATATATTTTAAATTACTGTTGAGTAGAAGTCCCCCTTCTACTCAACAGTAATTTAACTATGTAACAATATTGATGTGATGTGAAAGCCTATTTTTATACACATGATAATCAATTAAGTTTTCAATATACACATAAAAACCCTCTCACTTTTTCGCGGGTGTTGTAAATATTAAAGACAAAATGGCGTTTTATTCCTGCAGACACAAATAAGCTAGCTTGTTTAGGACTGTAATACACATTAAACTGCCCAGCTAAAAATGCTCATGCTGGATATGAGCTTCTTCTAGATCAGTTCTTTCCTGTAATCGATGACATGAGAAATAGATATTAATAATCTCTAATCAAATTATATTTTGTTACAGTATGGATTTGACTTTGATTTTTGAACGTAGCAGTCGTGATTTTATTTATCACTGAAGAATCCATAGGACTTTGCATTTTTAATAATCGTCAAAAAATATATTTCTGTAAAAATGTTTTCTGAATTTTTATTTACTATCTACTCCAATATATCGAACAGTAAAAGAAATACCACCGAAAACAAAACTTGTAATAAAACCATGCGAGGCTTGGTTTCTCTCTTAGTTCTTCTACCATAAAAAGTTGTGAGATCCATGTAATACCAAGTCGGTTAGTTTATTCAGTCCCTACTACTATTGTTAGAAAAATGACTACTTATAAAAGGCCGTAGCTGCACTTTAAACTCCCAGGCTCGTGAGTTGATTGTGTAATTACACAAATATTTTGAATTTTATTGATAATGAAATAATTATTAATGTTCGCGACGATGATACTTCAAGTAAACTTATCACAAAATAAAAGGCCCATTTTGACAGTTCACGCCTGTTGTGGGTATTAGAAAATATGTATATACCTGCATCTTAAAATAAATCAGTTGCTAACTAGACACAGCGGTGTTTCATTACATTACATGGTGACAGCGGTAAAAAAGTAGATTACATTGATTAAACTTAGCTATTGCAATATTTTCATAGTTTAGTATTTATAGTACGTGTGATTGAGTATGGAACACGCGCGACCACCATCGGAATTAAGTTTGGAAGGCAGCTCCGTCGGCCGGGCCGACGCTTGGAAGCGTTGAAAAACGCAATTTTTACTGTTCTTAAAAGCATCTGGGGTGCATAAGGAAGAAGGTGGTGTTCAAGCCAGCTTATTGATCAATCTTATTGGAGCCGAGGGATTCGACGTATACGAGACATTTACGTTCGATAACGACGCACAGAAGGATGACGTCACATTATTAATTAAGAAGTTTGATGATTATTTTGGTGTGAAACAAAATATAACTCTGGCCAGGTATAATTTCTTTATGAGAAATCAAGAAAGCGGTGAGTCTATCGATCAATATTTGACAGCATTAAAGTTATTATCGAAAATTTGTGAATTTAAAAATTTGGAGGAAGAATTGATTCGCGATCGGATCGTTTGTGGTATACAAAGTATAGTTGTGAGAGATCGTTTATTGAGAACAGACGATTTAAATTTGGATAAGGCCGTTAAAATTTGTCAAGCTCATGAGATTTCCAAAGATAGCAATCGCGTATTGGAGACGCGTAGTACATTAGGCATAGCGGATTCAGTGCCTCTGCAGGTGAATAACGTCGGCATGCGCGGCGGTGTGGGACGAAGCGGCTGGCGAGCGCGCGGGCAGCGCCGTGGGCGTGGTGCTGCTGGGCCTAGCAATAGCCCCAGCGAGCGCGCGCGACGTGCTGCGCTAGCGGCTCCCGGGCCCTGTCTTAGGTGTGGAGGTCAGTGTGTTGACTATAGGTATTGTCCAGCTAATACTGTTCAGTGTTATATATGTGAAAAGCGTGGGCATTATGCTAGAATGTGCAATTTAAAAAATAGTGTTAAAAAACTTTATAACATAGAAGTGTGTGAAGAGGAAATCGAGGATGGCGATTGTGAGTCGTTTTTTATATCAGCTTTATATAATTTATCTGAAATTAGATCACCGTCTCAGGACTGGTGTGAAACTCTCCAATGTATTGGCGGTTCTGAAATGTTCAAATTGGATACTGGGGCTGATATTAACGTATTAGCATATGAGCGGTTTAAATCATTAGGTTATAACGATATATTAATTAAATTTAATAAAAATGTTAAATTGCAGTCGTATAGTGGAGATTTTATTCCTATAAAGGGTACATGTAATTTAAAATGGTACTATAAAAATATACCTTACGAATTAAAATTTGCAATTTCGGTAAATAAATGTCAAAGCGTGCTGGGATTGCAAGCTTGTATAAATTTAGGGTTGATTAAAAGAATTTACAGTTTTAACTTAAAAGAGTATGACGAATTGTTTAGTGGCTTAGGCTGTTTGCCGGGTGAATATCACATTGTATACGATAAGGCGGTACCGCCTGTAATTTGTGCACCGCGTAAAGTACCGTTAGGTTTACGCGACAAGTTACAAGATGAGTTGAATAGGATGGTAGAATTAAATGTTATTCGAAAAGTGACTCATCCAACCCCTTGGGTCAACTCGTTAGTAATTGTTGCTAAAAAAAATGGACAGTTACGTATATGTTTAGATCCAAGACCACTTAATAGAGCTATACAACGAGCGCATTTTCATTTACCCACGGTAAATGAGTTAGCTACTAAACTACAGGGTGCTAAATATTTCTCAGTATTAGATGCAAATTCAGGATTTTGGGCGCTGAAATTAGACGATGCCAGTGCGGACTTGTGTACGTTCAGTACACCTTTTGGGCGGTATCAGTACTTGCGATTGCCATTCGGATTAAATTGTGCACCTGAAGTATTTCATGCCAAAATTAAACAGTATCTAGAAGGATTAGAGGGAGTAGATTGTTTTATAGATGATATTATTTGCTGGGGAAAAACTAAAGAAGAACATGATATGCGGTTAAAAGAGTTATTAAATAGGGCGCGAGAAATTAATTTGAAATTCAAAAAAGATAAGTGTCTAATATGCGTGCAAGAGGTTACGTATTTAGGTCACATTTTTAATGCAAGCGGAATGAAAGTTGATACGGAGAAAGTGAAAGCCATTAAAAATATGCCCGAACCAAACGATCGGAAAAGCTTAGAAAGGTTTTTAGGGATGACAAATTATCTCGCTAAATTCATACCAAACTACTCGGAACACATATTTCCACTTACGAGATTGCTAAAGAAAGATACAGTATGGCATTGGGACGTTGGACATAAAAACACGTTTGAAAAATTAAAACAATTAATAAGTGATGCGCCGGTGTTGTCGTTATATAATGTGCATAGTCAGGTGTTATTGTCAGTAGACGCGAGTAGTACCGCGCTGGGCGCAGTGCTTATGCAGGACGGCCGACCAGTTGAGTATGCATCGCGCACGCTTACTGACACGCAACAGCGATACGCACAAATAGAAAAAGAAATGCTAGCCATTGTGTTTGCGTGTCAAAAATTTCATCAATATATTTATGGTAAAAATAATGTTATTATTGAATCAGATCATAAGCCACTCGAAAGTATATTTAAAAAACCGTTAGATGCAATTCCAGCACGTTTACAGCGTATGATGTTAAGAATTCAAGGATATGATTTGGTGGTTACGTATAAGCCTGGTAAATATATGTACATTCCTGATACGTTATCTCGTGCGCCTCTGCCAGATTTATATGAGGACAACATTACCACAGCTGTACTAAGTCAGGTTAAAATGGTAGTAAATAGTATACCAATGTCGCTCAGTAAGTTTACGCTTGTAAAAAAAGAAACATGTAAAGATAGAAATCTCATGTTGTTATTAAAATACATTCAGCATGGATGGCCTGATAAATTTCATGTATCTAGCGATTTAAGATATTATTATTCTATAAGAGACGAATTATATTCTGTGGATAATGTAATATTCAAAAATAAACTAGTTTTAATACCGTGTTCTTTACAAAATAATATGTTAAAACTTATTCACGAAGGACATTTGGGCATTGATCGTTGTAAGAGACGCGCCCGTGACGTGTTATTTTGGCCCGGCATAACAAAAGATATTGAAAATTATGTAAGGAAATGTAAAATCTGCGAAGAGAATTCAAATAAACCTAGCAAGGAGCCTATGATTCCTATACCTATACCAAATATACCATGGAATAAAATTGGTACTGATATATTTGAGTATGGAAAAAAAAATTATTTAATCCTAGTAGATTACTTTTCTGGTTTTATTGAAGTTGGTTATTTAAGAGATACTTCATCAAATTCGGTTATAAATATATTAAAAGAAAATTTTGCACGCTATGGTATACCAGAAACGGTCATTAGTGATAATGGTCCCCAATTTACGTCTAGAAATTTTGCTAAGTTCGTGTCTGAGTGGGATTTTTGTCATGTCACATCTTCTCCTCGATACGCGCAATCCAACGGTAAATCAGAAAGGGCGGTACAGACAGTAAAGAAAATGTTAAAAAAAACCATCGATAGTAAATCTGATTTTTATTTAAGTTTACTTAGCTATAGAAATACACCACGAGAAAATTTGAATTCTCCTGCACAGCTTATGATGGGCCGGCGACTAAATAGTAGATTACCTGTTCATTACGATCTTTTAAAATTCCAAAATTATAGCAACGAGAAACAATACGAAAATTTATTAGATAAGCAGATAAAAACTAAATTTTATTATGACCAACACTGTAAACCGCTACCAGAGTTAAATGTTGGCGATGATGTTTTAATGTTAGACGACAATAAAAGTGAACGAATTCGCGGTAAAGTCGTAGCGAAGGCTTCCACTCCACGCTCTTATTTTATTAAAAATAAAAGAGGTATCTATCGCCGTAATCGCCGACATTTAACAAAAAGTACGTCGGTAGGTAAAATATCAGATGATGTAAAAAATGAATATATTGAAATATCTGATCAGGACGATGATGACGTCTTACTTTCGGGAGATGATGAGGATGATGAGGACTATGAACCGGGTGTCGATGATGATAAGATCTATCGAAATTCTTATTCACCACCTTGTACTCGTAGTAGAACTATACATCATAAGCAAGATCTATAATTTTCCTTTATATTATTATTGTTTAAATTATTTAGGGGGAGATGTTGTGGGTATTAGAAAATATGTATATACCTGCATCTTAAAATAAATCAGTTGCTAACTAGACACAGCGGTGTTTCATTACATTACAACGCCCAAGAAGTTTTGTGTTTTTTACTGATCAAAATGTTCCAAAGGTAATTACATTTTTCATTGATGGGTACCGCCCACTTGACTTAGTGCTGTGCATAAAAATTTCTTCATATTGTCCACAGACTATTAATAATCCCTAGACGAGGCTGCGGGTGACTGGAGCGGGGAGTTACTCCGTCACCCGCCGTGAGGGCGACCGCACGACGAGACGACCGACGTTCCCCCGGGGAACATCGGCCGTCGAGGAGAAGGTACTCCTCAGGGGTATGCCGTCGGGCCGACCACTGACAACAAGTCACCCTGCACCGGTGGTCGGCCCAATGACGAAGGCGACGTGTCACAGGTGGGTTACGGGTGTGCGTGCTTACCCCTCTCTGTCGCCACGGACTGAGCCGGGCGACGGGTGCGCTGACCGTAGCCCACCCCCAAAAATAGGCTATTATTAATCGATTAAGGAAAAGGCGGACTTACATTTCGCCGGTTTTATTAATTTTAATACTAGTGTTTAGTCCAATTAATTACTGAATTTCACCAGCTGTGTGGTTATCTTTACTGAAAATTATGAGCTTGAAGCTCAAAGCCGTAAATAATGGCTTGGGGAGTTTTACCGCCATCGCTGAGGCAGCCGCTTCGCGGTATTATTATATTTGCCGAAATTGGTGTAAATTCCAGTTTTTATGTGTAAAAATAGTGTCTTTATGGACATAACGTCACGCACGCCACAATCCAAAGCCGCCTTTCTCCACTATGAAAATGATGACATCGCTGAATAAAGCTTGTGCCAAAATTACTAAAGGAGACTGAACAAAATTGGTAACAAAACTCGAAAAATACATGACAGAGACGTCAATATTGACAATATAATTGAAAATGAAATAATTAGCTCAACTGACTATTTTGCTCATCATCTGAAGAAAATTATTGAAGATTCACTTTGCTCGATTTTTTTTTGTGATTGAGTGAATTGTATTGTAACAAAAATATAGAAAATTGACCTTTCATAACATTGTATCATTTCAAAACACCGACAATATCAAAGTTTAAATTAAATTTTCAAATCAGAACTTTAATACAACGCGCTTTACAATACATATTCAAATCAATCAAATACTCATGCAAACTGAATCGATTTATCGTGAGTATCAAGTAGGTACCGAGTCGTATGGTTACATCACTAGTTACATCGCTAAAACAAATGTCAAAACGGAGTTTTTGGCGGGAATCTGAAGTACACTTCAGATTCCCGCCAAAAACTCCGTTTGCGAGGGCGGGTTGCTAGTATTATATAAACTTTATTAATATTTATTGTCATTGCTCCGCTTTTATACTAGTAGTAGTATTATGTTGCTACAATATACTCGTATAGTTAGTGTAAAGATTAGGTATACCTAATCTTTATTTTGATTGTCTTTGGTATAGAAATACCTAGCCCAGTAGTTCAGCATAACCTAACAGTGAAGTGACGTGACGCTTCATAATCGAGCAAATGATACCGTTCATTGAAGAGACCATCGATACCTTTATCTGGATTTCGAAGACATCAGTTACTCTACTACATCGATGTGCCGACGACATGTCAATATATTTGATGCGGTCAGCCTCAATGTGGGCGGTAGATAAATCGCACCCGTTCCGAATACATCTTGGTCGTATGCCAATATGTACAGATTTGACAAATTACTACCTATAGTCCATAAAATATAGGATGATCTCTGTGACAGTTGCCCCTAGTGCTGTCACGTTTACGATAAAGTCCGTAGTTTTTTATCGATAAAACTCTTTATTTTTGTAATTGTGATTTTCTATTATAATTAAAATACAATCCATGAAAATCTTTTTGAATTTATTTCAAACAAAAAGTGTTTTTTTTACTGTTTTAATTATTCAAAAGGAGTACAATCAAGGCCCAGGTCACTATTATCGTCATCACTGGAGCGTTCCTGGTAGAACATTTATCATTTTTTGCCAAATAGGGACAGTCGTTAGATCAATCAATCAATTATGACTGTTTTATAAATTAATATGTCTAGTTTATTGACAATAATGCGTACATAATATTATCATCTACTCTGAGACGAAAAGTAGTTTTTTAACGTTTAATTAATTCAATTTATGTATTTTATAATGTAACTGTCTGTTTTAATTGTAAATATATGTTGAAAGTTTTATATAGGTACTGTATTGGGTTTATTTCTTTTATGAATAACTAGCTGACCCGGCGAACTTCGTACCGCCTAACAGTCAATGAATGTCGTGTTACCTTTTAGCTGAACTAATTTAGGCTTTGATGAACGTAATACAATGATACAAAATAATATAAATATAGATACAAACATAAAAGTATTTTATTATGATGAATAATGATGAAAACATACAGAACGAGAATAAAAACTAAAAAAATAATAATAATTAAGTACTTCAAACTCATGTCAGAAAAAAATGATTGAAAACTATGTTGTGCAGATTGGGATACACTCGGATTAATTCATTAATGGGATTTTCATTCAAGCACCTTGTGGTAAACGTTTTTAGGTCAGGCGCAAGAACAAATAAAGCGGATGGTTTGCCGACACGTGAGCATGCCACGTACAATTGACCATGAGAAAAACATGCATTTTCTAGATTGAGGCCACAAATAGTCAAGGATTGGCCCTGTGATTTGTTGATCGTCATGGCAAGACGAATCGGGAATTGAATTCGTTTAAACTCAAAGGGCATATCCGTTGGGATCATCGGAATCCTTGGAATAAGAACTTCCTCATCTTTAAATTTCCCTTTAAGTATCGACGCGTGAATCACATTGCTCATCAGTTTTTTTATCACCAAACGCGTTCCATTGCACAGTTTTGGTTGGTTTAAATTTCTAAGCATGATGACTACCGAGCCAACCTTAAGTTTTAAATTGTGCGGTGGTAAACCAGGCACATCCAAGGAGTTTAAAAATTCACTTGGATAATTAGTGGCTTCTTCTTCGTTTGTTACACAGTCGATAGATTTGAATGAATACAGAGTACCTACGATTTGATTTTGAATTATAAAATTGAGGTCATCTACATCTTTATTTTTAGCAGCCAAAACTGCTCGCTCACTTAACCATTTAGTATTTTTGTGGTTAGCAATGATATCCGGGAATACTTTGTTGATAAGCTCGTCTTTTGATGATACGAAATTGCAAAAATTTGGAGGAAATGAAATCAAACCGCTCGATTTGTCAACAGGAACACGGCCATTACCGATAGTCAGCAATTGCTTCGAGAACTCATCAGCAGATAGATCGTTCAACAATGCAACTCTCATATTTACAGACAGTTGAAGTTTCTTTACATATCGCCACAGATTTGACGCTTTGAGGCAAGCGTTTATTTCGTCGGCAGCAGTAGATCTTGGAATGACTGGTAGTGTTTGTCGGAAATCGCCAGATAATAAAATAATTGCACTACCAAAACATCTCGAGTCATTGCGCAGATCTTTTAATGTCCGGTCTAGTGCTTCCAATGCGCGTTTGTGCGCCATTGTACATTCGTCCCATATGATGATTTTTGATGCTACTAAAACTTTGGCCATTGCAGAGTGTTTCGAAATGTTACATGTCGGTTGTTCAGTAGTTTGAAGGTTTAATGGCAATTTTAACGCTGAGTGAGCCGTACGGCATCCGTCTAACAATGTGGCCGCTATTCCAGAAGAAGCAATTGCTACCGCAATTTCGGATCTCGCACGTACAGTGGCCAAAATCAATGACATGAGGAATGTCTTCCCAGTTCCACTGGGGGCATCCAAAAAAAATAAGCCGCCATTTCCATCATCAATTGTATTAATCAGTGTATCATAGACTTCCCTCTGCTTAGGATTCAACAGAGGTATATTCGTTTGAACTGATTGGATTAGTTCATGTGGATCATATTCATGTTCACGTTCCAATTCTCTATTAAATGCGTCATTCATTCCGCGATCTGGCGCTGGCATTCCTAACATAACTAACAAACTGCCGCACATGAGGTAACACATATCTTCGATCAAGAGCAAAGTCTGGTTATGCATCTCCCCATTCACCTCAAGATCGGGATTTCTTGAGCTGACGCGAATTCGATGTAAAGTATCTTCACACATGTTATCTTTGTATTTGTTCCATAGGTCACGTGGGTTCGATGGGAAGCATGTCGAAATGATGATAGCAAATAATGTGCGTATCTGACTTGGAGATGCAGAAATAATTGCTTCAGCGATTGTCGTGTCCCAATGAGTATCGTTTTCAAGCAAATTCAGCTCTTGACATGCTGCACGAAATGTGGGGCACACTATACCATTAACAGTTCGTAGTGATTCAAATGATGTTGGCCCTCGAACATGTACTAGCAACAACCGCAAATAGAAACATTCATCATTCTTCGGATGAACTGTGTAAATACGACCAAGAGCATCAGTAGAACGCATATCTGGATGACCAGGAACTGCATCGCCTTGCTTCCGACGTTGAAATTTCTTCGATGTAGCGTTCCAAGTGTAATAACGTGGCATTTCTGAGTAAAGCAAAGTTCGTGCGAACGGATCACTTTGACAAATCGCAAAGAAACTGGTTAGTGTTGTCGCTGGAGGTGTTTCGGCACGTTGAGCAGCATTCGACGCTGTGAAATATACTCTCTGACCGTTCTCTAGATGCACCCCCAAATGTACAACAGTGGGATGACGTTCGTGAATAGGGAATGAAAATATACGCCAAATTGCTTCATTGCAGTTCACATATCTACCAACTTGATAGCGCGTGATTTCATCGTTGATATTGGATGTTTGGATACCAAAAACCACATGTCGCTCCCTTTCGTGACATATTTGCAAATGTATTTAATTGACTTGACCGAATTGCAATACTCAACATTACAATGTGCCTTGGATGTTTTGGAAAGAAGTGGCGAATATGGAACAATCCAACTGTTGTCAACTACGAAATCGTTTCCTTTCACTTTAGTTGTGATAGTTCTACCATTATCATCTGGCGATCGACGCCGATACAATGGATAACCATCGTTGCCTGTAATGGTCTCTGCCGTCAATTTTCGTGGATACCGTTTGGAACACTTGCCTTCGACCATGCACGGTGATTGGCGGTTGATAGTGCCACACGGTCAATGAATCATATTCGTGATTACAACATCATGTAGGTCTGGATCGGTTTCAGGAGCAGGAATCTCCGCACATATGATGTCATCTATTTGATCTGGCCGAATTCTTTCGACTAACCAAATTAGAATGTGAGCATGCGGTAGGCCTCGTTTTTGCCATTCGATTGAATACATCCAGCATCGAGTGTTCCCAAAGACGTGTTGCTTAACAATGTAATTCATTAGTGACCGAATGTTTTGCCTGAAAACACGTGCGGTGATGTCGTGTCGATCACTTGATGTTTGTTCGGGAAGCAGCAATTGAATAATTTCTATCCATTTTGGATTACATGTAAATGTAATGAATAGATCTGGCCGACCATAATGACGAACATATGTCATTGCATCTTGCGCATATTCATGCAAATAACGCGGGCTACCTGTGTATAAATGTGTAAAAATGTGTATAAATTTGAGATCATAATTTGTATAGTGGTGTGAGTGTGTACGTGTGTAATCGTCTGCGCGCCATTAGTATTTTGAGATTCATGTTTCGAACATTCGAAGCACTGACACTATCCTTATATTTTATATCTTTAAACGAGCAATTCAGGATCTCGGCAACGGCTCCAACGATTTTGTTGAAACTTGGCATACTAGAGGTTTCGGGTCCAAAAAATCGATCTAGCTAGGTTTTATTTATAGAAAATGTTGTTTTGTCCGTGTTTTTAGCAAAAAAAACAATGACATTAAATTTTAAAAGAATATGAATTCAAATTTCGTTGTCAACGTCATGATTTACGATAGCCCAGATGGGAAGTTGACAGGTTCTAATTTTGTTTTTTTATGGGATTCAGACAGCGTCGGTTCGAATCTCGGTGTTATTGTTATTCTTTTTTTGTAATTTTTTATATTTGTTTCATTATTTATTTTTAATTAATATATATCTAAATAAATTCGATAAAAATATTCCGGTCAACCAGATATTACGTTATTATTCTAAGAATATGAAGTGTTTTTACATTACGTACATGACGGGTAATTAAAATTTTGAAATTAAACGGATTCTTAGAGTTACTATGTTATTTCTGTATTAATTTCATTCATCAGTATTAACGTCCGCTGTTGAACTGAAGTGTTCGTAGCGTTTGTACAACGTGAGTTATTTTAAACTATTTATTACCTTGCGTATGGTGACGGAGTAAGAATACAAATAACCACTCCCTATGTTGTCCGTGGATGTTGTAAAAGACGATTAAGGGATATCATACGCATTTAACATCTATCCAAGAGAAGGAAAACTCGAAATAAAACCCTATATCAACCGGTCTGACCAGCATGGTACAGTAAGGTCAATTTCTCTACTGTTGTGGAGGAAGCTCGAGCCCGACAGTGGGACGTATATATACTCACTTCGGTCCATGACACCTGTAGTATATGCCAAGATACTCCTCTTCCCTTTAGTTTTCATGTAGTAAGTTATTCGTATCAATATATAAATACGTGAAGCAAAAACTTTGTACCCCTTTTTACGAAAATTACGTGGATGCACAAGTATGAAATTTGGCACAGTTGATGTATATAATGAGGAGAAGTGAAATTTCATATAATAATGGATTAGAAATGCATTAAATTTATTAAAAAAGTTACAATTACACACACTACAACGCAATCGCTATACACATACACGCGTTTGTGTGAGTGTGTTGCGTAGCAACACGCTTATACACTTTTGTTTACGGTTAAAATCTCTGTTCGAACTGAATGTCAAACAATCATAATTATGATGATAATGTCTACTAAAGATTTGTGCTTATATATAAGTTATTAGTGAAATACAGCTTGCTCAATTTACAATTATACATAAATAAAACTAAAGAAAATTGTGTAGCAGAAATATTAATTAAAATGAATTATGGCCGAATTTCGACCACACGCCGACCACTAGTGGTCTTAAATATGTCGGACCGACCACTGATGTCAAGTCACCCTGCTCCGGTGGTCGGTCCAACGACGAAGGCGACATGTCACGGGTGGGTTAAGGGTGTGCGTGCTTACGCCCCTCTGACGCCCCAGACGGAGTGGAGCGAGGAGTGCGCCGACCGTAACCCACCCCCAATAAAAAAATTTGGTCTTAAATATTTTGTCTGTAAACAGAATGTTATCTAATTGTTTTAAGCTTGATGTTGAATGAATGGAGTTTGACGTGACCAAATAGGTGTGGTGACGGAGTAAAAGTCCAATTCACCACTCCCTCTCTTGCCCGTGGGTGTCGTAAAAGACGATTAAGGGATTACTATGCTTATAACACATCATCGAAAACTCAAAATAAAACTCTATATCAACCCGTCTGACCAGCGTGGTATAGTAGTTCAATTTCCCTCTTATTGTGGAGGAGGGTCGAGGACATATATGAGGTGAGATGATGATGTAACGAAAACCTAACCTTCTATTCCGCCTCTACGAAGAAGTGTGCTATTTTTGAATACTCAGCAACTTGAACAGACTACATAGTATGGGTATGTTCCCTAATATCACAATTATCTTTGGCGGTCACACAATATTTTTGATATTTCTAAGGAGAGCGCTACTGTAAGTGCGCCTGGAGCTCTCTCAGCTAGTCGATACGACTCTTACGAAAAGTACGAGGTGGTCATCGATTTTATTAATCAGAAGGGTAGCGTCTAGGTCAGAGGTATCAAACTCGATTTTGCCGAGAGCCATATATTAAATATTGAATTCGTAGGCGGGCCAGATTGAAATTAAAAAAAAATAACTGAATTATTATAACATTTTATTTATTGAATTATATAGTATACATATAATATACGGTTGTTAAGAAATTACAATCGCGGGCCTTATTGATACGGCTCAGGGGCCGATTGCGGCCCGCGGGCCGTATCTTTGACATGACTGGTCTAGGTGTACTATTTGTAAATAATATCATTATAATTAATCCAATGATAATATACATATATAGTTTAAAAAAATATTAAATTGCTCGAACCAGTATTATAACCTTGCTCTTACCCAATTACTAGGGATCAACTAAATACGTGCTCTCATCTCAGCTCATATACATCCCACTGCTGGGCTCGAGCCTCTTCTTTCAGGTAGGCAGTTGACCTACTATACCATGCTGGTCAGACATGTTGGTATAGGGTTTTATTTCGAGTTTTTCTACTCGTGCACAGATGTTATATGCCTATTATGTCCTTTAGTCGTCTTTCACGACATCCACGGGTAAGATAATGGTGAATTGTATTCTTGCTCCGTCACCACACGGAAAATATAATTATCTTATCTTATATCTTTAAATGAGCAATTCTTGTATATATATACATTCAGGATCTCGTAAACGGCACCAACGATTTTGATGAAACTTGGCATACTGGAGGTTTCGGGTCCATAAAATCGATCTAGCTAGGTTTTATTTATAGAAAATGTTGTTTTGTCCGTGTTTTTAGCAAAACAATACAATGACATTAAATTTTAAAAGAATATGAATTCAAATTTCGCTGTCAACGTCATTACTTACGATAGCTCAGTTGGGAAGTCGACCGCTTTTCTTTTAGTGGGTATTGTTTTGGCATTCAAACAGCGTCGGATCGAATTTCGGTGTTATTATTATTCTCTTTTTGTATTTTTTTTTTAATATTCCGAGCGAAGCTCGGTCAACCTGATATTTTATTATTTATAATTAGCATTGTGACGGAATTAGAACACATTTCACCACTCTCTATGTGCTCGTGGATGTCGTAAAACACGGTTAAGGGAAATAATATGTATATAAAACTTATGCAAGAGAAGGGAAACTTGCAACATAACCCTATACGAACCTGCCTGACCAGCATAGTATAGTAAGGTCAATTTCCCTCCCAATGGTCAAGCTCACTGAAGGGTCTGCTTGCGGTGCTATGAGTGGGTGACTCCCTTCCTTCCACTGTGGTTGAGGGGAGTGATGGCGGCTCTAGTGGTTAACTCGTGATCGGGTGCCGCTTGCGGGATCTAGTCCAGTCATGGAACTTTTTCATTATATTTAATAACTATGTAATGTAAAAAATAATAATATTTAAAATGTAAAAAAAATGACAATATGTAAGTGCCGCCGCGGGGTTTATACATAATAAATGATTTGAATTTAAATTTGAATGGAAGAGGCTCAAACCCAGCAGTGGGGTGTAAATAAACTAAGACGATTCGATTTAAAAAAATGTCATTGATTCTTTCACTATTAGATGAACTGAATGAATAGTTATTTTTACATCTAGCTGTAGAAGGGAAATAATTAAATTAAACGAATGCATTATTCAGGATATATTAAAATTTAATTACATAAAGTCCATTAAGTCCACAATCCATTTAAAATAAACTAAGATATTACATTAATATTATTTAAAACGATGTTCCATTATGTTGCGCCAGGGTTTTCATTTCAATTGACACACCATCCTTTTTTAGAAAGCCATATCGAAATTGAACTGTAAAATAAAAGCACATGGGTAACTTAGGGAAGTTTATAATAAAAGTTGCGTAGTTAGCTAAGCAACTGATTCAATATTTATTATCATTTCATCATTATTACAGCTCATATACGTCCCACTGTTGGGCTCAAGCCTCCTCCACATTGAGAGGGAAATTTACCTACTACGCCGTTCAAACGGGTTGGTATAGGGATTTTTTTCAAGTTTTCCTTCTCTTGCATAGTTATTATATGCACAAAATATCCCTTAGTCGCCTTTTACAATACCTATGGGGAAGATTTACCACCCCCTCGGTGGTAAATTGTATTCTTACTCCGTCACCACAGGGAAAGTAGTGTTTTAATATAAGAAGCAAAACACCAGATGGTAAGCGATATTGCCGTACCTGGAGCGTTGCAATATCAGGGGCACAGCTAGGCCTCTGCCCACCGTGAAGAAAGTGCTCTTCTTAAACGTCGTATAAGAATGACACGTCATAGCGCTTGAGCACTACATTAATTTTTAACGTGATTATTTAATTATTGTGTATTTTGAACTATATTTAATCTGTGAGTGATGACTTCCAGGATGACGAGACCGAGTGGTTAATGTATATTTCCATGACAAATATTTATTTATTAAAACGTGCATGCAGAATTTTTGCTTATTTAATTTTTTTACTGTAAGATTTGTATAACTGAAACAAGTACTATCGCAAATAATCTAGTGGGAATTCGTTAATAAATAAAATATATATATATATATATATATATATATATATATATTTAATCCCTTAATTGTCTTTTACGATACTCACGGGCAAGGGTGCCCACCCTTGCTCCCTTTGCCACAGCAAAGGGAGCAAGGGTGGTGGATTGTATTTTTATTGCCTGTACAGCTGTTTCCATCCCTTAGAATTTTACTATACCTACGCGAAATAAAGATTCTTGCTTACCATCATTATACAGCATAATCTTGTAGATCTTTAAGAACTATCGATCATATACAATAACAAAAATTAAAAGTAACCACAGTTATTTATCATTGCGGTTAAATAACCTTCATTTGCTTCCGTACTTAAATGTTCTGAGAAAATTATTTTTTGCAGTCATTAGAAAAACCGTTCCTGTATGGTTAATATGAATACGCTGAATTTAATGATGGACTTTTAGACTATTCGCTTGACACGCGCGAAAAACCTCATTAGTAGTTGTCATATTGTAATTATAACTCAAATTGTAGGTACTTAATCTTAATTCGAATGTCATAATCGCTTGGCAGATGGGTCTCACCAGAAGGCAGTTTGCCCGAGACTGCTTCTGCTTCTTCTCGTGGCATTCCCTTAGATGTTTTTACGACCCCATGGTTGATAGTATGAATGTTATGATGACATAATATTCTGAACACTTCACATATAGAATTCCAAAATTGGAAAGATATTGGCCTATTACGTCACGCTTTCTTTTTCTTTCAGTAATGAATTTGCTATGCCCCTCAGTCGCCTTGAATATCATTCACGGGAAAGAAAGGTATGGTGATACACAATACTCTTGCTTCATTACCCAATAGACAACGGTAAGTGTAAAGGCATCTTCAATATTTAACTACAGAAAATAAATTCTATTACCTTTTCATAATTATCTACGTAGCAGTTGTATCCCAATTTCGCACGATCGCAACCCAGTTCACCATCATCGACCTCTTCATCGTTCACTGAAAAACAATATATGACTCGTATAACGATATAATTTGCAGATGTAATGACAAATGCTATTAGGCAAAGAAAATACCAATATTTTAGTAATACGTTTCTGATTTTATTAACAAATGTGATAATACATAGATTGGAAGAACTCCAAAAGTTGCTTGCTGGACTAGTTTGACAGTTATTGATGACAGTTACCAAACCGCCCTCGCTTCGCTTCAGTTTCAGTCGCCTTACCCGCGTAGTTCCCGTGGCAATATCGGGTTAAAATATAGTCTATGTTACTTCCTGATATTATAGCTTTCCATTGGTGAAGGAATTTTTGAAATCGGTTCAGTGGTTTAAGCGTGAAAGCGTAACAAACAAACAAAATTACTTTCGCATTTACAATCGCAAGGATGTATGCAAGGATCGGCTGTCCGCCAGTTATTGATTGTTGAAGATTTCGGCTGAAGAAGCCACAGCTTGCGCAAATTGTCAAGATTCTGTCTTCCCTAAGTCGGTGTTTGTGGAACGGATTGGGCAGCAGCAGCTGTTGTAAGTCAGACCAATATTGTTCGTGCCATTAGCAATAGGATTGCCAGCGTGTGGAGGGTATGCTACGATGTCCCCGGATGCGTACCCAAAAGGTATAAAAGATAGTGGAATCGATGCCCCGTTTAATAGATAAGGGAGGGGGTTATATTTTCAGCTATTAGACCCAATTTTTTCACATCCCACCCAAACCGACCGGGGTGTAATCCAATATCTGACTAATGTTCTTCTCTATCGCCATTTGGATGGACCACCAGTATCGAGTTCTGGTCTTCAGTGACAGGTTATGGGACGCCACGTCAACTAATTTAGCACCCCTGACGGTTGGTCAAGTAATGTCGGACCTAACCGATGTTCGGCATTACCTGGCCAGCCGTCCAAGAAAACAAGATTTTTTCAAGTTTTCTTCATTTTTCTTCGCCATATTGATAAAGTACTTTTTATTATTACCCAAAAGGTGTAGTAGTTCTTATTACAAAGTGAGTATGCACTCGGGTGCTAACATAAAACTGAAACTTTAAAAATATAAATAAAAAATATCAAACCTTTAGAGCATGTTGTAATGAACTCTCCAATTTCTTTTAAGTGTTCTTCATCTTCAAAAACTTTTGCATTCTCGAATGCCGATTGCGACATTGTCCCCTTGTCATCGAACTATAAGAATTATTTATATAGAAAATATTAAAGTATGCGTTACAATTCTTTCTACAGTTTGGTGTTCATTTTTATGACCCAATAGTGAAAGTAAATTTGACATTTTTTTTTTAAGAAAACTGTTCATAATTTTTCTTCCTAGTTGGAGTGAAGTACTATAATATAATAAGTGACTTATTATATAAGTTAGTAGTATGTATAAATATAATATTTTATTTCAAGTTTCGGACTGGAATAATGGTTATATCATAATGTTCAAGATTCATCATCTGATGCTGCCTGGCAATGTCCACTATTGGACATACGCCTCTTCACAATACGATAATGTCGTAATCGCACATTTGACAGGCAAATGTTAATAATTAGTCCTGTGGTTGCTCCCTTAAACGGATTTTACGACTTCGGGAAGTAAAGGGTGGTGACATATCACTTCCTTAGTCCGTCATAAAGAGATTCAAGATTTGAAATATAATATAATTTATGGTAGACAAAGATAGCATAAATTATGTAATGGTTACAATAGCGACCTACAATGTCATCGCGGGAACAATTCACACGCGGGACAATACTTTGTGTGATTCACAAATTGTTATGCTGAGTCCGAGTGTAATTCATGTCCGTTAATTATGTGTTTCTAAAGACCCCTGTAATCAAATCAAATCAAATCATTTATTCTGCATAGGCCCCTTAAGGGCACTTACATATTGTCAAATTACACGTTTGAATACAATACAATAATCTACCACCGGATCGGAACGCGGCCACAAACTGAGAAGATGCGGCAAGAAACTCAGCGGGCAGTCATTTATTTTCTTAATCCTTTAAATAAATAATATTATGCTTCGTACAACATATATGGTATTAGCTCCAGTGTGATGCCCTTCGATATTGTATCTATGTATAAATTTTCAAGATCTAATACAAGACGAAAAAAACAAAAAAAATTAAAAAAATTAAAGCATAAAGAAAGGAAGAAAATATGGCTGGACCAGATCCCACAAGCAGCACCCGATCACGAGTTAACTACTAGAGCAGCCATCACTCTCGTAATATAAAGATTATACCCTAAATACAGAGATTTTATTTTCTTTAAAAATTTCAATGCTTCTATTTGAATGAACTGACTGAAGAGTCATCTAAATAAAAAAATATGAAGCGAGGGCGGGTTGCTAGTAATATTATAAACTAGCAACCCGCCCTCGCTTCGCTTCGGTTTCAGTCGGTTTACCCGTGTAGTTCTCGTCCACGTGGGAATACCGGGATAAAATATAGCCTATGTTACTCCCTGATATTATAGCTTTCCATTGGTGAAAAAATTTTTGAAATCGGTTCCGTGGTTTAAGCGTGAAAGCGTAACAAACAAACAAACAAACATCCTTACTTTCGCATTTATAATATTAGTAAGGATTCAAGAATTTAATACATATGTGGATTTTGACTGTTTAACTAAAATATACAAGGACGTGCATTTGCACAACAGTTATCTGTGCGAATATATTTTAATGACACATAAAAATTTTTAATCTTGCTGTGATTAAAACCACACGTATAATTAGGGAATTCCATTACCACTTTATCAACTGCTAACATCTCAACAAATAGCTAGAGAAAAATATTAAATACGCCAGAATTAGTAACCGTTTGTTTCCAAGCTGGTATAATAATACAATTTTCTTCATTTTGTAGATAAAGCTCGTGACCATTATGGTCTGATAAAGAGACCTAGATAACTATATATTCGAAATAAGCTAGATAACTAGCCTAGATAATTTTTTTGCCGCCTTTTTGTCATTGTTCCTTAATACATATGCATATTTACGAATCTTGAAATTGGTACGAATTACGATGAAAGATATAGAATCTTTAAATGCTTGTGTAATTGTAGCTTATAAACTTATGTTAATAGTAATAAAATAAAAATATATAAAACCTTCAGTATCCACTTCATATAGCATTAATGGTGATTACTGGCTATTCACCTTATGTTATAATAACCAGACCAGGGACCAAACAATAAACCCATAGTTACCATTTTTTTAACCTAAGCCGGCTCTATTTACTCATAAACTAAACTAATATAGTCAGTAATAATGCAATGGAATATTTTCACGAAGAACTTAAAAACAACCGATTAGTTACGTAAGATTATTGTAACGGAAATTACCATACATACATAATTTATGTGATTAACCGATATCATTACTTTTTTATTGAACGAATATTATTAATTTTCTGCCATGTGAATGTTTATACTATTATCCATATATCCATCCAACAGTTCATGGCAGTGTATAATGTTTATACGTGTATGGGCTGATGATACTGTAATGGGAAATATGAGTTCCTTCTAAATTATACACTAACAAATGCCTGCGGTTTTACCCGCGTAGTTCCTGTTCCCGTGGGAATACTGAAATCAAATACAGTTTAGTTTATTTTTTATATAGACAACTAATTGGTAGTTATAAAAAAAATATCTGTATTGGATCACCCGTTTTGAAGATTAGTTAGTATCGTGAGAATAACCGTGTGCATATGAAAAAGTCCTACTATTTTGACATTACAAACAGACATTTCAATCTTATTATTTTGTATATATATATACGTGTATGTGTAAGTATAAATGGACTTTTAATATATTTTTTTTACTTACAATTCCAATTTTGTTGAAGATACATGCAGTAAAACAGGCGGCGTATTCACTAGCAGGAAATACTTTTTGATTAAAAGAGTTCAATTCATCGCTTGTTAAGGGATGGTCTTTGATACATTCTGTTGAGAACTCCTTAAATCTATTCTGAATTTGAAGTTTTTGTTCATCGGTGATAGCCTGTGGATAAAAAAAAACATAATTAGTTTTTAATGCAGGTATTTTAAAGCAAACTTTTAAGTAGACTTTAAATTTAATTGATCAGTATTCCCATTAATCCTTCCACCAGCTTATCATCGTGGTAAATAATGCCAAAATCATCGTGCACTTAAATGACGAACGTAGTAGGTGTATAACCAAATTTCCCAGGCAAGTCCATTCTCTTGGTTATTACTTAGCTGGTTTTATAAAATTCTTGCGGGAAGTTATGGGTTGGTGGAATCATTGGATATGTATGAGGCAGGTATTAGATTTGAGGCATATATTAATTTAAAATAAAAATTGTCTTCCTTTATATACTGTACGTATAAATACTGTAATACTGTCATATTTTTCGTGTGGTGACGGAGAAATTCAAATAAAGAAATACAAAAGGGAGCCGTCAGTCAGGACGCCGAGGAAGATGTGAAACATCACAATTATTTTGTGCATAAAAGAACAGATAACGACAGGCACTAATATGGCTCAAAGTATTAATAATTTTTTTTTCACCCCAAAAAAAGGGTATATAGCATAGAGATAACATCTGTGCAGAACAAAGTAAATTTGAAATAAAAGCTTTTAGTAACCCTTAACCAGCGTCAATTTCCCGGCCTCTGTACAGGCTTAGGCCCAGCAGTGGGATAAATATGAATTGTTATAATGATTGTATGTATAATTTGTGTAAATATAGTATAATTTCCACAAAAACATTATCAACTGAAAACAATTTGGTATACTAAATCGAAATATGCATAGTCATGCTGATTTGAATGTTAACCTATAAAGTTTTTGATGATTCACATCTAATTTAGGTAAATCATTGCCATTTTAAATAGCGACACGTAAATATTCATTTCCGTGCATTGCGGTCAACCGCATCGATACACGATTCACGATACGCACAGCTAAAAAAAAAAATGGGTGACGGAGTAAGAATACAAATCACCATTCCCTATCTTGCCCGTGGATATCGTAAAAAAACGACTAAGGGATATAATACGCATATAACATCCATGCAAGAGAAGAAAAATTCGAAATAAATAAAATCCTATACCAATCTGTCTGACCAGGGTGGTATAGTAAGGTCAATTTATCTCCCATTTTGAAGGAGGCTGGAGCAAAGTGGGTCGTACAGGAGCTGAAATGAATGAATGAATACATTTTTATACTTTTGACTACTGTCACATTAACTACACGCGTTAATCGTACGCCATCAATCGCACTTTGCTGCCATCGGCCGCAATGCGCAGAAATGAACATTAAAGTCCAAGTAATTTTAATGTTCGCGTGGTGACGGAGAAAGAATATAATTCACTACTCCCTATCCTACCCGGATGTCATAAAAGACGACTAAGGGATATAAAATGCATATAATGTCTATGCAAGAAAAGGAAAACTCGAACTAAAACCGTATTCCAACACATCTAACCAGCGTGGTAGGTCAATTTCTCTTTCATTGTGAAGGAGACTCGAGCCCAATAGTGGGACGTATATGAGCTGTGACGATGAATATTGATGTTAATTGATGCTAAATAATGTGCTGTGTGGTAGCGGCTTCGAATACTAACAACCCTTGCTTTGCTCGTGGGTGTCGTAAAAGATGACTAAGAGCCCTAGATTGACCCGGACCAACTCCATCTGGTACCATTTGGGTTAACGATTACATTCCCAAGGAGGGTTGACGTCAGGCAGGCGGCCGGTCATAAAAGTCATTGCCGAAACTTTTTGCAATATGTCAAAACAGATGACATATTGCGTCGACCCCAAGTAATTGGAATAAGAGCAAGATGATGATGATGATGAATTGATGCTAAATAAAACTGAAATTCTATGGTAACATCGAAGGCAATAAAATGGAACATAACATTGATGCTATGTTTATAATATTGCTGTGTGGTTAGCTACAAATACTACCAACCCCTACATTATTCGCGAGTAAAAAACCATTTAGAGTTTTACATCGACATAAGCCAATTTCAGCTGATGTGTACATTGTGAGGTTTGATGTCATTCAAGTGTCAAGACAAAACTATTGCCAAAATTTTTGCAATATGTACGGTGGAGGAAGAGTACATATTGCGACGAGCCCAAGAAATTGAGATAAGAGGTACGAGGGATGATGATGATGATGAATGTTAATATAGTATTAACATTCCAGTCATTTATATGACTATGACCTAATATTTAGTAGGGATATTAACATAGACCCGAATACCATCTTTATGGTAGGCAGTGAACTAGCAATGCAACTGGTATTTATTACAGAGGTCCATGTGCGGCAGTTACTGCTTACTATCCAGGTAGGCTGATGGCCTATCTACGATGGTAGATGGCAGTAGATGAATGAGTGGCAATAAATAAAATTTATATCATCATCATCATCATCATCGCAGCCCACATACGTCCTACTGTTGGCCTCGGGCCTCCTCCACTATGAGACGGAATTTGACCTACTATACCATGCTGGTCAGACATGTTGGTATTTGTTTTTTTTTTTTTTTTTTTTTTTATGGGTGGGCTATGGTAAGCGCACGCGCGGTCCAGTCCGTCCGGGGCGATGAAAGGACGGCGCGCGGGCCCATAACCCACCCGTACCCACGTCACCTCCTTGTTGGGCCGACCACCGGAGCAGATGTGACTTGTCGTCAGTGGTCGGCCGACGGAATACCCTTTCGGGTACCCTCACCTCTCGACGTCCTGGGACGTCGGTCGCCGTCGGGCGGTTAGCCACACTGCGGGTGACGGACAATTCCCCGGTCCGATCACCCGCGGCCTCGGCTAGGGCGGCATTAGGCGCAGATACTCGCGCCTGCGCCGCCCAAGTCGCCGGCGGCGGAACGTGTCGCCGAATAGGAGCTCTACTCGCACACGATCCGCCGCCTCCTTCCGTGAGATTACGGCCTCACAGAAGGCGGCGACCGCGTCCCAGTTCCTGACGCTGACGAGCATCTCCCTGGCGATGGTCGACAGCGCCAGGTCGGCACCGATAATTGCGACGAGTTCACGGCAATCCTCCTCCCATGCAGCACACTCCTCGAGCGTGTGCTGCGCCGTGTCCTCGTCGCAACTGCAGTGGTGGCAGGACGGTGTGCTCTCCCTCCTGACAATCTTGTGCAGGTACTTCCCGAAGCAACCGTGCCCCGTCAGCACCTGCACCAGTCGGAAGGAAAGCACCGTGCGTCCGCTCCAACCACTCCATCAGCACCGGCCGGAAGGCCTCGACGGTCCTGACACCGTACTGAGGACTCTCCAGCCGGAAGACATATTGGTATAGGGTTTCATTTCGAGTTTTCCTTCTCTTGCACAGATGTTATGTGCATATTATATCCCATAGTTGTCTTTTACGATATCCACGGGCAATGTAGGGAGTGGTGAAAATGTATATAAAAAAGAACAATAAAGCCTGATATCTAATAAGCGTTAAAAAGTTTCATAGCATTTTACGTGTTATATCTCAGCTCTTATATAAATCACTTCTGAGTTCAAGCCTCTTAGAAAAAAGAAGCGAAATTGACTTGCACACTATAATACGCTGATCAGCCAGGGTTTCATATTAAGTTCATCTTCTTTTGCCGTGATGTTATTTGAATATTATATCTTTTACTGGTATATTTTAGGGATGGTAACGGAGTTAGAACACAATGTACCACCCTTTATATTACCCATCGGTTTTGTAAACAGTGACTAAGGGATATAACATGTATGTAATATTAATGCAAGAGAAGGAAAATTCAAATGCCCTATGCTAATACGTCGGACTAACGTGGTATCCCTTCTATTATAGCGGAGACTTGAGCTGTGGACGTGTATAAACCAAGTTGATAATTTTCTTTTGCGGTATCCATGGAAAAAAGTGGCTCGTGAATTGTATTCTTTCCCCACATTAATTGGATAGTATTTACTTACATAATTACTTATCCGTGTGGTGACGGAGTAGGAATACGGTTCTCCACTCCCTATGTTGCCCGTGGATGTCGTAAAAGACGACCAAGGGATATAATACGCATTTAACACCTATACAAAAGGAGAAAAACCCTATACCAACCTGTCTGACCAGTATGGTATAGTAAGGTTAATTTCCCTCCTATTATGAAGGAGGCTGGAGAGCAACTTTGGAACGTATATGAGCTGAAATGATGATAAAAGATGACATAATTACTTACCGATGTGAAACTTAGTGACACTAAAATACCAAAAGTAATCACAGACTTGAACATATTTTATTTTATACTTAAATAAAATAAAAAGAAGTAAGAACAGCTATATTGTTAGTTGTAGTCTAATGGCTACTCAAGAGTTTTCTTGGGTTTTATACTAAAACAATGTATTGTCATAGTATCAATATCCTGCATGATAAAAGCCTTCGACTACCGTGTATCTAATTGATTAAATAAGAACAATAGAAAGACAATTGCTTTTTGTGAAACAAACACTTGAACGTCATGACAAATACCTCTTGATTGACTTTGAATTATTTTTTAAATTAATTTTAAATCTTCACAAATAATATTGGCGAAGACTGCATTCAATTTCTTGCAGTAGCTTTTGTATGATGAGAAAAATTATAAAACTTGATGTTTTGACTGCTGTTCTTTTAATAAGGCTGAGACAAGACATTATATTTCAACAATAACTATTCTGTTAAGATATTGGATTATATATTTTTTAGAATTTTACTAAGGACTAGTAAATATCCAAAGTTTCACCCGTGAGGTTTCTGTTGCATGGGAATACCGTAATTAAATATAGCCTAAGTTATTAGCCTTATATAGACAGTTACCTGGAGGCAAAATATTATCAATATCAGTCGAGCAGTTTTGAAGATACCCGAAACAAATAGACACAGACAGACAAAAATATTTACACAGGTTTTTAGGCATAGGTATCATGCAAATAACAGCGTGAGCATCAAAAAAACTTGAGTGAAAAATATCTTGACATTACATATAAACACTTCAATTTTATTTTTTTGTGCTATATCAAGTATTAGGGTAGAGCGATTTTCTTTTATTTAGCAATTGCTTTATTATACCTGTAATTATTTTTTGCAAAAAAAAAGAAACCGCCTTTAATAATGTAGACAATGTAGATAATTTTTTTGTTTATGGTTGATTTTTCAAAAACTGCTTGTCTGATTTCGATATTATTTGCATGGGACTATTTGAGAAGTATACCCTTTCCAACAAAAAAATATCATCAAAATCGGTTTACAAATGACGTAGTTATCCGCGAACAATCATAAAAAAAGCATATTTACGGTGGAATTGAGAAACCTCCTCCTTTTTTGAAGTCCGTTAAAAAGTCGCTTTTAACTCCAAAATCTGAACAGAAAATTTCATTCTAGCCATTATATATTTACAGGTACCCCCCGCATCATTAAATTTGGTACAATTATTGAATTGAGTCAAAAAATCACAAATAGCTTATGTTATTTTAAGTGTTGTCATTTTAATATAAGGTAGAAAAGGTTAATTTAAAAAGGTGTGTGGATATACAGGGGTATTAGCATTTGAGGGAAGTAATTTCATTACGTTCTTTGAACGTTATTAGAACGGTACTAGTCAATTCGTGCGCATAGTATTTCACTTATTATATTTATGGTTTGAATTTTATGGCGGTTATCAAGGAATAAGACTTATATTAGTAGAGTTTTGAATTTTCTATTCACGGTTTAAGTAATAATTATAATACTTTTTTTTTTGTTTTAAAGACAACGCCCTGCATTAAAGAAATGCTCGTTGTATTGCAGGGGACTTTATAAACATATAATTAACGGACAAAAATTACAGCCAGACTCAGAACAACAAATTGCAAATCATACAAAGTGTTGTACTGCGTGGGATTCGAACCCGCGACACTGGCACGGTACGTCGATATCTTAACCACTACGCCATCAGTGCAGTCAAGATTTTGAGATATATTTATTTTACTTTTGAAGAAGTTTGAGATATATTATTTCACTTTATTACGATAAAACGTCTCAAGTCAAATCACAGAAAATATTAAGCTTTTCTGTGTTTGATTTATCAGAGAAGATACTAGAATATATGTAGAAGTTTAATGAACCTTTACGAAGACCGTCAGATAATTAAAAAATTACCAAGAAAAATAATAAATTTATAATTGAATTCCACGGGTTGCTGTTTTAAATGCAAACTTATCTCATATTAATGTCATCATCAACATTATGAGGCGGCGGATCGCCTGCGCGAGGAGCGCAGCCTCGATGAGGCGATCCGCCGCCGGCGACTGGGGCGGCGTAGGCGCGACTACTTGCGCCTCATGCCGCCCTAGCCGAGGCCGCGGGTGACGTGACCGGGGATTAGTCCGTCACCCGCCGAGAGGCCGACCGCGTGAGCAAAGACCGACGTCCTCCCCGAGGGGGGGACGTCGGTCGATGGAAGGGTACCCCACGTAGGGGTATTCCGTCGAGCCGACCACTGATGACAAGTAACCTTGCTCCGGTGGTCTCAACCGGCCCAACGACGAAGACGTTCGGGTGGGCTGCGGGTGTTGCGTGCTTACGCCCCTCTGTCGCCCCGGACGGAGTGGTGCGAAAAGCGCGCCGACCGCGGCCCACCGCAAAAAAAAAATCATCATCATTATCGCAGCCCACATACGTCCCACTGTTGGGCTCGGGCCTCCTCCACAATGGGAGGAAATTTGAATTACTATACCATGCTGGACAGACATGTGGGTATAGGGTTTCATTTCGAGTTTTCTTTCTCTTGCACAGATCTTATGTGCAAGAGAAGGAAAAGTCGAAATGAAATATATATATACTATACTATCCGTGCATAATACATCGCTTAGTCATCTTTTACGACATCCACGGGCAAGATAGGGAGTGGTGAATTGTATTCTTACTCCGTCACTACACGGAAATATCTCGTATTATACCTACTTGTTTAAATGATAAACGTATTCCCGAGGAGAAACATTTCTTTTATTAGATCAAAGAATAACAAGAACATGATGTTAGGTGTATATGTATTAGGTGGGGTATGTCCAAACCATAGCTTAGTACAGAAAAAAAGCCGATGTTTATGTGGTTACAACTTTAAACAATTAAAAACATGAAAGAAAAGAAAAATGTTATCATATAACAAACAAATCAATGACTTGCACAATCACAAACCGTTTTGGTTTTGTTTTTTACCTGATGATTTAACAATCAAATTCAATAGTTCAAATGATGGCATAGGTCTAGTTCATACATTAATACGTCAAAACAAATTCTCGCCCTCAAGAAAAAAAAAAAGAGTCTGTGTAAAAAGTACGCATATCAGAAGTGAAACTCCTTTATGCTTCACCCTTTATCCTTCATCCTTAATCCGTTATGCCTTATCCTTTATCTCATTTTCTCGCCGGCTAAATTCTGAACATTTACGTGTTTATGTTTCTATAGACTCACTTTTTCGTTTCATCGTGTTTAAAATCACAACGATTCTAAAGAAGTTTCACTTCAAAAAGACATGAAATTTTCATCACTAGCCCTTGTCAGACAGAGTCGTTGTTATTCAAATTCAAATTCAAATCATTTATTATGTATAAACCCCGCGGGGGCACTTACATATTGTCATTTTTTTTACAATTTTCTTAAAGTTATAATTACCGCCGGATCGGAACGCGACCGCACTGAGAAGATCCGGCAAGAAACTCAGCGGGATTGTCTATTTTTTATTTATTTTTTTTAAATTTCTTTTAAATAAAATTACATCTTACAACATGCTTATTAATAGTTCCAGTGTAATGCCATTCGAAATATTATATAATATAGTTCACAAATATAATAATAATCACAAATGTAATAAAAAAATTATGGTTGGACCAGATCCCGCAAGCGGCACCCGATCACGAGTTAACTACTAGAGCAGCCATCACTCCCCTCAACCATAATGGAGGGAAGGGAGTGACCCGCTCCTAATAGCTACCGCTAGCAGACCCTTCAGTGAGCATGACCAATACCATTTGCCACAAACATAAAACACAGATCCAATAAAAAAATCGTTTGGCAAAACACGCTACACTTTACAATTATAGTAGCAACAATAAAAAAATAATAATAATAAACATGTGCGTAATTTCTATCATTGTAATAATGAGGAAATTCCTGTATGAGGAGCTGCTCATTGCCAGTCCGAGTTATCATTAAGATAATCTGAGATTTTATAATAACCTTTTAGATAAAATCTACTCTTGATTGCTTTTTTGAACTTATTCACTGGCATATCTCGGATATTATTCGGTAATTTGTTGTAAAAGCGTATACTTTGCCCCATGAAAGACCTGTTAACTCGCTGAAGACGAGTACTATGTACAACTGATTTGTGCTTATTCCTGGTATTTACATGATGAATGTCACTATATTTTTCAAATTTACCTATATTTTTTTTTACATATAAAACATTTTCGAATATATATTGGGATATAACAGTCAGAATATTTACTTCTTTAAATTTCTCTTTTAGTGATACTCTTGGGCCTAAATTATAAATCTCGCGGACAGCCCTTTTTTGTAAAACAAAGATTCTATTCAATTCTACGGAGCAACCCCACAGTAATATGCCGTATGACATAAGGCTATGAAAGTAAGCGAAATAAACTATTCTGGCTGTTTCAATATCGGTTAACAAGCGAATTTTTTTTACTGCATAAGCTGCAGAGCTGACCTGACAGTTTCTCAATTTGAGGTCCCCATTGGAGTTTAGCATCTATAGTGACGCCTAAAAATGTGGTTGATTCCACAAGGTCTAGAGCCACACCATTCATTACAACATTAGTACCCACTTGTCTCACATTGGGTGTAGTGAATTTAATACATTTGGTTTTTGTCTCATTAAGAACTAAATTGTTAGAATTAAACCAATGAACAACTTTAGACAGTGCATTGTTCACATCGTCATAATTAAGCATTTGTCTTTTAATTTTAAATAGTAAAGAAGTATCATCTGCGAACAATACAATGTTTTGATTGTCCCCTACGTAATAGGGTAAGTCATTAATGTATACAAGGAACAGAAATGGCCCCAGTATTGACCCTTGTGGAACGCCCATTTTGATAACAGAACCAGATGATCGTGCACCATTAACATCGACTCTCTGAATTCTGTTACTTAGATAGGAAATTATAAGTTCCAGAGCGTTCTTCCTGATCCCATAGTGCTGTAGTTTTTTGATAAGAGTTTCGTGATTAACACAATCAAATGCCTTAGATAAATCGCAAAAGATGCCCAAAGCCTCGTGCGATTCCTCCCAGGCCGAGAAGATGTTTTTTAATAGTTCTACACCCGCATCAATAGTAGAGCAATTCCTAGTAAAACCAAATTGATTTTTGTGGAACATGCCATGTTTGTTAAAATAACTCAACATCTGTTCAAATATAATTTTCTCAAATACTTTACTAAGTGTTGGTAGTATAGATATCGGTCGAAAATTGTTCACATCTGACATACTACCTGATTTAAACAAAGGAATTACTCTACTAATTTTCATGACATCAGGATACACACCTCGAGCAACACAACCATTAAACACAGACGTCAGGTGAGGGGCAATAATATTAATTATATAATTAACAGTCTTTACTGATAAGCCCCACAAATCTACTGTTTTTTTAATATTAAGAGATTTAAAAGAGCGCAAAATATCTTTCACACTGACATATGAAAATTCAAAGGTGGTGTCACTTTTACCAATACATTTCTTAAGAAGCGATTCAGCTAAAGTAGGAGATGACACTAGTGATTTTGTAATTAGCACTGGCACATTTGTGAAGTGGTTTTCAAATGCCGTTGCCACTTCTTCAGCTGCTGTCACGTTTTTATCACCTATCTTTAAATTAAAGTCTTTATTCCGTACAGTATTCCTACCAGTTTCGCTATTTATCATTTTCCAAGTCATTTTAATTATATCACCTGATTGTTTAATTCTACTTCGCAGATGGAAAGACTTTGCACAGGAACAGGCATGTTTAAATATTTTGGAATAGTTCTTAACATATTTTAAAAATAGCGGATGATGGTTATAAGACTTTTCATGATAAAGATCATATAACCTTTGTCTACTTTTGTAGATACCGGGTGTAGCCCATTCACTAAAACCAGCAGGCACTCCAAAATTCAATGTTTTTGGTTTAAATATTTTATTAAATTCAGTATTTATTAAGTGAGATAGGGATGTATATAACTCATTTGGGTTGTCATGAATAGACAACAGCGGCACCCTCAAGCTCAGATTGTCTCTAAAGTTTTCTAAGCGACTGACATTCATAGGAATAAAGGTAACACTTTCTCGTTGAATCCCATTAGTTCGAGGTAGTACAACAAGTTGTCCGCAATGATCTGAATCCAGTGTGTTTAAAATGTATTTACTAATAAGTTTAGCATTTATAAAAATATTATCTATACAAGTTGCACTCCCAGCGGTTATCCTAGTATTATAGTTTCTACTGTAAGATGTTGGTTATTTCATTAAATAATCCAGTATCGTGTTATTGCTCGTTCAAAGTTTGGACGTGAAAGAACTCAGTCAGAAAAGCTTCTGCTTACGCGTCATGTAATTTGATGGCTAAAAGGATAAATCTTCATTAGAGTACTAAGCATCAATTATGACAATTATTAGAGTCGGGTAGCTTGCGGCATGTTACGTGTGGGTTGAAAACTGCTAAGAATATTAAAACTATTTATAGATTTGAAGAAATAGGACATTTTTTTCTTGAAACTTGGGGTAGATCAATTTCCCTCCCAATGTGGAGAAGGATCGAGTCTAGTAGTGGGACACATATGAGTTGGAACGAATATTTAAACCCATATGAATGAAAAATGTTTACTAAATAAAAAATAACGCAATATATATCCTTTTAGTTATTGGATTATATTCCACTATGTCGTAGACCAAACAATACAGAAAAATATTTAAATTGAACATAAATCCAAGATTCTTTTTTCTTTTTGGGGTGGGCTACGGTCGGCGCACGCGCCACCCGGCTTTGTCTGGGGCGGCAGAGGAGCGGCGCGCGGCCTCGTAACCTACCCGATAGCACGTCGCCTTTATCGTCGGGCGGACCACCGGTGCAGAGTTCCTTGACTTCAGTGGTCGGCCGGACGGAATACCCTGAGGGAGTACCCTCTCCCATCGACGTCCCCTTGCCGGGTCGTCGGTCGACGTCACAAGGTCAGCCTCTCCGCGGATGACGGACTAAATCCCCGGTCCGGTCACCCGTAGCCTCTGCTAGGGCGGCATCAGGCACAGGTACTCGCGCCTGTATACATAAATCCAAGTTAGTGATAAATTAAAAAATAAGGTAATGTACTATCTGCATTCCAATTATGTTAGCGCCCCTTGAAATATTAAGGTATACATCTGTCAAATGTCACCGATCAAACGTATGATCGTTTAATTTACTTATTGATATGTAACTTTTCATTGCATAAAATATGCAATTTTATTATGCAAATTAAAATGTGCAATTTTATTATGTTTTAATGATACCTATCAAAGTTTCAGTTTTAAATTTTCTCTAATATCGTTTTATTTTGGTTTAACCTATGTTTAGCTTTTGAAGGAGACACCATTGATTATCATTTTTACCTCTCCTAAATATATTCTCTTCTGTACCATTCATATCTTGGCCCAAACCAAATGAGATTGAAGGGCTGCTTGCTAATTAGGCAGACCGTAGGGACCGATTCCTTAACTTTTGGTGATACGTCCAGCATGTTTCGGAAAAATGATTTTTCCTTAATTGTTAAACAATAATGTATATCTGCTCTTTATAGCATCGACTATTAAAATCGATTACACATATAACCGCAAACGTAAAAACGTAAAATCCAAAGAAGTCGTTACTTGACTGTATCGTTATATTAAATTGATTACAATTTTATGCAGTAAAAAATCCACTAGACTATAATTAAGAATATAATGACCAGTCACGATGAATTGTTTTATGTAGGGTTTTATTATGAAATTACTTGCATCTAAATAGCAAAATAATAAAAAACCATCATTCGTAAAGGTAATTTTTTTTAATCGTTACATAAGCGTCCACGCATCGTTGATACGATTAAGTCGTCATTTTTAACATTTGTGATTGTTCATGTTTGTACTTATTTTCATTTTCACTTTTTGCTGTTGCAAACAAGCCTGAATTTTCCCTGACTTGAGAATTTCGCTTTCTATTCCTGCAAGACAAATGATTTGAAATTAGCTTTTGTATTATAGTTTACTTCAATTACAGTGATGTTATCTGTAATTTTTGTACATATTGTATTGTTAATTCAACACGGATGTTATTAATTAGTAACGGCATAAAAGCGCGCTGTGATGTTTATGTCACAATAAAATATGTTATCTATTGTACCCAATACGTTAATTATTGTTATCTTATAACCTTAAATTAACAATTATTTATAAATATATTTTGTGCATATCAGAAGTGGCGCTAATAAAATTGGATCAAATTTAACATTTTACATTGATACCTCATTACAGAAAAACTTCTCACAAATAATATTTTTTTAATGGCATGCTGTTGGTAAATCAATTACTTGCTGTACTGTACTGTTGTGCTATATTAGCACTTTTATGCTTCCTACAGTCTGACCAGATCACTCCAATTGTCTGAAGTGATACAAAGGTGGCATGGTATCCTATAAGCCGTCGTGTGTCCACACCATCGAAGATACTAGTGCTTAAAACTTTAAGAGGTGACGGTGGGAAATAAACTTATTTTTTTTTAATCTAGGTGTCAAATAATTCAAGATGACCCATTATCTTTAATCCAATTGATTCTGTTAATGTTATATTAATACTTAAAGGATTTTCATGTTTTTAATTATTAATGATTTGCTAGACCGCGGTACTTTAGAGGTTAAACCGCGGTAAATGCTATTTTTAGAGGCTTTAGAGGTATATATCTTGCTTAAATTGAAGAATCGAAGTGAGGAGACTATTAAATAGTTATTTAGAGGTATTAAGCTTGTCCTGTTCCATGAACTTCTAACTGTATGAAGGTTTATGCCTTCACAATAACGACTTCTTGTACTTATTTTGACAGGTTATGGTCTTGTGTGCTCTCTACAGGAGGAAGGCCTAGGAGGCTCCCATAAGCTTTGAAGTTTTATATCTAATAAAGCGTCGATCATCGCAAGGAAATCTGTATACCGAGTTTTATAAAACTATTCTCGAATATTTTTGAAATCCTCGAATAGTTTACCTTTAAATAACCTTGACGCTTTTCGTGGAAAATTAATTCGCAATATAATTGGGATTAACAAAGGTTACAAAGAAGGTGTCTTAATGCAGCTTCAGATATTATGTATATTATCGTCAAAAAAAAACGAAAGTTAATTAGATATTATTTATAAATAACTAAGATATATTTTAAATATAATTATAATTGTGAATAACTTGAATTTAAATTAACTTCTTATTATTATATTTGCTTGGAAATTTAAGATGTTTTTCAAGGATAATAATTCCGTTTACCTGTTGCAGTATGTCGTTTGAGCAAAAAATTGAGGCTTTACGTTTTTTCTCACAATCTTGTGTTTATGATCTCTTCTTTAAGGTAATCAGTATATTTATTGAAAGTAATTGTATTTAAAATTATTAAATTATGATTTGGTACATTTAATTAATATTTTAAATCATCATTATCCTACTCTTATTCGAATTACTTGGGGTCGACGCAATATGCAGAATGCATCAACGCATATGCATATTGTAAACGTTTAGACAACAATTTTATGATTAACCGCCTGTCTTACAAGAAATAACTCTTATAAGAAATATAATTGTTGATCAAACCGTATCAGACGGAGTTGGTCCAGATCCACGCAAAACTCTTAATCGTCTTTTACGATACCCACGAGCAATGTAATTCCATATCAATGAGAATATATATTTCTTTTGTCAAACTAGCATAAGAAAGCCGCATAGGAAAGAGTATAGGGTTCTTGTCCTTATAAAGATACTAATTTTGAGGAAAATTAAAATAACTTTAAAACGGAAGACGTATTTGTTGCTAGTAAAACTGTAGTCATATATGGTTTATATAAAAAGGCCTTTTATGTTATGTAAATTAGGTTTCCTACGCTGTTGTGCCACAGATACACAACACATTTACTATAGTAATCGTACTTATGTTATAGTTTACTGGAATAGTCTCATATTTTACCCCTATAGTTTAGTTGGTAGGCGATGATCTGATCGCACTGCATTTGCCCATTTAAGTGGTAACTAGGCGGTATAGTCTGCTACCACACTCCTTGTGATACCCTATACCAATAGTTAATAAAACTACTTTTACGGATTATATCGCGTTTGTATTTGATTTATGATTGCCCTATACCAACTTGATTGACCAGCGTGATAAAGTGGGTCAATGTGTATTGTGGAGGAGGCTCGAGTCCAGCAGTGGCACGTACATATATGAATGATGATATCTAAATAATGATGAGATGATGTTTTTAATAAAAATATACATAATATAGTACAGTCCCTTTCATTTTTATTTGATATCGAGGTCAGTTATTTGTTTCCTTATAATGTAAAACTATAAACATAGAAATGAAACAAAAAACACGTATCTAAAATTACACACAATCTGTAATTAAAAGCGTAAAAATTTTTGAATGAATAATACAAACAAAGATTGCTATAATTTGCTATTTTTTACTGTTTCATCTTGTTGCTATATTAACCTACAGAACGCCTACAGTACATAAGTTACGGTCGTCAGAGCTATATAAATGTAAGAAGCCGATATTATGGCGAACACATATACTCAGAGCTTCAAAGGCGGCGGTACAACTTTGATCAATATGTCTAAGATAATTGCTTTAATTGTTTTTGTCGTAGCTGTGGGTATTAATGACGCACTCGTAAGTTCTAATGACATATTATTATAAATAAATATACAAAACCTTTCAATATTAATTAAAAATAAGTTACGGTATTAAAGAAAGAAAAGTTGATCCTATTTACGTCATAGCTTTTAATGTTAATTATAAACGGGCCTTTCATAGAACTTATTTTGGTACATATAAATACACATATTGACGTCAATTAATCTTAATATTCTTATCGTTCCTAATTGCAATAGGAGACATGATCAAGTCAAAATAATTTTTTAATAAATGATAGATGTTATGCGGTGTGAAAAGATTTTGATAAATTGTTTAGTGATTGTTTTAAAAATTGAGAAATAAAGTAATATTTAAGTGAACTTTAGATTTATTGAAGATAACGATTGTAAATTTCCTGACTTGCCATTGAATAAATCTTGTTCTTTATTCTTGAAAACTATCAAATATCTAGCTTACTCGATCTCGGTGTTATGCTTTCGTGAACCTTTAGTGACATCCCGGTGCAATTTAGGACACCATACTTATGCGTTAAGTCTTAGGATGGTGGAACCCTTTAGTCCTTCCATAGCCTTAAATAAAGGTATTGAGCACTTGACGGGAAATCAAACCTTATACACTCATAATCAGCATTACTTACCTTGTTAGAATATAGCCCGAGTACAGGGATTTTTTTTAATTTTATTATTTAGAAACTGTCGCATATTTTTATAATTCATCATCATTCGTCATCATATTTTTATAATTAGTTTTGTTTTTTTTTCTAAGGCTTCCGACGAAATCAGGCAAGCCTTACTTAAAGCTTACCAGCCTGTCATAACCGAATGCTCTCAAGAGTACGGAGTCACTGAAGATCAAATTAAAGCAGCTAAGGAAGCTCAAAACCCCGATGGTGTGAATTCTTGCTTTGTTGGATGTTTGCTCAAGAAAACTGATGTTGTAAGTGTTTAAAACAGAAATAATACTGTGATTATTGAGGATTATACGTAAAATAATATATTGTTTATTTAATATTACGTATCTAACGTAAAATTAAATAAATAGAATCTATATAAGACTAGAAGAACACCAAAACAAAAGCATTTCTAATCAGTGTGACATAGTAAGTTAATTTTTCTCACATTGTGTCAAACGTATGTGCCGTGTATTAGGATATGTACTATATTAAGAAGATTCATTAGTGTACACCCCAGTAACAAATCTTCATACGCCTACGTACGCCTTCGTACGCCTTACATTACAAATAACGTTTTTTATACTACAACTAGCAACCTGCCCTCGCTTCGCTTCGGTTTCAGTCGCCTTACCTACGTAGCTCCCGCTCCCGTGGGAATACCGGGATAAAATATAGCCTATGTTACTCCTTGATATTATGGCTTTCCATTGGTGAAAGAATTTTTGAAATTGGTTCGGTGGTTTAAGCGTGAAAGCGTAACAAACAAATAAACAAACTTACTTTCGCATTTATATTATTAGTAAGGATGTGTTGTTATGAGCCGAAAAGATATTGTTTTTATTATCTTTAGAGGAAGATGAACAAACTGCCCACCATAGAATTTAGTAACTAACGCTCATGGTTCTTTGTAATGTCCTTTTTTTTTGGGGGGTGGATTGCGGTCGGCGCGCTTCTCGCACCACTCCGTCCGGGGCGACAGAGGGGCGTAAGCACGCACACCCGCAACCCACCCCATCGTTCTTTGTAATATTAGGGTCCTAGGCAGATTATGAGGATGAGGTCTGAACTGCCACCTCTCTAGCTCACCAAATTAAATACAGTAGCAATGGCTGCTAATAAGTCTTTCTGTGAAATTGTATATTCGTACGAGCTGGTCCATTCATAACTGCACATAGAAAATTGTCCGCCATCTGTGAACTATCACTAATGTTTTCTATATTACTTTTAAAATATTGTTTTATATTTTGGCATAGATAAACAGCGAAGGAAAATTCGACCCGGCAATTGTTGTTAGCAAACTTAAGGAATTCGTTAAGGATGAAGAGCATATCACGAAAATCGAGAGTGTAGCAAATCAATGCGCTTCAGGTATGTTTTTTTCTATTTTGTAATGATAGTTAAATAAAGGGTTGACCTAGGACTTTCTTTTGAGGATTACTTACTTGGTGTTGTTATCATTTGCTAGCTATAACGTAGCCGTCTGAACAGTTTAGTATAGTAATCCAATTTCATCTTTCATTGTTAAAGAAGGCCCTGCTTAATAGTAGAACTTGTATGAGCGATAATGGATTTTTCTTTTAACCACTAAGCTCTTTTCAATTCTTTAGCGGTCTCCACTTACTAGACGGTATTATAGGCTGGTGGGCGTCGTGGTTGTTTTAGTCTCCTCCACTGTCTGAGGAACATTGACCTAACGTCCACACTGGTCAAACATGTTGGCATAGAGTTTTACGTCGAAAGTTTTCTTCTCTCGCATCAATGTTATCATATAATAGTGTTAGTCGTCGTTAACGGTACAGGTAAGAGTGTGGGCAGTAAATTGTATTCTTATCTCCGTCACCATGCAGAAAAATAGAGGGCCAAAGTTGTAGGAGGAAGTAGGAATACATATTGCCATTCCGTTTTATCTAGGGTAGGTATGTGTCCAATAGCAGGATATAAGCTGAAAAGAAAAATAAGAATTAAATGTAATAAGTGCATTTATATTTCAGTGAATGACGAGACTACCGGTGATGGAGCAGCTGGATGTGAAAGAGCAAAATTATTAATGACTTGTCTCCTGAAGAACAAAGATCAGGTAATAAAAAGGCTAAAGTGAACTCATCATACAGTCTTCAACAGATTTTTATCTGGGTTGACACAACACCGTCTCTAATATATATAAAATATGCTATATACGATTTTGTATATGATGAGCAATTTCAAAGTTTCAGTCATATAAGTAAACTAAACCCTATATAATAAAGTAATCATCGTCACTGTTCTTGTCCTTCTTCATTCGCTTTTATGATACGCCTATGTGTATCAAGTGTAATTGTAGGTTTAGTAATAAGTAATCGTTAGTTATCGCACGGTATGAAAACGAAATTCGACAAACAATCAAATTCAATAGCCCAATTTATTGAATTTGAGTGATTCAGACTTGCATCAAGGCGTATAATTCCATAACCGCAACGTTTGATGAGTCGGCTGGCTATTATAATTTATGGTAGAGTCTTCCAGGAGAATGCTGCTTCCCATTCTCTTAAGGGATTACCTATCAGCCTGTTGTTGTGACCCATACAAGAAAGTAATAACTTGATATCAAACTTATATTTAGCATAACTATTATAAACTAACTAGGAGTTTCATATTCCATTTAGTTGTTATTCTAGATGAGTTGTATCCACCGATTGTAGAAAATATAAATTAATAAGCGTTTTTATATTTTTATTTCAGTTACATCTGTAAGCGATTGATGCTACGAGTACGACATGCCATCATAAGTAAAACTGGTGCTTGATCATCTTTTGTTAATCATTACTCAATAAATAATATATTTTCTTTTTAGACATTTGTTATTATTTCGTGTCCATTACTAACGGCCAAATGTATTGCCTTTTTTTGGCTAACATTTTTCTTATGAGTTAAATAACGATCGTTTTGAATTAGTGGCATATTTAATTAATGTAACATATGTATGTTACATTAATTATTTTTTTTTTTTTCATTTATTTATTTAAGACAACACCCTGCACTAAGGAAATAATCCTTGTATTGCGGGGGACTTTACAAACATCTGGGGGCACGGTAGTGCCCCCGCCAAGTCGAGCAAAAAAAAAAAGTCGGGCAAAACGCAACACTGCCGTAACATACTTTTCTCGAAGCCATTCAGGAAATTTTCGACCCCCTATAACTTCGTTGCTAATAAAGCTAGAAGCCTGAATTTAACCTATCAGGTATTGTATACACATTATGTATTTCAAATTTCATTCTATTTGAACCAATAGTTTAAGAATTATAACTAGTCAAAATTTCGTAATTTTATCACTCACTGACTGACTGACCGATCATCAATATTAAAGTGGCACTACTAGCAGACATAGAAGCTTCAAATTTAGAATGCAATTAGTGTTTAGTGTATAAATGAAGGAAAAATTATGAAATATTATAATTTTCATCCAGTTTCCGAGATACACTAACTGCATAAATAATTTTGTAAACTCATATAAATAAATATATAGGATTACAAAGTTACATTTGTAGTTAATGAAATGTAACATTGTAAAAAATAAGATACTTTTGTCGCCATCATTGTTTCTCTATGGGAATCATAACAACAGGCTTAAGACTGCGCAGATGACGTAGTGGTTAAGATACCAACGTACCTTATAGTGTGGCGGGTTCGAATCCCATACAAGACAACACCTTGTACGATCCACAAATTGTTGTTCTGAGTCTGAATGTAATTTGTGTCGGTTAATTATATGTTCTTTCCGTGTGGTGACGAATTAAGAATGCAATTCACCACTCCCTATCTTGCCCGTGGATATCGTATAAGACGACTATGGGATATAATATGCACATAATATCTGTGCAAGAGAAGTAGAACTCGAAATGAAACCCTATATCAACATGTCTGACCAGCATGATATAGTGGGTGAAATTCCCTCCCATTGTGGAGGAGGCCCGAGCCCAACAGTGGGACATATGAGGGCTGCGATGATGATGCGATGTTGAATTTTATGTTTGTAAAGTCCCCCACAAAACAAGTTGTGTATCGCACAAAGTGTTGTCCCGCGTGGGATTCGAACCCCCGACACTGGCGGTGTAAGTCGCTACCTTAACCACTACGCCATCCGTGCAGTTCAATATGTTAATACTAGTTACTAAAAAATAGTAATAAAATACTAGGGTAATGAGTTTCGTCACATAAAGCAAACAAATAAATTTTTATGTGGTTACAATAATAATGTGCGGGATATGTCAAAAAATTAAAGTAGGCTCTTCTATACCCATAAATAAAATTGGAGTGTCTGTTTGTAATGTCAAAATAATAGGCTTCTTTCATGCTCACACGGTTATTTGCACTATACATATGCCTAAAATACACTTCATTTTTTTTTTGTCTGTCTGTCTGTCGGTCTGTCTGTCGGTCTGTCTGTCGGTCTGTCTGTCTGTCTGTCTGTCTATTTGTTTGTTCCGGGTAATGTTCAAAACGGTTGGACCGATATCAAAAATTCTTTCACCAATGGAAAGCTTTAATATCAGGGCGTAAACTAGGCTATATTTTATCCCGGTATTCCCACGGGAACGGGAACTATTCAGGAAAGACGACTGAAACCGAAGCGAAGTGAGGGCGGGTTGCTAGTATTTAATATATCTGCTGCACTGCTCAGCTATTTTTGCTCATAATAGCTTACATTCCAAGGAAGAAACTTGTAATTGGCTATTGGCTTTATATAAATTACTGATATGTAGCATTAAACATACTACCTAGGTTATTAATAAAAACTTGCTTACGACTGCAATGTATAATATGTTTTAAATAAATAGATTGACTTCGCAATCCCACTAACCAATCTAATTTAATATTATATGTATAAAAACGAGGTCGAACATTGACAAAATGGTGAAGTTAGTAGTTTAAAATAGAATAATTTGCTTCTAATATTCCCATGTCCAATTAGGAATTGGGCTAGATAATGGTCAATTTCCAACCAAGTTTTCCCTAAACGTTCAGGAACAGATAGAGAGAATAGATATAAATGACGATCCTATGTTAATGAATCCCACCTCTCCTGCCACTCGGTCAGGAGCTCGTCATACCAAATTGTTAATCATGTTTTCCCTAGTGGAATAATACATTGACGCGCGCCTTTGTATCTCCAAGTCAACTGGGAGTACACCTGCGAGTATTGGAAAGGCTTCAGTGATAACTGTTCGGTATGCCTTACACATCCACTCGGACGGTGCAGGCGCGAGTACCTGCACCTGATACCGCCCGAGGCCGCGGATGACGTGACCGGGAATTAGTCCGTCACCTGCGGAGAGGCGGACCGCGCGACGGCGACCGACGTCCCGGGAAGGGGACGTCGAGAGGAGAGGGTCCCTCGGGATATTCCATCGGGTTGCCCACTGAAGATAAGCAACTAGACGCCGGTGGTCGGCCCAATGACGAAGGCGACGTGCTATGGATGTGTTACAGGGCCGCGCGCCACCCCTCTGTCGCCCCGGACGGAGCCGTGCGGCGTGTGCGCTGACCGTAGCCCAACCTAAAACCAAAATACCTTAATGATATGCCAATCTTTTTCGTGTGGTGATGGAGTAAGAATACAATTCACCATCACACATCATCCACGGGCAAGATAGGGATCTTGGAGGTGGATGTCGTAAAAGACGATTAAGGGATAAAATACGCATATAACATCTATAGAAGAGAAGGAAAACTCTAAATAGAAGCCTATACCAACCTGTCTGACCAGCATGGTATTGTAAAGTCAATTTACGACGACGATTACGACTATGAGCTGAAATGATGAATGAATGAATGCCGATGTTGCCTCTTTTACACGGGTTGCAATGCATTTTTCATTTTGTAAAAAATTTTAGAATGTCGAAACATATCTTCATTATGATTCACTAATTTTTGACAGAAAGAAAAACAAATGAAAAGCGGCGGGAAACAACATTTTCCTAATTTAAATATTTTTAACTAGTACATCGAGAGGTCTTATTAAAAATTTATACAGATTATATGCGAAAAGATTTATTCCCGGGCCTATTTCCGCCCCTTCGGGCTGACGGCCGTTGGGCTGACCACCGGTACCGAGTTCCTTGTCATACGTGGCCATCACGGTGGGAAACCCTCCCTAACTAACGCCCCTCGGACGTCGATCACCCTCACACGGTCAGCCTCTCTGCGGGTGACGGACTATTTCCCGGTCCAGTCACCCGCAGCCTCGGCTAGAGCGGCATTAGGCGCAGGTACTTTCGTCTGCGTCGACCAAGTCGCCGCCGATGGACCGTGTTGCCCTAGAGGAGTTCCTCTCCCGCACACTTCGCCGTCTCCTTCTGTGAGATGACTGCCTCACAGAAGGCGGCGACGGCGTTCCAGTTCCTGACGCTGTCGAGCATCTCCTAGCGATGGTCGACATCGTCAGGTCGGCATCGATGAACGCGACGAGTTCACGGCGCTGCTCTGCCCACGCGGCTCTCACCTCGAGTGTGTGCTGCGCCGTGTAAGTTCTCTATACCTGCAGAACAAATGGTTTGAGTAGGCTTTAAATAAATAGAATTTTATATTATGTCGTCTTATAGTAACAGTTATCTGCAATCTTACAACACCATCGTACATTTTGTATCGTTAATTTAAGACGGATGTAATCTTATATCTTTAACGAGCAATTCTTGTATATTTCTATACAATAATATTTCTATATTTTCAGAATCTCAGAAACGACACCAATGATTTTCATGAAATTTAATATACTAGCAGTTATGGCGCCGAAAAATCGATCTAGCTAGGTTTTATTTATAGACAATGTCGTCTTGTCGGTGTTTTTAGCTAATCAATAAAATGTCATTAGAATAGGAATGTAAATTTAACCGTCGCTGTCAAGAATAACTACAATATCAAAAGAATAGAATATTTATTTTTACATAATTTTTCCATAATTACATAAAAATTACATAAACCATAATAAAGGAAAATGAATGTTTTAACTTACATGCTACATTGCAAAACAGAAATAAAAAATTAGATTGTTGCACTAGGTTCACACTGTCCTAGTTATACAGTTGTATAACGGTAGGACAGTATCCTCCAATTCAATCACATATATTTTTGTAAAACTTTATAGAACACCACTTAACACTTAAAAACGTCACAAGAATAAATAATTAGTCACAAGATGTGGGTGTCCGTCAGTTTCGTCATTTGGGATAGCTCATAGCATAGCTCAGTTGGGAAGTTGTCGAGTCGCATTCAACAGTCTGAGATCGGATCTCAGTATTATTATTATTCTGCTTTTTTTTTTTAATATTTGATACCTATCGTTTTCATTATTTCATCATTTTTATCTTTTATTAATATATTGGATATACAGAGTGTATATTAATAGATATATAAAAGACGACTAAGAGCCCTAGATTGACCCGGACCAACTCCATCTGGTACCATTTGGGTCAACGATTACATTCCCAAGGAGGGTTGACGTCAGGCAGGCGGCCGGTCATAAAAGTCATTGCCGAAACTTTTTGCAATGTGTCAAAACAGATGACATATTGCGTCGACCCCAAGTAATTGGGATAAGAGCAAGATGATGATGATGATGACAGAGTGTCCCTAAATTAAACGTCCAACGGTAAGTGGGTGGTAGATGAATTTATGACTGATATGAAATAAATAAAAAAAAATCCATGTCACTTTTTTTTCGATATGAGCATATTACTAAAAACGGTGAAAAATCAGACCTTGTACGATATTTTCAAGTACTATAACGACAAATAGGCTAGTTTTGGCATCGGATATTTCTTGTTAGAAGCGCAGATAACTTCACTAGCGACCACAAGTACAATTGAAACTAGACATGTTATAATAACATAAAAAAAATATGCATTTGTTATGGCTATTCCTTAATTTTTTCGAAGAAAACGTTAATGATTTGACTTTAACACACCATCCTGTAAAAAAAATGTACTGTAACCATAGTGGCAAGTCATTTTAAAAGATGGCCAAATTATTCATTATTCCAAAATGGTATTATACATTATCGTATATTATCGTAACTTTTAGAAAAAAAAAATGTTTTTGACAGACAATGAAGTTTATGAAAAATTATTAGGTATATTTTTATGTTCTATTTTATTAGACCTCATATAAAAATCTTATAGCGTGTGTGAAAGGGAGATAGAGAGTGACGCCTATTGTATTTTATTAGGCACTAGATAAATGTCCCTCTGAATATGCTCGAGGAACATTAATGAACACTCAATGGTCTGGATAGCGTTCAGTATTCGGATATCGCTCACGATACAATCTACTTGCAGCATGATCATTGTGTGGGTGACTGGATCGGGGAATTAGTTCGTCACCTGCCGAGAGGCCGACCGCGTGAGGAAAGACCGACGTCCTCCCGAGAGGGGGACGTCGGTCGATGGGAGGGTACTCCTCAGGGGGTATTCCGTCAGGCCGACCACTGACGTCAAGTCACTCTGCTCCGGTGGTCGGTCCAACGACGAAGGCGACGTGGTGTTCGGGTGGGTTGCGGGTGTGCGTGCTTACGACCTCTGTCCAACCCAAACCCAAAAAAAAGCATGATCATTGCATGATCATTGCATCTCCATAGATCAAATGCATATTAGGGGATTCTAACATGAAGACGGCATCGTAATCACACAAGTCACTTTTTATTTTTAATGTCGCTATTTCTATACTAGTACTATCTACTTTATGCAAATAAATGGCACGGCTGCGGGTGACCGGACCGTGGCTGCGAGTGACCGGACCAGGGATTTAGTCCAGGCACCCGCGGAGAGGCTAGCCTCGCGACGGCGTTCGGCATCCCAGTAGGACGTCGACGGGAGAGGGTATTCCGTCGGGGCGACCACTGAAGTCAAGGAAATCTGCACCGGTGGTCGACCCAACGACGAAGGCGACGTGCTATACCGGTTGGTTACGGGTGTACGTGCTTACGCCCCTCTATCGCCCCGGACGGAGTGGGGCGAGGAGTGCGCCGACCGTAACCTACCCCAAAAAAATAAATGGAAAAAAACTCCGAAATTAACAATCCGATTTTAACATTTTCTTTTTTTAAATGTGTGTGTTGTTCCAATTTGAGACATATGATAATTTAGTTTTTTTTAAAATTTAAATGCAATATTGACGATTTTCATATTAGGAGTAGTGCAGCAAGATGTTAGACCAAAAGTTTTCAATGTTGAGTACTACAACTTATTGTGTTTCATACATTTGATCATTTTCATGTTCTGAATATTAATGTATTTGTATTTTGGGAAAATGGCATTTATATTATTTTTATGAAAAATAAATCAAACTTGTGTAAGTATTACCTGGCTTTTAAGATATTCTCGTAAACTAACGAATACCAATAACGAGTCCAAATGCCACTTCACAGTGGTTATGCGGGACAGCGGTTATCGCGAAAAGAGCGAAGGGAGTGATGATAAGTTGAGGGTGGGGAAACATGGATATGGACAGAGAAACCAGGCTAGAAACTGGCCGTTTTTTTGGAGAAGGAAAGACTCTTAATGATGAATTCCTTCTTCAGGAAGCCTGAAAGAGCCCCGATGGTTCAACAAAAAACGAGATAGACTTCATTTTGTCGGACAAACGACAGATATTCAATGATCTCTCAGTGTTCAGCAGGATTAAAACTAGGAGCGATCACTGCATAGTACGAGGCACATTGAATATCCACACAAAAGTCGAGCGGTCACGCTTGATGAAGTCTACCCTCAGGCCTGCACCTGTCCAATACCACAACCTCGTAAGATTTCAACTTGAACTACACAATCGTCTCCAATGTCTAGACGAATGCGATTCTCCGAATGATATGAACTGGAAACTGTCTATACGGTTGAGTCGATATTTTTGAAGGCTCGCGCGTAAATATCCTTCTGATCATACTCAAGCTTATGAAGCGGAGAATATATGTAACTTATTTAAATTTTTATGAATCTACCATTATATTTATACAATTATTTATACACGCAAAAATGACATCGACATCGGATACATGCAAAAAATTTCATCGACAGCGGTCCAGCAGTTTAGGAGGAGTTCCGTATATATGTATAAATATAATTTTAGATTCATAAACATTGCAATAAGTTGAACTTTAGTTAAGACTTTATTGTTAGTAGTGGTCGCTGAGAGGTCGAAATTCGACATAATTCATTTAAATTTATTTTTCTGCTACACAATTTTCTTTTTAATTATATATAAGCAAAATTATATATTAATAATAACATATAATAACTAATATGTAAGTACAAATATTTATTAAACATTGGCGTCATAATTATGATTGTCTGATATTCAGTTCGATCAGAGATTTAATCTATACCAATAAATAAAATTGGAGTGTCTGTTTGTAATGTCAAAATAATAGGCTTTTTTCATGCTCACACGGTTATTTGCACGACACCTATGCCTAAAGTAGCAATTAAAAAAATTTTGTTTGTCTGTCTGTCCGTTTGTTCCGGGTAATCTTCAAAACGGCTGGACCGATTTCAAAAATTCTTTCACCAATGGAAAGCTATAATATCAGGGCGTAAACTAGGCTATATTTTATCTCGGTATTCTTACGGGAACGGGAACTACGCGGGTAAAACGACTATAATCTATAACCGAAGCGAAGCGAGGGCGGGTTGCTAGTTTTAAAATATATTTACAAGATTATATCTATACCAATAAATAACATTGGAGGGTCTGTTTGTAATGTCAAAATTATAGACTTTCATGCTCACACGGTTATTTGCACTATCCGGGTAATCGTCAAAACGATTCAAAACGATTTCAAAAATTCTTTCACCATCGGAAATAGATCAGGGAGTAACTTAGGCTATATTTTATCCCGGTATTCCTACGGAAACGAGAACTACGCAGGAAATACTGAAACCGAAGCGAAGCGAGGGCGGGTTGCTAGTCATAAATAAAAGTGTATGTATATGTTGATCGCATGCTACCTTGCGTCATATTATTTATTAATTTATTATACATTATTATATCAAACTAGCTGACGCAGCGAACTTCATACCGCCATTTCTGAAAATCTAGTGATTGTGTTGCTGGTCACTAAGCCTACTCAGCGCCGCACAATAAAGGCAACCCTAGGTCGGTGAGGATAGCAACGAATAAAGGTTGACTGCCTCCGCCAATAGGCCGCGATCCAGTCGACGTATAGTTTGCCACGGCAACAGGGCAGCTTCGTCCGCCGTCTGACTCCTGCTGGAATGCTGGAGGATTCGTAAAACCTCTATCCCAATATACTTGTAGTATTATAGGGTCTCGACCTACTCCTGGATGTACTAGTTTCCAACACGTGCTGCAACATTGGAAGTAGCGAACGAGAAGTTCAGTTTTTTTACTGAGAAGTTCTCATTCTGTTTGCCTCCACATGCTGCTTCCGCTCTTTTTCAATCTCATTATGATTGTGAATTCGATTTGCCATACGCGTATGCTTTCCGATTTCGACGCCTCACAGGAGATTTTCTAATAAATCAATAACAATATATGACGTAGCAGGTAGCGCCGTGTTGTTTTTAAAAGCAATGACGTCAGCTTGGCTAACGTCATCTACCTCACATAAGTTGTTGTCATAAAGTTGAAACAGTACTCATGTTATTGAATTCTAGTTTAAAACTAAGTGGAGTCTAGAGCTCCGCACTGTTCGGCTGCTAGCGATCGAATGAAAGTCGTACATTTTTTTTTTTTTGTGTGACTTAGTTGTTAGCCTCAGATGGCTGTGACAACTTTACCCGGACTGGTGGGTGAGCGCTGAGGGCTCTCAACCCGTTTAAAGTTAAGCGACCCATCCCGAGGGCACCCCCTGTGGGGTACGGACCTCGGCTCGGGCGGTCGCTGGCAAAGTGGGCACTCCCACGTTTATGATTTTAACGCGACACGTCTTCCTTCCCCGTCGACGGGGGCGGTAACGTGGATATTTATTACTATTTGTCAAGGCCGCGCGGGCTGTGTATGCCTCAGTCTGGGCGAGCGTAATAATGTGTCTGTAAGTTTGAACCATTTCGATGGGATTGGTTGAGTAGTCTAAGACTTTTGACCTGCATAGAAGATGGCAGTGTCGTCAGCGAATAATGCTGTTTGTATTTTACTATGTTGGGGTATGTCGCTGGTGAACAGCGAGAAGAGAATTGGAGAGAGCACCGATCCCTGGGGGACGCCGGCTTCTAGTTTGTGCGGTGCTGATAAAGTACCTCCCACTCTGTAGCGAAAGCTACGCTCGAGTAGGAAGTCCCTAACTATCATAACTAAGTAGTGGGGGATTTTAAGCTTTATTAACTTGAAAATAAGGTCGTTATGCCAGACTTTGTCAAACGCTTTTTCTACATCAAATAGAAGCATACCCGTATATAAACCGCGTTGCAGTTTATAACTTGTATACTCGACTATTCGATGTACTTGCTGAACGCAAGAGTGTTGCGTGCGAAAGCCGAACTGAATCGGTGGGATGAGGTTGTTATCCTCAGCGCACTTTCTTAGCCTACTAAGTAGTACGCGCTCATAGATTTTACCTAAACTGTTTAATAAGCTGTGAAAGTCGTACCAGCAAATGGTCGTATTTATAGTAAGGCCGAGAGCGGGGGAACTCCCGATGACAATCTATAAAAACTGTTTTATGATAACATGTGTTGTACTATCTATCTTAAGTATGTTTTAACTGTAATTATAATTCAAGTTTATAAAATAATCAATCGTGCGGCGATATATATGATACTACGATAAATCTTTAAACGCACGAAACACCAATATTACTGCTGCAAAAGTAGCGGTAATTCTATTTCTTCTTCTTCTTTTATAATGGCAATAAGCTATAATTATGAGCCAATAGTGCCAGTGTCGAGATATTTGTTCTCCACGTCTTTATTCTTCGTATTGTAGTCCTAGTCGTTACCATCAATATCGCTGTACACCGGAACGCTGACAACTAAATCATGATTCTTCTAAGAATTTTGGCAAAATAGAAAATTACACGCAATTCACTATTATATCAATTTCATTACATTTCAGCATTTTATTTGCATTATATTACATTATTGTCCGTGTGGTGACGGAATTAGAATACAATTCACCACTCCCTATCTTGTCCGTGGATATCGTAAAAAACGACTATGGGATATAATGTGCACATAAGATCTGTGCAAGAGAAGGAAAACTCGAAATGAAACCCTATACCAACCCTATACCAACATGTCTGACCAGCATGGTATAGTAGGTCAAATTCCCTCCCATTGTGGAGGAGGCCCGAGCCCAACAGTGGGATGTATGTGGGCTGCGATGATGATGATGATGACATTAAATATTAGCAAATCTATTTAATATAACACTGTAAAACAAAAAAATAATAAATAATTATAAATGCGAAAGTAAGGATGTTTATTTGTTTGTTTGTTACGCTTTCACACTTAAACCACCGAACCGATTTCAAAAATTCTTTCACCAATGGTAAGTTATAATATCAGGGATATTGCTAAGGGAACGGGAACTACGCCCCGGGTAAGGCGACTGAAACCGAAGCGAAGCGAGGGCGGGTTGCTAGTAATGAATAAAATTTAAAAGCGCTACATGATATTTTGACATTCTCGTCAAAAGGCTAATTCGATTTGATTAAAATTATGATGACGTATTGTTTGTTTGAATTTGTAAATAAAAATACTTTACGGATTTTATCGCGTTTGTATTAGATTTATGATTGCCCAACGTTTCGAACACTTTACAACATCCATGGTCACGGGTGGACTAAGATGTCTGACGCCTAAACAAGTCAACGTTATTACAGATATTTATAATTATGTCGGACCGACCACTGACGTCAAATCACCATACTCCGGTGATTGGTCCAACAACGAAGGCGACGTGTCACGGGTGGGTTACGGGTGTGCGCGCTTACGCCCCTCTAACGCCCCTGATGGAGTGGAGAGAGGAGCGCGCCGACCGTAACCCACTCCCAAAAAAAAAAGATATTTATGCCACCCGGCTCAGTCCGGGACGACAGAGGGGCGGCGCGGGACCCCAAGACCCATCAGTAGCCACGTCACCTTCGTCGTTGGGCCGACCACCGGAGCAGGGTGACTTGTCGTCAGTGGTCGGCCCGACGGAATACCTCGGTCGCGGGGTACCATCTCCTCTTGACGTTTCCTTCGGGGACGTCGGTCGCCATCGCGTGGTCAGCCCGGTCCAGTCACCCGAATTATCTACCCGCTACAGAAACTTAGTTATTAAAGTTTGTTTGAAGTTGTCAACTGCTGGCGGAACTTTTCATATAATGAGATTTAGAAAGTCTGATTATAATAAAAAATATCTTTTTCTTTAAATTTCTGTACAAACCATGTCCTGGCAATAAAAAATACAATAAAAAAAGAATTATCCAAATTGGTGCAGTCAATCGGAAGTTAAGCGCGTACAGATATTTCAGTGATTCATTTTTGTATATATAGATAATTGCTGCGTCATTGTATTTAATAATGTGATGACGGAGCAAAAATACAGTTCACCACCCCGCGCTGTTACCCATGGGTGTCTTTAAGAACAAATTAGGGATATAATGTGCATTTAACATATGCATATAAGAGAAGGAACACTTAAAATCCCTATACCAACTTGTTTGACCAGCGTGTTATAGTAGGCACTTTCCTTCCTATTATTGAGGAGGCTCGGACCCAGTAGTGGGACGTATATGAGACGAAATGATGATGATGAGGAGATAAACATCTTTAGAAGATAAAAATAATAAAAAGGAATGTACAATTCTTTAGGTACCTTTCATTTTAATTTGATTGAGGTCAGTTATTTGTTATGTTAAAAGAATTAAATTATATAGAAAACACGTATCTAAAATTGTACGTAATCTGCAGTAAAAAAGCTTTAAAATTTCCAAATGAATAATACAAACAAAGGATATAATTTTTTTATTACTTTTTTACTGTTTTATCTCGTTGCTATGTCAACCTAAAGAACATCTATTGTACATAAGTTACAATCGTAAGACCTATATAAGTGTAAGACGCCGATATTGTGGCAAACACATACTTAGAGCTTCAAAGTCAACGGTACAACTTTGATCAAGATGTCTAAGTTGATTGCTTTAATTGTGTTTGTCGTAGCTGTGGGTACTATTAACGCACTTGTAAGTTCTAATGTTATATTATTATAAATTAATATATAAGGCGTTTAAATATTAATGAAAAATAAGCTACAGACACGTTTTAATGTTAAAGAAAGAAAAGTTGAATCTTTTTTGTCACAGCCTCTAATATTAAATATAAGCGGGGTAAATACGTAGAACTTAATTTAAGACATAAGTACATATAAATGTTGACATAAATTAATAATAATGTCTTTATTCCTATCGTTCTATTCTGAAATGGGAGATTAATAGATTAATTTAAATTATTATTGAAACGGGGCATGATTATGTTAAATCTTTTTCTGATCATTAATTGTGATAATATTTTGTGGAATAAAATTTAAATATTTTTTTGTAAGAGGTTATGTGGTGTGCAAATTTGAATCGATTGTTTTGTAACTGTTTTGTTCTGTTCGGTGTGCATACACACGAATTAGGCTTTCGTGGAACTTTAGCTCTTCTAACTTCAATATACTTCTTACCATACTTATACGTTAGGCATGAGTTGGGATGGTGGACTCTTTTGGTCCTTCTACAGGTGTAATTAAATAATAATAAATTGAGCGCTTGATGCTCGACGCTCGACTTGATCAAACCTCATAATTAATAATCAAGATTCCTTTCCCTATTATAGAGTACAGTCAGCGTACATAGAAAGAGCCTTATTTTATAATATAAAAATATCTTATATAGTTTTGTTTTCTTAAAGCCTTCCAATGAAATCAAGCAAGCTTTGCTTAGAGCTTACCAGCCTTTCATAACTGAATGTGCTCAAGCGCACGGAGTCACTAGAGACCAAATTATAGCGGCTAAGGCGGCTCAAAACCCCGATGGCGTGAATTCCTGCTTTGTTGCGTGTTTGTTGAAGAAAACTGATGTTGTAAGTATTTATGATTTTACGAGTAAAAAATTATTTATTTATTTAATACTACATATTAAACATAAAATAAATAAATGGAATTATTGTAAAACTAGAAGAACTCAAAAACAAAATAATTTCTGATCAGTGTGACATATGTACCTAGTAGGTTATTTTTCACATTGTGGAAAACGTATGTGCTTAATATTGGGATATGTAATATCTGAAAAAGATTTACTAGTGGCTAATAAAACTATTATTATTATTAATTATATTACAGAGAAGATATTTTTACACAACAATGCGATGTTATGAGCTGTTAAGAAGAGATATTGCCTTTGGGGACAGATGAAGCAGCCTGCCTGATAATTACTATAATACTTGGTAACTAACGCTCATGGTTTTCTCACAACTAGATCATCCATTGTAGGATGAGGTTTGGACTGCCGGCTCTTTAGCTCACCAAATGAAGCATAGTTGAAGTTGCTGCTAATCCAATATTGACCTTCTATATATACAATATATGCATTAGCTGGCACATTTATAGCTGCACGGAAAAAATGGATCGTCAAGTGAGCATCACTTATGTGCCTACATTATTTTTAAAACTGTATTATTATATTTTTGGTCTAGATGAACAGTGAAGGCAAATACGTCCCGGCAGTTGTTGTCAGCAAAATCAAGGATTTCGTTACGGATGGAGCGCGTATCACGAAACTCGAGAGTTTAGCAAATCATTGCGCTTCAGGTATGTGTTTTTTTTCCATTTTGCAGTGACAGTTAAGTAAAGGGTCGAAATATAATTTTCATTTGAGGGCTATTTGCTTGGTGGTGTTATCATCTGCTGGTCATAAATCGAAAACTTACATGCATTAATAGTTTTTCTAGTCATCAAACAATAAATCATGATGACTTATACATCTTGTTGTTATCCCCATTGCTTGGGATCAAACACGAGCCTAAAGTTTGAGATTCTCGTAGCCGTTGCTACGCAGCATAATATTGACATAAAAGTGTTTCATTAATATCACTAAACAGCATGAAAATTCGAAACAAAAAAAATCTTTTGCCGCCCGAACAGCTTAGTATAGTCAGCTAATTTCGCTCTTCATTCCTGAAGAGGCTCTTTCTTAATAATAGGACGTCTATGGGCGATAATTTATTAATCTTTTTGCCACCATGGGTTCTTTAGAGTTCTTCACTTTGTAGACAGTACGACAGGCTGACGGAGATCGTGGTTGATAGTGCCTCTTCCACTGTTCGAGCGAAATTGGCTTACTATACTTATACACTTGCCAAACTTGTTGGCATAGGGTTATAAGTCGAAATTTTCCTTCTCTCGTATTGATGATATCTGCATATCATATCCCTTAGTCGTCTCTATGAACACTCACGGGCAAGAGTGTGGGTAGTAAATTTTATTTTTACTGCGGTACTATACAGAAAAGTAGAGGGTCGAAGGAGTATTCCTATTGCCGTCCCGATATCTCTGGGGAAGGCGTGTGCCCAATAGCAAGATTTAAGCTGAAAAGAAAAATAACAGTTAAATATAATATGTACATGTATATTACAGTAAACTACGAAACTGTCAGTGATGGAGCAGCTGGATGTGACAGAGCAAAACTATTAATGAATTGTCTCCTGAAGAACAAAGATCAGGTAATAAAAACGTTAAAGTGAACTAGTCCACCACAAAATTTATTTTGGGTTGACACAGCAGCGTCTCTAATACGCTTGAAATGTATATAAAATATGCTACAAATGATTTTGTATATGAAGAGCACTTTTAAAGTTTCAGCCATATACGTAATCTAAACCCTATATAGGAAAGTAATCATTGTCACTGTTCTTGTTCTTCTTCATTCACTTTTATGATACATTTATGTGTATCAAGTGTAATTGTAGGTTTAGTAATAGGTAATCATGGCCATTACCACACTGTTTAAAGACAACAATGAACAACCAATCACCAATTTATAGAGTTCGAGTGATATATACTTCATCAAGGCGTATAATGCCATAACCGCGAGGTTTGATAAGTCGGTTGGCGATTATAATTTATGTTAGAGGCTTCCAATAGAATGCTGCTTTCTATTCTCTTGAGCGATCACCTATCAACCTATCATTACGGTTCGTATAAGATAGTAATGAATAGTGGGTATTCCATTCTTAAGAACTAGGTGTTTCACATTATATTTTATTGTGGGATCTAGATGAGATTTAGTCACCAATTCTAGAAAATATAACTTAATAACCGTATTTATATTTTTATTTCAGTTACCTCTGTAGGGGATTGATGCTACGAATACGACTTGTCATCATAAGTAAAACTGGATCTTGATCATCTTGTGGTAAAGGTTAACATACTTAATAAATAAAATATTTTCTTTTTCAACTTTTGTTATTATTTCGTGTCCGTCAAATATTTTGCCCGTTCTCCTAATATTTTTTCTTATTGAGCTAAGTAATAATATTTTTGAATCAGTAATATATTAAATAAATGTAACGCATGTATGGTAATTAAAAATAATAATAAAATACTAGGGAAATAAATTTCGCCACATAAACCAAACTGAAAATTTTTATGTACTTACAATTATAATGTGCAGAATATGTGAATAAATGAAAGTAGGCCTTTATTTAATCTATCTACTGTCCTATAGCTCGGCTAATGTTGCTCATAATAGCTTGAATTTTAAGGAAGAAACTTGTAGTTAGCTATTAGCTTTATATAAATTACTGAAATGTAGCATTTAACGTACTAGGTTATTTATAAAAACATATTCACGACGGAAAAATTATTACTATACACGAGATCCGAACAAAACCTATCGGAATACCGTTCCAATCGTCCTACTTTTAGACCAACGTGGACTGGCGTATGACACTCACTTTGTCACTCTCATTTGTCATATTTATAGGAGACGTTCGACATCTAGAATGCGTTTTACACATTGTTCTGATCTACTCTTACTTTTCAGTTAAAATTTAGAAATAAACGATGACACTATTATTGAGATTTAGTATGAGGTCGGGGTAAAGTGTATTCGCATTCTATATGAAAATTCAAGACATTTGGTTTCAAAGTTTCATCATCATCATTTTGGCTCATATACGTCCCACTGCTGGGCTCGAGCCTCCTCCATAATAGGAGGGAAATTTGACTTACCATGCTGGTCAGGTAGGTTGGCATAGGGTTTTGTTTCGAGTTTTTCATCTCTTGCATAGATATCATATGCATATTATATCCCTTAATCGTCTTTTACGAGACCAACGGGTAAGAAAGGAAGTGGTGAATTGTATTCTTATTCCGTCACCACACGGATAAAGTTTCAAAGTTTATTTACATTTAATTATACATATGTACCATTTTGTCCGATGACTGTCTACCATCTTGTAGGTAGTGACTTGATTCCGTTGAGTTGAAAATTTGTGAATTCTAAAAAAAAACGCGAAAAGTAGTTTCTGCAGTCCTTTTCTCATGTTAACCCGATATTATCTAAAGAATTCTGAAGAGACCGAAACATGTAGCAATCTAAAGGTGCGTGGTCAGAACTGTATAGCGGTGGTATTAACACCTCCAGCCAAACTCTTAATTTTTGCTGAGTGACTAAAGATCTGTGTGGTCAAGTGTTATCCTGATGAATGACCATAACCTTTCTGTTCATTATTGCCGGCCACTTTCTCTCAATTCTGGCTTTAATCTCATCAGTGGTTGGTAGTAGATATTAGAATTGATGACTCTGACCGGTGGTGGAAGCTCATAATGAACCTTCTAATATATATTCTGAATACACACTCTCACCATATTGCGTATAAGCCTGGGTGTGGCCACAGTCTATGAAGCCTGACCGACCTTAGAACACGACGTTATTTGCACGCTCTTATAGTATACAGAATCCACCTTTCATCAATAGTTATCAATCACTTCACAAACGGTTTGGTTTCATTATGTTTCAATAAAGAATTATAAATGAGTACCTACACGGTTCATTAGGTTTCTTTCAGTAAGCTCGTGTGGCACCCAAATATCGAGCTCTTGTATATACCTAGCTTTTCAAATGGGTCAAAACTATTTTGTGGCCAATTCCCAGATCTTCAGCTTCGTTATAATTACTTACATGCTGTTCCTGCCCTACTTTTACAAATATGGCGTCCATTTTATCAGTGACAGGGTGACCAGAACGCGATGTATCTTTGACATCAAAATTCCCAGATTGAAAACTTTTAAATCAACTTTGCTGCTACTCTTACTGACATTGCATTAGGTCCATAAACGTCACAAAGTTATTCACAGCTTGCCAATTAATTGTTATTTCACAATTATACAGGCACTCGTGAAGCACTTAATTGAGTAATCATACGTCATTACAATATTTTGAAAAAGAGCCGATACAAGAGTGTAAGAACACTGCTGGACCGATATTAACCAAACATAGTTAAGAACCACCGCAAGGAATCTGGCTTTCAAAAAAAAAACCGCATTAAAATCGGTCCATCCGTTTGAGAACTATGATGACACAGCACACACAACACGTATACAACACACATAAACACAGACATAAAGCCAGACAGACTGAAATATTTTACTATTTCGTTGCTGTTTTCTAGATAGACCAACTACTTAAACAACTTTGTAATCCAATATAAATATATAGGATTACAGAGTTCCATTTGCAGTGAAAGGAATCAGTGTACCTGTATAATATATATGATATAATGGAATTATAGATGTATATGGATACCTAAATATCCATCCTATATGTTCAAAGGTAACTTGGAAAATAGACATTCAACGGAATGAAAAAGCAAGAATGATGTCTTGTGAAGTTTTTTTTTTATTGCAAGCGGTGGCAAATGAGCAAACAGTACACCTGATGGAAAGTGTTGCTGCCGCTCATAGACCTTTGCAAGGCCGCTGCCTACCGCGAAGAAAGTGAAGGGAGTGTGAATGTGTGCATTGAGGCTCAGTGATACCAAAGTCACCACCAAAACCCTTCACACGCAAACACCCTCAGAAAGTTGGGCTTCCGGCTCTCTCGCTCACCAAACGAAGCGCAGTAACAAATTGCTAATACTCAGACGTCGATTTTCTGCAAGAGTGTGGTACTACTAGAGTGTGATACAATCCTACCACTCGAGGTGGTAGGATTGTATCACACACTTGTATCAAAATCCCGCAAGGTAGGGTAGTATTAGGTTATATTAGGTAAGTATACTAAATTGTCCGAAATTGATATGGTAGAAAGAACACTAATAATCATAAGGCCCGATTGCCACCCAAGCGGAGAGGGGCGGAGACGAGAGGAGACGTGCTTGAATAATACAATTCAGATTTCGTTATTTCCACATCTCTTCTCCGCTTAGCTTCGGTAGAAGTAGATCAAGCGGAGAGGAGAGGAATGACTCATTTTTCAGAAGAGGGGCTTTAAGAAAATTCCTACCGGAAAGGAAAATAAGTAGGCATATCTACAAAAAGAAACAAGATGCCATCAAAAATATAACTTGTAAAAAAACCTAGTCTCGCAACTCACTTCTACCATAAATAGTTGTAAGATCCATGTAATACCAAGTCGGTTAATATATTCAGTCCCTACTGAAGGAACCTTTTATCTTAAGTTATTACGTAATTAGCTAACCTAAAACATTATTACAACCTTAACCTTGTATTATTAACCTTAAACATTGAAGTGACTATTTAAATTTTTTTTAATAATGAAGTTTTTGACAGCATAAATATATTTCCTGTATAGCAGAAATGGCACTGATAAAATTGGATCTGATAGAATTGGATTGGTAAAATCACTTCACATCCAACTGATTATATTACTTTACTTAGAGGTTATATTGATTTAATATTTTTGATTATTAATGATTGACTTTAGAGTTAAACCGCGGTTGTTGCTATTTTTAGATGCATATATCCTGAATAAATAAAAGAGCCAAAATATAATGATGTGACTATTAAGTAGTTATTTAGAGTTATTGATCTTGATGCTGTTGCATGAACTAAACACTTCATGAAGTTTTGTGGCTTCTATGACAAGATTATACTTGTGACGGGAGGATGGCTCCGACGACTTGGGATAAACACATTTGCGTGGAAATGTCAGATATTTTTCAAGGATATTATTTTTGTTTACATGTTTCAATAGGAGTGTCGTACACGCAAAAAAAAAAAGAGGTTTTACATTTTTTCTCACGATCCTGTGTTTAAGATCTCTTCTTTAAGATAATCAGTATATTTATTACTAGATTAGTATTTAAAATTATTAATTTATAATTGGATACATTCTACTAATATTAAAAATCATCATCATCCTACTGTTGTTCTAATTACTCGGGCTATATCGCAATATGCACTCTTCTTCTATCGTAAATATTGCAAAAGTTATGACATAAATTTTATGAATGACCGCCTGTATCATGTTAACTCTTCTTGGGAATGTAATTGTTGACGTCTAGTCAACAAGTATCAGATGGAGTTGTTCCTGGTCCATGTAATGCTCTTAGTCGTCTTTTACGACAGCGACGAGCTAATTTATCATAAATATCAATGAGAACTCAATTATTTCTTTTGCTATACGCCTTAACCGATCATTATGAAAATTTGCTTATCCTTTGTCACGGGTATAAGAAAGCACTATTAAAATACATAACTTTAAAGTGGAAGAAATGTATTAATTACTAGTGAAACTCCGGTCATAGGTAGTTTATATTAGTATAGGATCCCGCTATACAACAACCTTCACCAAGATGCTTATTTGATGAAACTTATTTTTTATGTAATTTAATATGTCAAGAAATATATTGTAAATGGGTTGCCTAACAAATTTTAGTCCAGAGTATGATTAATTAATAATTAAAAAAAAAAATTTTTTTTGAACATTGCACCGGTTTGATTATCAGACAAATTCTATACCAATCGAAAGTATGAAGCCCATAGAATATGCAAACGTTAGATTGCCTATTCTTCTCCAATCACAACTCTCGTGTAGCCAGGTATAAACAGATAAATCGATACTAGCATTTTGCACCGGTCTGATTGATGTTTGCATTTTCTATGGGCTTCATACCATTCATCGATTGGTATAGAATTTGTCTAATAATCAAACCGGTGCAATGTACCTACATAAAAAAAAATATAATGAATCATACTCTGGACTAAAATTTGTTAGGCAACCCATATGCAATATATTTATTGACATATTAAATTACATAAAAAATAAGTTTCATCAAATAAGCATCTCGGTGAAGGTCGTTGTATAGCGGGATCTTAGACCATATAAAAAGTCCTTATATGTTATGTAAAATAGGTTTTCCACGTTTTTGTACCACTGATATATGTATATGTGTTGTTTAGCAATAGTACGTATGTTGCGATTTACTGGAATAACCACACGTTTAGCATCTATATTTTTTACTGGCAGGCGGTGGTTGGATCGCACTGTATTTACCCAATAAGTGGCAAGCAGTTAATAAACCTTACTATTTGGTGGCAACTAGGCTTTTTCAATCGCTGAAGCAGAAATTATTGTCATCCTGCAAAAATATCAACGAGATAAAATTGTTTATATCTAAGCTCTAATTTCTTGCATTCATATAATTATTCTTAAATTAGCTGAAATTTTATAGTGCGAGAAAGTAATAAATGTACGCCTTTATATTACAAAAAATTGCATATTAGAATTGCTTGACTTATTTATATAAAGTTATATTCTTATTCGACTTGACTACACGGTCTAAGAACCGACTTTACAGACAAGTATTATGGGTTTAATTCCCATGCAAAAAAAAATAACTTACATTTTTCGTGGGGGTCGTAAAAGCCTACTAAGACTAAGAGTTAAATCGACCTGTGCCTATTGCTGATGTTGTCTATTCAACCATGTCAAAATCAAGGATTTTGTTAGACATGCAGAAAACATTGCGAAAATCGCGAGTTTAGCCAATCATTGCGCTGCAGGTATGTATTTTTTCTATTCTGCAGTGATAGTCTAAACTATCACCTAAATTTACTAATAAAGGAGTTAAGTAAAGGATTGACCTAGAAATTTCTTTTGAGTGTTACTTACTACATACTTGATGGTGGTATCATCAGCTGGTCATAAATCTACAAAACATAATAAGCAGAATAAATAATAACAGAATAAGGTAACAAGTTCATTTGCATGTATTTCTAAGATCAAACAAAAAGTCATGATGACGTATTCATACTGTTCTTATCCCAATTATTTAAGGTGAGGTTCATAATGCAAAAGTTATTGTAAGTAGTTTTATGACCAGCTACCTGCCTGACGTTAACCCTTCTTGGGAATGTAATTCTTGTCCAGACGGCATCATGTGGACTTGGCACAAATCGATGTAAACCTCTTAATTGTCTTTTATTTCTTTATATAAAAAATTAATAGGATTCTTTATAATGTTTTCGTAACATGCCCCACTGTTAGCGCCTCTTCCACTCAACATTTTCAATAAATTACTTTCTTTTGTACTTTTTATTTTCATAGTATGTATATATATTGTAAAAATTATTGGCAACAAATTTATGACGAGCCTTTTTGATGTTAATACTCCTTAGGAATGCAATTGTTTTTTTTTTTATTCGAAACGATGCAAATAGTACACCTGATGGTAAGTGTTGCTGCCACTCATGGGCCTTTGCTATACCAGGGCCACAGCTAGGCCGCTGCCTACCGCGAAGAAAGTGCAGGGAGTGTGAATGCGTGAAATGAGTTTCGGTGACACTAAAGGCATCACCAAAACCCACCACATGCAAACACCCTCAAAAAGTGGGTCTGCCAGCTCTCTTGCTCATCGAACGAAGCGCAGTAACAAATTGCTACTACTCGAACGTCGATTTTCTGCTAGAGTGTGGTACTACGCCAGACGGCACGGCCCGCGGCTGTAAACAGACAACTATCAACAGTGTGGTCCTACCGCTAACAAAACGATGTTGCCCAGATGATATCAGATGCAATAGGCCTAGGTCCCTGTAAGTCTCTTAATCGTCTTTTACGACATCCACGAGCAATATAAGAGTTGATAGCCTTGTAGCCGTTGCTACACAGCATGATATAGCTTAAAAAGTATTTCATATTTTATATCACTAGAGTCAGTCAATTTCACTCTTCGTTGCTAAAGAGGCCCTTGCTTAATAGTAGGACTTGTATGGGTGATAATGTATTTTTCTTTTGGCCACCAAGGGTTATATAGTTCTCCACTTAATGGACGGTACGACAGGCTGACGTGAGTTGTGGTTGTTCGAGCCTTTTCCACCGTTTGAGGACAGTTAACATATTATACCACTTTTTTTTTTTGGGTGGGCTGCGGTCGGTGCGCTCCACGCACTACTCCGTCCGGGGCGACAGAGGGGCGTATAGCACGTAACACCCGCAACCCACCCGAACACCACGTCGCCTTCGTCGTTGAGCCGACCACCGGAGCAGGGTTATTTGTCATCAGTGGTCGGCCCGACGGAATACTCCCTACATGGGGTACCCTCCCATCGACTGACGTCCTCCCTCTCGGGGAGGACGTCGGTCTTTTCTCACGCGGTCGGCCTCTCGGAGGGTGACGGACTAATCCCCGGTTACGTCACCCGCGGCCTCGGCTAGGGCGGCATGGCACGCAGGTAGTCGCGCCTGCGCCGCCCCATATACCACACTAGTTAAACGTGTTGTCATAGGGTATTATGTCGTAATTTAACGGCTCTCGCATAGATGTTATCCGCATGTCATAGCACTTAGTCGTCTTTTACGACACAGGTAAGAGTGTGGGTAGTTGTGTAGTTTATTCTTACTCTATCATCATATAGAATAGAATTTCTGTTGCTGTTTCGTTTTATCTAGAGGAGGCGTGTGTCCAATAGCATGATATTAACTAAATAGAAAAAATAAAAGTTAATGCAACGTGTTCATGTATTTCAGTGAATAACGAAACTGTCAGTGATGGAGCAGCTGGATGTCACAGAGCAAAATCTCTAATAACGTGTCTCCTGAAGAACAAAGATTACGTAAAACAAAGGTTAAATTGAACACACCATCCAGTCCTCAATAAAATATGTGCTGAGTTGACACAGCAGCGTCTGTAATACGCCTGAAATATACATAGTCTTGCCATAAATACTGCAACAAAGAAAAAAAATATTTTCTATTTCAAATAACATGTATTACTTTTACAGTGTGTTAGTTTAATACATAAATATAAAACAATCTATACCAATAAATAAAATTGGAGTGTCTGTTTGTAATGTCAAAATAATAGGCTTTTTCATGCTCACACGGTTATTTGTACGACACCTATGCCTAAAATACAGATTAAAAAATTTTTGTCTGTCTTTCTGTTTGTTCCGGGTAATCTTCAAAACGGTTGGACCGATTTCAAAATTCTTTCTCCAATGGAAAGCTATAATATCAGGGCGTAAACTAGGTTATATTTTATCCCGATATTCCCACGGGAACGGGAACTACGCGGGTAAAACGACTAAAACTGAAGCGAAGCGAGGGCGGGTTGCTAGTTTAATATATAATTTAAACAAATACTTAATTATAATACTATAAATGCTCTTATCCGAATTACTTGGGGTTGACGTAATATGTACTCCTCCCCAGCAATTATATTTCTTAGCTTTCAATATGTATGAAAACTGCACTAAAAAAATAAGCCTCACAAAAATATAAGTAAATTATACCCAGACTCGGAACAATAATTCGTTGATCGCACAACATATTATCAACTCCGAGCTGGTACGACGGTATCTTGCGGTATCGGTGCACTCAATTGGTTACGGGTGTTGTATCAATTCTATATGTACTTGCGTTGTAAGGTGAAAACTATCAAAACAGAATTCATTCCTAAGTTTAGACCTGAAGACCTCTAAGGAGATGATTTTCAGAATTATTACGTTTATAGTAAGTCTTCTTTTGGTGATTTATATTTATTTATTTTATTTTTATAATAAAAAAATAAAGTGAACGTAGTACCGCATTATTTAATCTCCTATTTTACACCCTTAAAGGGTGAAACTTGCCAAACGCCGAAACACGTGTTTATATATTTTACAATTTTGAAAAAAATTCACCCCTCTTTTACACCATTGATTGAATTCACAAAAAGAAATATCGGCAATAATATAATCATTAATAGAAACTTATAACCCAAATACAACATTTTATGGTAATAACTTTAAAAATCAGAGAACTTTCATAATAACTTTATACCCCTTTACCCCCTTAAGGGATGATTTTCGAAAAGCTACTTGGCACTTGTTTAATGACTTCAATGAAGAGCCATCTTACTGAATTTCATTCGAATAACTTCAGAAATGACAAAGTTTCATACCATCTTTGTACCCTTGTTTTACCCCCTTAGGGGGTGAATTTTTCGAGAGGCCGACCGTGTGAGGAAAGATCGACGTCCTCCCCGAGAGGGGGACGTCGGTCGATGGGAGGGTACCCCAATAGGGGGTATTCCGTCGGGCCGACCACTGACGACAAGTAAACCTGCTCCGGTGGTCGGCCCAATGACGAAGGCGAGGTGGTTTTCGGGTGGGTTGCGGGAGTTGCGTGCTTAAGCCCCTCTGTCACCCCGGACGGAGTGGTGCGGAGGCGCGCCGACCGCAGCCCACCCACAAAAAAAAAAAAAAAAAAAAGGGGTGAATTTTCAAGTAATCTAAATTTTCGATTTCTATCCCTTGTAGTTTGAGTCCTGTGTTGATTTGTCAGTCATTAAGTCAGTTAGCTTCTCCTTTTATATATATAGAAGATTATTGTTTTATTATTGAAAAACTAAAAGTTAATTAGACATTATTTATAAATGACAGAGATATTATATCTGCAATTATATTTATATATAAATTTATATATAAATATAATTGCAGATATTTAAACATGTGAATAAGTTGAATTTTAGTTTTTGTTATTATATTTGCGTGGCAATTTAAGATATTTTTCAAGGATAATACTTCCTTTTGCCTGTTTTAATAAGCATATCGTTTGCGCAAAAATTTAAGGTTTTTATGTTTTTTTCTCACGATCTTGTGTTTATAATCTCTTCTTTAAGATAATATAATATTTATTACAAGAATCTTTATATATGTAAATCTTCTGTTTGTATGTTTGTAATTGCATTCCTTCTAAACGCCAATACCGATTTCAATGATTTTTTGTGGCTATTCCGATTGAACACATATTTAATAAATAGGATTGCAAACATGCTGTATCTGTGTCATATTAATATTAATATGTAATAAATTGAGGGTATATCTATGAAGATGCTGTGCGGGCGCACTGCTTGCTGCCATTATGTATAAGTGATTCATGTAAATATTATCGACGTTTCCTAGGTATACATACCCCCAAGCACAACGCTCTATATAAAATCAATATAAAAACTAAAAAATTGAAGAAAAAAAAGAATAAATAATTTTTAAATTAAACGGTTTTATTGTAAAGAAACATTAAAAATAAAATCGTGGGGCACGTCAAATATCTACAATCGTCGATTAAAATGTTTGTTTTGTAGTGTCCCACGATTATATTTTTACTGTTTCTTTACAATAAAACCGTTTAATTTAAAATTATTATTTTCCTTTTTTTATTTTAGATTTGAACAGAACAACGTCTGTTGGATCAGCTAGTTGTACTTAAAATTATTAGTTTATAATTGCGTATATGCTAATAATATTTTAAATCATCATCATTTGTCTCTCATCCTGATTACTTGTGGTCGACGCAATATGCACTTTTCTTTCATCGTAAATATAGCAATAATTTTATGATTGACCGCCTGGATGACGTCAATACTTCTTAGAAAGGTTGGTCTAGTATCATGTAAAGCTCTTAAACATCTTATTCGATACCCACGAGCAAAGTAATTATAAATATCACTAAGAATTTGTTTATTTCTATTTCTAATTTGAATAAATTTTGTCGGGGGCTAAGAAAGAATATATACTCGTTCCAACCATTTATTTTACTTTTGGCAGGTCGAATTCTGATCAATTAGTGTTGTACCAATGTATTACGGATACTATGTTTTGTAATAATCGATTTTAGTCAGGAAGAACTTTTAATCGATTTAACACGGATATTTTATTTTTGCTTAAATACATATTTCATATTATTTAAAAACTTCACTTCTGTAAATATATTTGTTATTTGGGCACATTAATTTTTGCATACCCACTAATTCAGTCCTCCCAAAATATTTTACTTTGTACTTTGCAAAATAAAAAATAACTACTTTATGAAGCATTTTTCCATTAAGCGGGGTCCGCTGCTCCAAACTTTACTTAGAGACAATGGCGCCCTCGTCTGCGGTAGTAAATCACTAATTTTCTCATCCAGCCTACCCCTTTTTTTTAAGCCGAATTGGCAACACTGAACGGCGCGCCGGCGACGCCATTTTGTTGTGTTGTCTGTCACTCGCAACAAGACTCCCGTGCTAGTCACATTTCTGTTCGCTGAGTGCTCTTTCATATTTTTCATACGCTGTGTTGAGTATTTATATTCCACCGTATTGATTTCATTGTTCTTACTTTGATTGAGTTGAGCGTATCGTTCCTATGATTTTACTTGCAAAATGTCGAAAGGTATGGTGCTTAAAGGACAATCCAGAGAGTTAGTGCTGCGGCTTCGTGAATTTTTTGAAAAGGAAAGCCGCAATGGCGGATTCCTTATACCAGTAACCCAAGTTAGAGACCGTGTTACAGCAGCATTAGGTATTAGTGCTCCAACGGTGGCGAAAATCACTAAAGAAGCCTATGGTAGTAGTGGTATTGAACAGAACAAGGTATCTACGCCTAAGAAAAAACGTCAACCCCGTAAAGTGACAGCAATTGACAGTTTTGATACTGATGCTATTCGTCGTCATATATACAATTATTACACAAGCAAAGAGATTCCTACTTTGAAAAAATTAGTAGCGTCTCTAGGAAATTGTGGCTTGTTTCGTGGTCAAAAATCTTCTTTGTCAAAGGTGCTGCACCAAATCGGGTTCTTGTATAAGAAATCCGACAAAAGAAAAATTTTAATGGAACGTCGTGATATAGCCTTGTCTCGCTGTGAATTTTTAAGACAAGCTAAGAAAATAGAAGACTGGTCGAATGTCGTTTTCACAGATGAAACTTGGCTCAATGCCAATCATTCCATACCAAAAGGTTGGACTGACGATACTGCTGCTTCTACTTCTGCAGTGCCAATGGGGAAACGTGAACGCCTCATCATTTGCCATGCGGGAACTACAAAGGGATTTGTACCAGACGCTCTGTTAGCGTTCAAATAAAAAAACAGGAGACTATCATGAGGAGATGAATGCGGACGTGTATGAAAAGTGGTTCAGAGAAATGCTTACATCACTTGAAGAGCCATCAACAATATTTATTGATAATGCACCCTATCACTCTCGCCAAATTAATAAAATGCCAACACAGGCCAACAAAAAACACGAGATTATAAACTGGCTTCGTGATAATGGGGAAGATGTGGACGAATCCCTACTAAAAGTAGAATTACTTAAAATATTAAAAAGTAAAAAGCAGCCAAAACGATATGTCTTCGACGAAATGGCAGCAGAATATGGGCATGTTGTAATCAGAATTCCTCCGTACCACTGTCAATGTAATCCAATTGAAATGATCTGGGCACAAGTCAAAGGACACGCCGCAAGAAACAATACAACTCCTCCTTTCACAGCAAATAAAATGCTTGAACTTTTAAAAAACGCATGTGCTAGTGTGACGCCTGAAAACTGGGCGAGTGTCGTCAACAAGACAAAAAATATAATATTCTCTGATTGGGATCGGGAAATTGAATTTGACAACATACCTACACAAGAGTTAATAATAAACACTGCAGATGATTCAAGCGACGATTCGAGTTCGTATGAAGAATCCGACGATTCGTTATAATAAAATAATATTAAAATATTTTGGTTGTTTTATTTCATGTTATAGGTATGATGAGAAGATTTTTATATCTCCCTGATACAATTTTAACGTGTTGTCTATTACAACAATTCAAAACTCAGTTGTCAGCTGACTTAACTGCAAATAAGTGTAATCGATTATTTGCGATTCATTAGTTTGCACCGAATACTTTTGATCCTGTCACTAGATGCGATAGAACGTAACTTTTTTTATAACGGAAATGAATTATCACTTAAATTTTATGAATAGAGCTATTTACGGCATATTAATGTATTTAGTGGGTAATAATTAAGATATATAAATATTATTGGGCAGTTTATATATTTCTCTGTTCACTCGTTTCAAAGTTAATCAGTTACGTCCTAAAGCATGTGTCAAAAGTAAAATAAATGGTTGGAACGAGTATAGAGATTTTATCCTGTAAAAATACTAATATTGAAGAACATTAAAGTAACTTTAAAACGGAAGACATGTATTTGTTGCTATTGAAACTGAGAATGATGATGAGTAGATTTTTTTAATAAAAATAATATAAATGTACTATTTTTTTATTAGTACGAAACGGGACTACAGCTGTCCACTGTTGTCCCGTTTCGATTCGTCTTTATATTATTGAAGTCAGTAATTTGCATCATTAAAACGCCAAATTAATATTACAATTAATATTACACGTAATCTGTAATTAACAGCGTCAAAATATCAGAATGAATAATACAAACAATGAATATGTTTTTGCAATTTTTTACTGTTTTATCTCGATGTTATATCAACCTAAAGAACACCTATTGTATATAAGTTACGGTCGTAAGAGCTATATAAAAGAAAGACGCCGATATTGTAGCGAGCACATATACTCAGAGCTTCAAAGTCAGCGGTACAACTTTGAACAATATGTCTAAATTAATTGCTTTAATTGTGTTTGTCGTAGCTGTGGGTACTATTAACGCACTTGTAAGTTCTAATGATATTTTATAAATTAAGATACAAAATGTCTAAATATTAATTAAAAATAATCTACACTATGCTTTAGCATAGATAGCATAGATTATTTATCTTTAACACTAAAAGTGTTAAAGAATGAAAAGTGGATCTTATTTCCGTCATAGCCTTTAATAAACTGGCTAATTACGTTGAACTTGTCTAAGTACATATGGTAAATTAATCTTCATGCCTTCGTTCTAATTGTTTTAACTGAAACAGGAAACATGATTAAGTCAAATCTTTTTCTAATTATTTATTATGATATTTTTTGTAAGATGTCTGATAGCTGTTAAGCAGTGTGCATGTTTTAATAAATCGTTTTGTAACTGTTTTGAAAATTGGGCAATAAAATAACTTTTAAGTGAACTTTAGATGAATTAAAGATTACGGCTGTCAATTTTCTGAATTACCACTGAGTAAATCTTGTTATTTTTTTCTTGAAAACTATCAAATACGCTTATTTTAAATAAAACTACTTAACGAATTTTATCGCGTTTGTATTCGATTTTTGATTGACACCAAAATTAATTAAAATTTAGCATCATGTCACCTGAGTTTTCTTGCCGGATCTTTCTCAGTGTGGCCGTGTTCCGATCCGGTGGTAGTATACTAGATTGTTTAGGTTTTAAATATAATTACTATTCATTTTAATTTTGAATAATTACTAACCATAAACAATTTATTTTTTTCAAATAGAATTATTTTCTTCTTACATTGACAATAAATTTGTATCAAAATGTGGATCAATATTTAATAACTAATTTTCTGTATTGGGTAGATAATTATAAATTTTCTGTAATAACGATGACTTGTTGGTCGTGAGACATCTTAGTCCGCCCGTGGCCATGAACGCTGCAAAGTGTTCGAAACGTCGGGCAATCAAAAATCAAATACAAACGGGATAAAATACGTAAAGTAGTTTTATTTCAAATGTGCAATACTCGCGTAAACATCAGAAATCATTACTCTAACTTACTCAATCTCGGTGTTATGCTTTCGTGAATCTTTAGCGACCTCTCGGCGCAATTTAGGACATGGTGTCCATGGTGTTAATGCAGGTTAGGCTTTAGGATTTTGTGCTCGTTTAGTCCTTCCCTAGCCTTAAATAAAAGTATTAAGCGCTTGACGGTATAAGCGCTTCATAATCAGCATTACTTACCCTGTCAGAATATATCCAGAGTACAAAAAATTGTTTTGTTTTATTTTATTATTTAAAAACTGAAAAAAACTATTTTTATAATTAATTTTGCTTTTTTTTAAAGGATGTCGATGAAATCAAGCTAGCCTTGCTCAAAACTTACCAGCCTGTCCTGACCGAATGTTCTCAAGAGTACGGAGTCACTGAAGACCAAATTAAAGCAGCTAAGGAGGCTCAAAACCCCGATGCCGTGAACTCATGCTTTGTTGGGTGTTTGCTCAAGAAAACTGATGTTGTAAGTGTTTAATTCAGAAATAATACTGTTTATTTAATGTTACGTGCCTAACGTAAAATTAAATAAATGTACATACATTTAGAGTAGAAGAACACAAAAACAAAAGTATTTCTATTCATAGTGTCACAGTGTGACATAGTAAGTTACTACTATTGGGATAGTACATACTATCTGCAAAAAAAATCTTAACGGATCAACTCGATAATAAATCTTCGTACGCCTACTATTTCTTACTTTACAGAGAAGGATTTTTTACACTACAATGCGTTGTTATGATCTGTTAAGAAGAGATATTGTTTTTGGGGGAAGATGATCAAGCATCCCACCTGGTAACCATCATAGTAATTGGTAAATAACACTCGTGGTTGTCTTTAATATAATGATCACAGCCAGGTGGGTATTTGTAGGAAGAGGTTTGAACTTCCGCCTCTTTAGCTCACCAAATGAAGTACAGAAGCAATTGCTGCTAATTAAATATCCTTATTTTTGTGTCTTACGTACGAGCTGGCCCATTATTTTGTAGCTGCACACAAAATATGTCCGCCGCGTGATCCTATCACTAATGTTGCCTACATTATTTTTAAAACATTCATATTATATTTTGTCATAGATAAACAGCGAAGGCAAATACGACCCGGCAGTTGTTGTCGGCAAAATCAAGGATTTCGTTAAGAATGAAGAAGATGTCACGAAAATCGCGAGTGTAGCGAATCAATGCGCTTCCGGTATGTATTTTTTTCCCTTTTGTAGTGATAGTTAAGTAAACGGCCGAAATAGAATTTTCTTTTGAGGTTACTTACTTGGTTATTAACCGATTGTTACAAAACATGATAAATCTACAAAACATGATAAGTACAATAAATAATAACAGAATAAGGCAACAAAGTTCATTTCCATGCATTTCTAACATGGAATATTGCAAAAGTTATTGGTATCAACTCAAAAGTTATTGACGTCAACCCTCCTCTGGAATGCAGTTGTTGACCAGACAATCAGATGGTGTTGGCCTAGGTCCATGTAAGGCTTTAGCCTTTTACGATTTCCATAAGCAATATAAACGTTGATAGGCTCGTAATCGTTGCCACACAGCATAATATTGCTATAAAAGTGCTTCATATTTTAATTCGCTAAAAAGTTCGAAAATTTTAAATAAAAAAGAAAATCTATACTCGTCTGAACAGCTTAGTATATTTAGCCAATTTCACTCTTCATTGCTGAAGAGGCCGTTGCTTAATAGTAGAACCTGTATGGGCAATAGTGTATTTTTCTTCTTACCACTAAAAGATCTCTAGCATTCTCCGCTTAGTAGGCGGTACAACAGGCTGACGGAGGTCGTAGTTGTTCGGGCCTCCTCTACAGTTTGAGGGAAATTCACCTACTATGCCACACTGGTCCAACATATTGACGTAGAATTTTACGTCGAAATTTTTCTTCTCTCGCATTGATGTTAAACTCATATCATATCACTTAGCTATCTTTGTCGACACTCACGGGCAAGAATGTACGCATAGAATACTATTAATCTTTCTCCATACAGAAAAGTAGAGTACCAAAATAGTATTCCTGTTGCCGTTCCATTATCTCTAGAGGAGGTATGCGTCTAATAGCAGATAAACGGCAAATATAAATAAGAACTAAATGTAACATCCCCATCTTGCCCGTGGATGTCGTAAAAGACGACTATGGGATATAATATGCACACCACATCTGTGCAAGAGAAGGAAAACTCGAAATGAAACTCTATACCAACATGTTTGACCAGTGTGGTATAGTAGGTCAAATTCCCTCCCACTGTGGAGGAGGCCCGTGCTCAACAGTAGGACGTATGTGGGCTGCAATGATGATGACGATGATGAAATGTAACATGTACATGTATATTTCAGTGAACGACGAAACTACCGGTGATGGAGCAGCTGGATGTGACAGAGCAAAATTATTAATGACTTGTCTCCTGAAGAACAAAGATCAAGTAATAAAAAAGCTAAACTGAACTCGGTCTTCAATAGAATTTGTTTTGGGTTGACACAGCAGCATCTCTAATACAAACCTATAAAATATGATTTTGGATATGAAGAGCTATTTCAAAGTTTCAAGCATATAAGTAACCTAAACCCTACACAGTAAAGTAATCATTGTCACTATTCTTGTTCTTCTTCATTCGCTTTTATGATACACTTATGTATATCAAGTGTAATTGTAGGTTTAGTAATAGGTAATCGTGGTTATTACCACACGGTATGAAGACGACATCCAATAATCAATCTAATTCAATATATTGAGTTTGAGTGATGTAGACTTCATTAAGGCGTATCTTCATTCGCTTTTATGATACACTTATGTATATCAAGTGTAATTGTAGGTTTAGTAATAGGTAATCGTGATTATTACCACACGGTATGAAGACGACATCCAATAATCAATCTAATTCAATATATTGAGTTTGAGTGATGTAGACTTCATTAAGGCGTATCTTCATTCGCTTTTATGATACACTTATGTATATCAAGTGTAATTGTAGGTTTAGTAATAGGTAATCGTGATTATTACCACACGGTATGAAGACGACATCCAATAATCAATCTAATTCAATATATTGAGTTTGAGTGATGTAGACTTCATTAAGGCGTATGATGCCATATCCACAACGTTGGATGAGGCGGGTGGCAATTAATGTTAGAGGTCTCCAGACGAATGTTGCTCCTTATTATCTTGATGGATCACCTAATGTATATGTAATGTATATATTCTATACATATTTAAGCAGTACACCTACAACTACCGCTCTTTCCCTACATGTTTCCATCTAAAGGTTGCCTAGTAGAAATCGCTTTTAGCGATAAAGCCGCCCATTGTACTATCTCCACTTAGAATAATAATTATAAATGTATTAACTTAGGTGCGCAATAAAGTATAAATAAATAATATAATAGCCTTTTGTACTTACTTATACAATAAAATACTGAATAGTGGGCATTGTATTCTTAACAATACAAGGAAAAGCTTAAACTTGATATCCACATTCTATTTAGTTGCTGTTTAGATAAGTTGTATCCTAATAGATGTTAGAAAATATAACCTAATATGTATTTATATGTTTTTATTTCAGTTATCTCTATAAACGATTGGTGCTACGATATGCCATCATAAGTAAAACTGGAGCTTGGACATCTTTTGTTAACCATCACTTAATAAATAAAATATTTACTTTTTCAACTTTTATTATTATTTCGTGTTCATTATTAACAGCCAAATATTTTTTCCGTAGTACAAATATTTATATTATCGAGATAAAGTATAAGTAACCAGTTATAGTAATAAGACCACACTATCGACAGTTTTCTCTGTAGAGTCACGAGTCGGTCCCTCCGGGGTAGTACCACACTATCGTAGAAAATCAACTTCTGAGTTGGCAATAGAAAAAAAAAACTATTTATTATTATCCTTCGTTCGAAAAGAGTGAGAGTTGAAGCTCATTACACGCATGCCCTTCAATTTCTTCATGCTAGGTAGCAAAGGTCCATTAGCGACAATATCACTTACCATCAGGTGTGCTGTTTATTCGCTTGCCACCAACAACACAAAAGAAAATAATGGTTTTGAGTTGGTAATATATTTAATTAATGTGACGTATATGTGACAATTAACAAAAATAATAATAGGGAAATGAGTTTCAACGCATAAAGCAAAAAAAAAATTATAACTTTATGTAGTTTTAACCCTAGAAAGATAACCATGCTGCATATTACGTAAAGGATAACCATATGCTTCAGAGGCGCACACTTTTCAAATGCGTGTTTTTATTCCAATTATTTATATTTATTCACACTAATTTAAAAATATGGTTAGTGTGTAATAAGGTTAGTGTGGGGTTTTTAAAAATAAAATATTTATCTTAATACATTTTATATTATAGTAATTTTTAACTTATAATTACGAAACCTCTATGAAAAATAACAAAAATGAGCAGTCTTCTGTTTATAGGAACAAATTATTATGAATTATCACAAATCAACATTTTATTTTCATATTTGTATAGGCGTAGTCTGGGCTAAGGACTAACGCCGTGTTTGACTGAAGAACCTAAGGTTATAGTTTGAAGTACCTAAAGCCCTTAAGTTCCTAGCCTATATGATGGGATACCTGCACCGCGCTACCTAAGGTGACAGGTAGATGTGAGATGGATGTTTGGGTGGAGGATTGGTAATTCTCACTGCCGGTCAAGCAGACTCACAGGACCGGTCAGAACTGACGGCTAAGGGTGTCTTGGCCACAGTGAGATGGAGGTTTGGGTGGAGGATTGGTAACTCTCACTGCCAGTCAAGCAGACTCACAGGACTGGTCAGAACTGACGGCTAAGGGTGTCTTGGCCACAGTGAGAGGGATGTAAATGAGAGATGAATAAATTCAAATCTGATTTATTTTACACAATGTACACCTTATATACTACTTATTGCTAATACACACATATACCATTTTGTGTTAGTGTGTCGTACGTGTAAAGTATAACGCAGTGTCTTTAAATCATGTCAGTGCTAATTTTGCACATTTGTATGTTGACATGCTTTACTTGTATGTTGACATGCTCTACTTTTGAGTTTGCTGCGTTGCATGTTCAATGTGCATTGAACAATATTAACTAATAGACTATAGAGTGTTAACTCCAAAAAAACATTAAACTTTGGTATGATTGGCTTTAGAGGCAATCAGAGCAAACGTCTTTCTTGTGTTCGCCACAAATAGATTTTTTACATTTCGCGTAGTTCATTTTTGACATTCTCTTCTTTTTCGACGTGCAGTAGCAGCAATATTGCCTGTTTTTGCCTGGAGGCTCCCCTTCGTCATCTGCAGAAGCTGGTGCAGGAGATCTTGGAAGAATATTATCAGTATTACATCACACAAAGCGTATTGGCAAAGTAGGAGCTTCAAGTCTTTGGGTCATCCACTGTTGGGTCAACTGGGTACTTTACTTTCGTAGCTTTTTCATTGTATTGGTAGTAGACCAGCAGTAACGATTTCTACCTCTAATCACTCTTCCAGTAGGTACAATAATACATTGATCACATTTTGAACTTTCAGTAGGCTCATGTACCCAAGCTGTGGTAAATCTTCATGCAATACATCGTCTGCCTCTTCAATCGCTGCTACACTATCGATGTACTCATCTTCGACATCACTTTGAACATCATCTTCACTCTCATGATCTAGATAGATACTCAAGAAAGTGATAGCGAGATAGATCTCGCTATCACTTTCTTGAGTATCACCATTCTCATCTTCTTGGGCCTTGAATAAATGAAAGTATTGCTCTTTATACTTCTGTATAGTGACGGAGTAAGAACTACCACCACCTCCTCTCTTATCCGTGGGTATCGTAAAAAACAATTAAGGGACTAAATATGCATACAACATCTATGCAAGAGTAGAAAAGCTCGAAATAAAACCTTATAGCAATACGTCTTCAGGACGATAACGACGATAACGGCCTTGTTGCGCCTGAGGGCCCGAATACCGGTGGAAGGGTACTGTTAGCAGTGTCGCTGGACATCGCCAATACATTTAACAATCTGCCATTCAGGCAAGCCCTCCGGCATCACGGAGTGCCCGTATACCTAAGGCGGCTGTTAACAGACTACTTGGAGGGGCGCAACGTTCTCTATACAAACCGAGCAGGGGGCATTGAGGGGACGCCCATGTCATGCGGTGTCCCACAGGGGTCGGTTCGGAGCCCACCTTGTGGAACACCGGCTACGACTGGGCGTTGAGTGGGAGCCTCCCACCCGGGATAGGCGTAATTTGCTTCGCCGACGATACACCCGTCACAGACGCTAGAGGAGGTGGCAGGCCTGGCAACTCTCGGAACTGAGAAGGTTTTCGCGCGAATCAAGGCGCTGGGATTGAGGGTGGCACTGGACAAGACGGAGGCCCTATTGTTTCTCATCAGTCCACCCAGTGGCTCGTGTGTGTCGTAAAAAGCGACAAAGGAATTAGAATACGCAGAACGCATGTATAGAGAAAGAGAATTTGAAATAAAACCCTGTACCGACCGGTCTCACTAGCGTGGTATAGTGAGTCAATTTCATCCCCTTGTGAAGGCCAGCAGTGTGATAATGGGACGATGAAAAATAAAAACAAAAACCCTACTATAAAACAACAATTTCAAATTGATGGATGAGGTTGAGAATAGAAAACAAAATTAAAATAAATTATAAATAAAGTACCAAATGGCTCCCGTAAACGTGGACGATCATGTACTAAATGAGCTGATGAGATTGTCGTAGCGGCAGGTCATAGATGGAGGCACTTGGCCATAAATAGAGAGAGGTGGAAACATATGGAGGAGGCTTTTACCCAAAGGGGGTCCATACAGTAAAAATATAGGACATAAATATTAATTAAAATATCATCATCATATAATTATTAGTTAGTATATTAAAATATGACATACCTAAATTAATGACAGTTAATTTATAGTGTTATGAAATATTATTGAATTTATATAACTAATCAAATTTATTGTTTTTCTTTTATGTTTTTTTTTAATCTAATTTAGTATTGTTTAATTTGTTATTATCTAATTAATTATTTGACTTGTTATACTTGTATGGACATTAAATAAAGCTATTATTATTATTATATAAGATCTAAGTCATTCTAAATCATGGTTTAACAGACTATATTACGTTAATAATATTATGCTGAACGCTTAAGTAAAATATTCCCATTGACTTTAGTTGCACACGAAATCGTTTGATTTTTATTGGATATAATTTCCAATCGGGTCCGTGGAGTACATTTTTGCAAATGGGTTTTACTATTTCGCCCAAAATATCCATCATTTGGATTTTTTTCCAATATCTGTGTAAAAACTCTTGCTTTTAAAACAACTATAACGATAGCTTAATTGTCGAAATCTAACCAGCCGTTTGGAAGCGGAACTAATAAAGTGTTTAAATGCATTTAGTTATAAAAAATGCCTATTTTAGCATAAAACGTCACCTTTACCATTACCATATCGTATAGCTGTGCATTCGGAAATGTCAAATTGCTTTATCGTCAGCATAAAGTATGTTTTGTAGAGTATCGTGAAATCAATTTATCCATCTGGACGTCAAAACACAAATTTTAGTTTTTCTACTACAAAGCTACTATTTATAAATATGACCTATTAAATTCTAATTGTCAAAATAATTCTTTATTTAAATAATTTGACTATTACAATTTAAAAGAACTTATGATCTATTGAACGTTTGCACAATTACCTTGACTAGTTCTTTTTTATTTAGCTAATAGATTTATATTCGTTATGTTATATGCAAGTTATCATTTTTATATTGTATGGTATTATTCTTCTTAATAATGATGATGAGGTAAAAACTACCCAAGCCAAATATTGAGGTTCAATAGATCTTTTTTTAATTCTTGATGGTGGCGATCGAAAAGGTTACACACTTGACGGTAACTGACATTGCCACATGTGGACCCCTGTAGTACCTGGGACACAGCTAGATTGCTGCTTATTCTGAAGAAAGTTCTCTTATCTCATAGCTCCCGAGCAATACAGCAGAAGGTACACGTATTCTACACGTAGATGAGAAAAATTATTGCTGGAAACGTACAGTTGAAGGCCATAACGTTTCCCGGTGAAATGGATGAACCCTGCTACGGTGGTTTGTGGTACGTTGTACGGTACTGTCACACACAGATAAGAGCGTGAGCCACATTGCTACCTCTATCCCGTATGTCTGATCTTTCCTCTCTAGCTGAAATTTTAAATACCGATGATTAAAGAAGCTTGTCGAACACTAGCGGAATCAATGTTACTAGTCTTGTTGTATAGAGGCAAGCACATTTCCTTGTTAATGGCGTCGCGGATTTATACATATGTATCATTGTAAATAAAACTACTTTTACGGATTATATCGCGTTTGTATTTGATTTATGATTGCCCGACGTTTCGAACACTTTGCAGCATTCATGGTCACGGGCGAACTAAGGTGTCTCACGTCCAACAAGTAATCGTTATTACAGACATTTTTGATGTATCATACTGAAATACGATGATAAGTCGCTGGACGACCCGAAATCATATCGACCAATTACTCTACTGCCATCACTAAAAAAGCTCTTACGTCTAATTGTTCCTCGTTTGTTACCGGGTAACACGACAGTCAAACTTGGATTTAGCCCAGAGAAACCGACTGTTGACGCGGTCATGGTCGTTAGAAATACTGTTCCTATGTCAACTTTTAAATATATATTAGGCATCTTCCTGGATATCTTATATTCTTTCGATAAAACATGATTTGTTACTACTTAAGCTAAAGGCTCGTAGATGCTTCAGAAACATCTACTAACTCTTTTTGCAGGGTAAAATCACACTGCAATTTGGTCACCCTGGCGGGTCTAAATCACTGAAGAAGGCCTGTCTTCAAAGATCTGTGTTAAGCCCATATTTGTGGAATGTAGGGTTTGGTGATTTTTTTTCTTATTGCCAAAGGTGGCAAACGAGCAAGCAGCACACCTGATGGTAACTGATACTGCCGTACATGGACCTTTGCAATACCAGGGATACAGCCAGGCCATTGCCTACCGTGAAGAAAATACTCTCCTTTAACCTCGTTTAAAGAAGGACATGTCATAGCGCTCGGGAAACACAGCAGCAGGTAGTTCATTCCAGAGCTTGCACGTACATGGGAGAAATGATCGCTGGAAATGTACAGTTGAAGACCATAACGTACACATTTTCTTGTACTACCTACTTCTACCGCAAAAACTGCTCATTAATTGACTGCGCTGACAACCATCTCCTTCTTATACAATCGGACTCTAGAGACAGACTGGAGAAATTGGTATGTGTGTATCTTAACTTAATACTTAAATGGGGCACACAAAATCGACTTCCTATTACCCCTCACACAAATTACCATCTCTTACTGAAAGGTAAATTGCAATCGACGCCACTTATATAAAGTGACAGTTAAAAGAAAAGAGTCAGTTTCCTACCTCCGCACACTCTTAGAAAAAATTCTCGTTCATTGAACATATAACTATATGTGAAAAATCCAAGCGAAATTTTTATGCACTTACTTGAATATCAACTTCCACTTGGCCTTTTTACGTTTAAAATTAAATCAGAAGGCACATCTTTGAGGTTTTGGTATTTGTTACGATGCCTTTTTTAGCTGCAGATGCGTCACTTCGCGTCCGATTCATTAGAGGCGACGAGAAGGGACGTTGAATGAGCCCATAGTTCGCCGGGGCGCCAAGTAGGTGGACCACAGGTCAAGTCACTCGACCTTATCACCAGTGGCCTGTCCAAATGGATTACCCTTTCGGGTACCGTCTCCAGTTGATGCCCGGCAACGCCACTGTGAACGCCGTCGAGGCGTCACTCTCACACATTCGGCCTCTCTACGGGCGACCAGACTACTACTCGGTCCAGTCAACCGCTGCCACGGCTAGAACGGCATCAGGTGCAGGTATCCGCGATAATGCTCCAGCCTGGGCTGATATGGCCGGGCTACCATAGGCTCGTCGTAATTTTTTTCAGATTCAACGATTAGCGCTAATAATCCTATGTAAGGCATACAGAATAGTTAGCAATAGGCTTGCAACGAATATTCGGTTACTATTCGGTTTTCGGCCTACTCGGCTGCTTTTATTACATTCGGCCGAATACCGAATATCTACATATTATTCGGCCAAATACCAAATACTCAAGTAATATATTTTGTTATAGGGAGATAGATGGTAAAACGAAAAAAAAATCGATTCATTACGTATATATTCATATTTTCATTTCTCTTATAGTCATTTAAGACTGTCGTCCTCGAGCGTGGGAACTTTTGATAGAGCACACATTGACATTTTCTACTCACACGGACGCCTCGCTCAGTATTAGTACACACACCCTGAAAACAAATAAATCTAATTTCGATGCTTGCACTAGTACGTATTCATTACGCGCTTGTCTTAATAGGATGTTCAAAGTGTCACAAAAATAATGCAATGATTTAGGCATTAGCATATCGCATCGTGACGTTTACTGTGCCATAGTGAGGTAGACGGTGGCAAAAGGTGGGGTCAGGGATCCCTGTAATAACCGTTTCAGTAACGTAGTTCGCACAGGCGCCAGGGTTCCCAGAGGCGAAGTAAAGCCGCTTCTATGGGTAGGATGCATAATACTCGCGAAGAATCCAGAAAAAACCTGTATAATGACAAATGGGCAGAAGGAGAATGTAACTATTAATGGAAAGACGATTAAGTATGTCAAAGAATATGTACATTTAGGCCAAAACATTTCGTTTGAGAATCATTATATAGCAGAAATAGAACGACGAATCAAAAGGGCCTGGAACTCCTACTGGTCACTCAAACATATATTTAAATCAAAGATGAGCTTACGCCTCAAACAAAAAACAATGGACACAGTTGTCACTCCTACCCTATTATACGGATGTCAATCTTGGCCTATAACTAAAGACGTCATTTACAAGATACAAACATTCCAGAGAGCCGCTGAGAGGAGTATGATGGGATTAAAACTAAAAGATAGAGTTAGGTGTGCTGATATTCGAGAGAAAACTAACATAAAAGACGCAGCAAAAATGGCTTGTCGCCTCAAGTGGCGATGGGCGGGTCATTTAGCAAGAAGCACGGACAACAGATGGAGCGAAAGAGTATTACATTGGTATCCGCGGGGCGAGCGACGGCCACCGGGACGCCGCTGGGCGGACGATATCATTGCGATTGCCGGCGTTACCTGGCCGCGTCTAGCGAAAGATAGAAAGAAATGGATGGAGATGGAGGAGGCCTTTGTCCAAAAATGGACAGCCCACTAAAATTATTGTTGTTGTGATATGGACATAGTAATAGAATTACATTTTTATATATTTTAATCAACAATGAATATGAAATAATAGGAAATAAGTTATAAATATTAATATATATATAAAATAAATTATAAATATAAATTATAAATACTAATAAATAATTAATGTTATGTAATATTGTAAATGTGGGAAATAAAAGGCTATTATTATTATTATTGTTCTTCTATTTACTCGAAAAATACAAATTAGTAGTCGTGTCCGACACTCGCGACCCGCCCTTGTGCAAATGCAAAGAAATATCGCGAAGCAACTGACGGACGTGCATTCACCTTGGATACTGAGGCGGTACTGTTTTTTTTGTCAGCGTAGGTTTACAAAACAAATCACAACACAAATCTAATTACGAGACGCTTTTATTTCATAGTAAAATGTATGGACAACTGGGAACGATTTCGGCTAGAAAAATGTATGATGTTTAGGATTATATAATTATTTTTTGTTATGAATTAGTAAAAAAATTTAACGGTGAAACTATTATTTCGACTTTCGTCACACGATTCAACCAAAAATATTTTCAAATATAACAAGGAAATAGCCTAGATATTTAAAACGGCAAAGGCCGATTTCGATGTTTTTGATCAATGTTTAGGTTTTTTTTCTCGGCAATTAACAATTATTTTAGAAATATAACACGGTACTTTAATAGGCCCATTCGTTAAGCAGTTGAGGTATTTTTTTCGTGTCATTTAATGCAGAGAGTTTCTAAATATTTTTGAAACCGTAAGTGTCCATTCACGCGTTTTTTAGGGACGCGCCTCTTAAGTAGTCATCGGTACATAACACAGGTATATAATCATTTTCTGTATTAGAAAAGTTAAGAGTTCTATGTATTTGAATAATTGTCGTGATCAGAAGGTTGAGAAGGATAAGGTTTTTATTTCTTTTATAATCATTTAAGTAGTCATTGGTACATAAAGTAGGTATGGTGGTGAGTACATTAGAACAAACTAGCGCGAAACAATCACGTCTGTACAAGTATTGGCGCTAAAATCCGGCCGAATACTTTTGCCTAATATTCGGCTATTCGGTCAGGGGGCTCGCCAAGTATTCGGTATGCTGCCGAATATACTATTCGTTGCAAGCCTAGTTAGCAAACAAAGCGTTAGCAGTACATACTAGCAAGCGTACTCTCGGTCGACTTGGATATACAAGAGATATATAAGATACGCGTCAATGTATTATTCTACTGGGGAAAACCTGAAAATTGTTTTTTTTTTTTGCTTCGGAATCATAATAAAATGACCAGACTTTTTAGGCTGTAATCCACGTGTACGATAAGCTCTTGACCAAATGGCAGGTAAGGTTGTATTCATCAACGAACGAATCTATATTTCTTCATTGGGTCTGTTGATGAGCGTTAGAGAAAACATGACTGGATTGATCATTATGCAGCCCATTGTCTCACTGGCCATGGGAATTTTAGAAGTAAATTATTCTATTTTAAACTATTGACTTTATTATTTTGCCAATGTTTTATCTCTAGAAGTGCCTACCTGCTATTGCAACCAATCCTGAAGTTCACATATAGGCTCTGTCATATATGTCTGTCGTAGTGTTGTGCTGCTACGTATCACGTAGCTGCGCATTCAATTGACTTAGTATTGACTTAGTAGCCAATTTTGCTTCATGTCTCTCACTTTACGAAGGAGGGAAGTGGAATATTTCAAACTGCTCCTGTATTTTTTTTTATTAATTGAATTTCTGTGTAGTGACGGAGTAAGAATACAATTCACTACTCCCTATCTTGCCCGTGGATATCATAAAAGACGACTATGGGATATGCACATAACATCTGCGCAAGAGAAGGAAAACTCGAAATGAAACCATAGGGTTTCATTTCGAGTTCGAGACCAACATGTTTGACCAGCATGGTATAGTAGGTCAGATACCCTACCATTGTGGAGGAGGCCTGAGCCTAACAGTGGGACGTATGTGGGCTGCAATGATGATGATGATGAATTGAATTTATTGCGGATTCCAAGACAATTAGAAGCGTTTCCCGGGAAGTCCTGAGGGTCAACCTCAGTGTCCTATACGGCGACCATTGTGGATCCTAGCTTACAGAAGTTATGTTGGTGGGAGTGTGTGGATTAGTAGTCCCAAATAAAAAATTAAGAGTTCAGATAGAAAAGAGAAATCAGGGGCAGGAGCTAGAGGAGGCATGTGGCCCACGCTCTTAGTTGCAGTTAAGATATTCGTTGGCGTCGTTCGTGGCGTTTCAATTAATTAAAACCTCTGTAGTTTCCTCTAAACCCGTAGTGTATTTTTTTTTTGTTTTAATATAAAATGTTGTTAAGACAAAACCATATGATTCACACTGTCAAAAATCAATCGATTATTAAAAAGCTAACTACAAATTTTAAAATGAGTAAATGTTAAAAAAAGCAAATAAATAATGAATATCGCATTTCTTGTTAAAACTATCTTTCTTTATATATTTTCATCTCAAAATGATACTGTATTATGATAATTTATTATTGTATTCGTTTTTAAAAAGTCTTGCAGAAGCGTTATGAAACTTAATGAAAAAGGTCAACAACAATATTAAAATAATAACTCGACATTTATTCGTTTCCTTAAAGTAGCGAATATAAAGTTACAAGACTTGCATATTTAGAGATCATCGAGGACAATCTAGTTTTACTTAACAGACAAATTAACTTATTTTGACTGGTGGGTTCAACTTCATAATTGCGCAACTATTATGGTATAGTTCCGGATTTGTACCCTGAGTCGGATCAGATGCGTTATTGGGTTCTAGAAAGCTGATGATGCATTATTAAGTTAAAAAGTATGTACGAGTATGTTTCCTAGTGAGATCTGTATTCATATAGTCATGGCTTAGGAATATAGTAACATTCCTTTCTTTTTTAAGGATATCGTAACAATTAGTCACGCTAAACAGATAACGTCATTGAGAGTCAAAAATCATCATCATAGCTCACATACGTCCTACAGCTGCGCTCATGTCCCATTCACAATGGGAGGGAGATTAATTACGAGGATCAGACCGAATGGTATAAGATTTTATTTCAAGTGTTCCTTCTCTAGCACAGATTAACATCTATCATCTTTCATATAAATATACATATTATATCACTGTGTAGAGTTTTACGACGTCTATAGACAAGAGAGGCGGGGTGGTGAATCGTATTCTTACTCTGTCACCGCACGTAAAACACAGGGAATATTCGAAAAGAACTCAAATATAGCACTCTTTCTAGCTAGATGAATTAGATTTTTAACTTGAAGAGATTCGTGAGAAGTATATAAAATAGGAAAATTATGCTCGTGAGATAAACTTAAGATTTTATCAGTATTCCTGTGGTGACGGAGTAAGTATACAATTCATCAACGGCGCTGCCCCTTAACCCCCCCCCCCCCCTCTTTCTTGTCTGCGGGTGTCGTAAGAGACAACTAAAGGATAAGATATAATTCAGCAAACTAGTAATAAAACCAAACCAACATTCGAGCCCAACAGTGGGACATATACGAGCTGTAATAATGATGATGATCATGATTATCTGTACCGAATTAAGCTCTTGGGTGGCCCCGAAGGTGGGAATGATAAATGGAACCTTCCATGTCATCCAGCTATGTGTATAAAGTGTAGGAAGAGGTGGCTTGTAAATTACATAATGACCTTAATGTGATTTTCACATATTCGTATGGACATGGCTTAATTTTATGGGATTCATCACTTTTCATCAATATTAACGCAAAATAAGGATTGTACACCTCCAAATAATCTCTGAATTGCCATGCGAATATATTTAGATAGTAATAGGCAAATAGTCTATAAATAGCTTGGGTCTTAAAGTTTTTCAAGACTCGATGTATATATACATCTCGTGATTTGTGGCTAGTTTTAAACCCACCCAGAGAGTAGCCAACCAAAGGCATTGCTCCTGCCGCCCTTTCCCGATCTTTCATCTTCCAGTATCGATTATTATAAAACACATGTTTCTAGCAAAGAAGGTCCTTAATGTGAATGTTATAAGACTAGCTTTGATCTGTATTAACTAGCGATAAAGTCAACTAGCGATATTAAGATTTTCTTTGTTTTTATATCTATACATTTTATCAACGTAATTAACACATTGTTAGTTTAGCGTAAGTTTTTATATAAATAGAGGACAATATTCCAGGGTAAACACATTTCGTTAGTTGAAGTTAGTGTTGCACGTTTATTCAACATGTCAAAATTATTTCGTATTTTATTCGTGTGTTTGGCGGGACTGGCTTTGAATACTGATTGTGTAAGTAATCTGCTAATAAAATTTGTGACGTTCATTATTAGTTTAACAGTATTAGTAGTGATTTTTCGTGTTATGCATAATGAGTTCCATCGTTACGGATATCATTAGTATAAACTAGAACGAGTTGCTTTTAGTTTGTTATTCGCGTCTATCAATTTTAAGTTCATATAGCCTTTTGTAGCAAACGGTAATTTTGACTGGGTAAGCATTTATTGCCGTCTTAATGGGAAACAATTGGACAACTGCCAAAAATTTTTCAATAAAAATATAATAATGTGTAACAATAATTTAAAATATACACTATAATAATTTCTTATGTTTATGCAAGTATTATATATTACAATCTATAAATTATTAGGAAGACTGCCCGTGATCATAAACGATTAAAAAGTTGGAAATTTCTGGTGATTAAAATTCAAATATAAACGTGATAAATACCACAAAATTAGTTTTATTTCAAATATACAGAATTATAGGAATACTTTCAAAGAAGCTTTGAAGTTTTTTTATAACCTTCTCATACCACAATGCTTGTTTACATTGACATTTGTTTAGACTCCTCTTTCTGTTTAATTAATAATATTGAAATGATTGTATCTACAGAGGAAACTCAATTAACCGGTAGGCATTCGGATAATCGAAACTTGAAATAATCGAATTTATAAAGAAAACTGGTGTTTTTTTTTTTTATTGCAAACGGTGGTAACCGTGCAAACAGTACAGCTGATGGTAAGTGTTGCTGCCGCTCATGGACCCTTACAAGGCCGCTGCCTACCGTGAAGAAAGTGAAGGGAGTGTGAATGAGTGCATTGGGGCTCAGTGATACCAAGGCCACCACCAAAACTCTCCCCACGCAAACACCCTCAGAAAGTTGGGCTTCTGGCTCTCTCGCTCACCGAACGAAGCGCAGTAACAAATTGCTACTACTTACTGTTTTTGTTCACAGCCACCTATTTTTTTTTTAGCTTTTATGCTTTTTCACACAGCAAGGAAGCAAATATCGGTTGCTCAGTTGACCGTTTCTATAAAAATAATAATACAAAACGCCACTATCAGTTTACTTTTTTGATTTCTTCATCACTTTTTGATTTACTCCCTCCTGTTTTTACTACCTGGCTTGCAGGTAGTCAAGATAAAGATATACTTCAATATTGAATCGGTATTTATCTTAATCTTTTCCGTGTGGTGACGAAATAAGAATACAATTCACCACTCTCTATCTTACCCGTGAATGTCGTAAATTACGGCAAAGGGATATAATAAGCATATAACATCTATGCAAGAGAAGGAAAACTCTAAACATAACCTTATTCCAACATTTTAATTAATAATAATCTTTAAAAATGTCAAAGTATAAGAGAGTAATGTTATTATTTAAAGATAAAATCAATATTATTTTTTGCTGTGTGGTAGCGGCTTCGAATACTACCAACCCTTGCTTTGCTCGTGGGTGTCGTAAAAGACGACTAAGAGACCTAGATTGACCCGGACCAACTCCATCTGGTACCATTTGGGTCAACGATTACATTCCCAAGGAGGGTTGACGTCAGGCCGGCGGCCGGTCATAAAAGTCATTGCCGAAACTTTTTGCAATATATCAAAACAGATGACATATTGCGTCGACCCCAAGTAATTGGGATAAGAGCAAGATGATGATGACTTTGACATTTTTACGTAAAGCCGTGACACGACACAGCAGAATATCAATTGGTAATTATATAAAATAATAACGAAATGCCTGAAAGCACGGACGATTAATGCCAGTTCCTACAAGTTCGTGTTTGCATTGTTAAGACTTGTAGATTTATGTTGCATTCCGTATTGTGATGGAGTAAGAATACTATTTACTAATATCTGGCTTGTGGGTGTCGCAAAGATTGATTAAGGGATATAGCACGCATATCTACGCAAAAGAAGGTAATCCCGAAATAAAACTCTATACCAACTCGTCTGAACAACGTAGTAAAATAGGTAAGTTTCATTCCTATCCAGGAGGATGCTCAAGCCCAACCGTGGGAAGTATATGATCAAAACTGATGATGATAAATAATACAAGTTGGTTGATCGCGGTTTGTAATTCAGATAATCGCCAATTCGTATAACTGAGAGCCGGATAATCGAATTTCCTTGGTCGCCCTTTATCTATACCAATAAATAAAATTGAAGTGTCTGTTTGTAATGTCAAAATAATAGACTTTTTTCATGCTCACAGGGTTATTTGCACGACACCTTTGCCTAAAATACAGATTAAAAAATTTTTGTCTGTCTGTCTGTTTGTTCCGGGTAATCTTCAAAACGGCTGGACCGATTTCAAAAATTCTTTCCCCAATGAAAAGCTATAATATCAGGGAGTAAACTAGGCTATATTTTATCCCGGTTTTCCCACGGGAACGGGAACTACGCGGGTAAAACAACTAAAACCGAAGCGAAACGAGGGCGGGTTGCTAGTATGAAATAAATATCGTTACTTACACAAATCAATACAAGTAACTGGTTATTTTTTTTTGGGGTTGGGTTGCGGTCGGCGCGCTCTTCGCACCACTCCGTCCGAGGCGACAGAGGGGCGTAAGCTCGCACTCCCGCAACCCACCCGCGATGCACGTCGCCTTCGTCGTTGGGCCGACCACCGGAGTAGGGTGACTTGACATCAGTGGTCGGCCCGACGGAATACCACCTATTTGGGGTACCCTCCCATCGACCGACGTCCCCACCTCAGGGAGGACGTCGGTCTTCCCTCACGTGTTTGGCCTCTCAGCGGGTGACGGACTAATTCCCCGGTCACGTCACCCGCGGCCTCGGCTAGGGCGGCATGAGGCGCAAGTATTCGCGCCTACGCCGCCCCAGTCGCCGGCGGTGGATCGCCGCATCGAGGCTGCGCTCCTCGCGCAACGAAATCTCAAAAATAACAGTATTTCTCCACTATTTAATGGATGTTATTATACATATAAACCTTTCTCTTTAATCACTCTATCTATTAAAAAAAACCGCATCATAATCCGTTGAGTAGTTTTAAAGATTTAAGCATACATAGGGACATGGGGACAGAGAAAGCGACTTTGTTTTATAATATGTAGTGATATATACATAGAAAGATAGAAATATAGAATTATACAGGAATTGCTCGTCTAAAGATATACAATATCTGTTATCTTCAATATGCTATTAAATAAGCAGTCAACATCAGAATTGTTGTAATATTTTTATTACTATGTTGGAACAGGTAATATCGAAAACATAATTTGTAATAAAAAACAAGTCACACAACTCAGCTCTTCTGCCGTAAAAAGTTGTGAGATCCATGTAATATCAAGTCAGTTAATATATTCAGTCTCTACTTAAAGGGACCATCTGTCTTAAGTTATTACGTAACTAGCTAACCTAACAACATCTTATAGTGACCATATCAATAATGAAAAATGTTGATTTGACAATCACATGGAAACATAATGTATCTCTTCCAAGTAATACACATATTATATTAAATTACTTTGTTTAGTGCGAAAGCCAAGTCAATCTATTTATTTTTGTTGATTACTTAACAAATCATCTTGTTTGAAGATAGAACACACGATAGCTACTAGCCATCTACTGAGACTACGACAATCTGTGCAGTCAATGCATTTAACAACTTCATACCTGTCTTAATAACTTAGCTAATTATCCAAAAATATATTTTTACATAAATCCAAATACTCTGACTAGTAATAACCTCGATGATTAGTGTAATTAAACAAATAAAAATAAACTTTTGGTTATACATATAATAATAACTAGCGGCAATATCCAACATTATCACCATTTAGTTTCTGTTTAATAACAGCGTATACTTTGTTAAATAGTCATGCATTATAATTATGGTATTGCTAATTCTAATGAAACGAGAGCGCAACACAAATTGACCACAACTTCAGAGGACGAAGAAGTGAAGGATGTCACCAAGTGGATTAGGCATACGGTGCATGTTTATTCTTCATCATCTCAGCCCATACGAATCCCACTGTTGGGCTTAGGCTCGGGCCTATTCCACCATGAGCAGGAAATGGACCTACTATACCGCGCTGGTCAGCCGTGTTGGCATAGGGTTTTATATCGAGTTTTCCTTCTCTTTCATAGATGTTATCTGCATATCATATCCTTAGTAGTCTTTTACGACACCTACGGGTAAGGGAGGGGGTAGTGAATTGTATTTTAGGTACTCCGTCACACAGAAGAGTAATTCAACTGTGTTTAATTTGGATGTTGATGTTGAACATTAATCCGCCTTCTGAACATGGCCGTTAACGGTAATTAAAATGAATGAACTAATGGTCTAAATATAATATATGACATGTTATATTTGGACGGTCAGGTTTGATCGGTTGACAGGGGGATCACTAAATCAATCGGTTTATTTAAAACATAAAGATCTTTAATATTTATATGGTCACTAGAAGTTGTTAGGTTAGCTAATAACGTAATAACTTAAAACAGAAAGTCCCTTAAGTAGGGACTGAATAAATTAACCGACTTGTCATGGATCTCACAATTTTTTATGGTAGAAGAACTGAATTGCGGGACTTGTTTTTTTTACAAGTTTTGTTTTTGATGACATTTATTTTACTATAAATAATAGATAATCTTAAATCATAATGTAACATAACTTATTATAACTTATAGTACAGATATGTATTAGCAATTGGCACAACGGTTGTCTGGCAATCGTGGTATCATAATGCGGTGAATGGCGCTCCTAACCGCCCTACTAAATGACGAGCAATTATAAATTATAAAAGTAATAATATACCACTTGATGAAAAACTAAATTAAATATTTCGCATCTTTAATCCAATACCGTCACTAAACGAAATTCTTCGAAAAACTATTTTTAATGGCCTCTATTTCCTGAGCACTGAATTTACACATTGCTTCAATTTATATATTTTAATTTCACTGAACTTTTTAAATTTTCCGAAAATGTGTACGTCACTAATATTTTAAATTCTTTACATCCACTAATTAATAATAATTAAAATGAAAAAATGGGTTTTAATAGGAATAATAGTTGTTAATAAAATAAAAATAAAAGATAATTATTCCTGAAACGCTAATATACTCTTATTTATATTAGTTAATATTTGTCATAAATCTTTAAATAGCTCTCCTGTAAAATTTTCTTATTTAGGATAGTGACGGTATTGGATTAAAGGTGCGATTTGTGTGCGTATGCGCGTGTATCCCTGCTTTAATTTTAATCACTTTGGGTCGACGCAATATGTACTCCTCTTCCATAACTATAGTACAAGTCCAAAACTATCGGCAATAGTTTTATGACAGGCCGCCTGCCTGACTTAACTCTCTTTGGGAATGTAACTGTTAACCAGACGGCATAAAATGAAATGCCCCAGGTTGATTTACAGCCCTTACACGTCTTGTATGACATCCACGAGTAATGTAATATTAATGTAATATTTATGTTTTTTTATAATTATAGGCCGTTACTAAAGATGGAAAACAAGCTCTTATCTTAGCTTACAAGCCAGTTATAGTAGAATGTTCAAAAGAACACGGTATTAGTAACATAAATCTGGATGCAGACGGAGGGGATTCCAATGTAGAAGGTATTACAAACTGCTTTTTTGGATGCACATTCAAGAAACTTGAAATTGTAAGTATACATTTATTTTATTAAAAAATAAAATAAGGAATAAAATGACGATGATGATGATGAATAGCATTTTACCCACATAATTAAAAGTAAAACATGTTATGTAAAAATACCTCCAAATTCAGACAACATTCGTGTATGTTGATCGAATAATATTAGCGCCATTATTTAATATTTTAAATAGGATCAGATATGTTACAGTTAGGGATGCAAATATCGAAACCAAGAACATCGATGTATCACAAACATCGAAGGATCGAAACATCGTATTTTACAGATCTACTTTACAGACCTATAAAATATATATAATTATATATATATATATATATATATATATATATATATATATATATATATATATATATATATATATATATATATATATTAGGGTGCTTCATTTTTGGGCAACATTTTTTTTCTTCAAGTCCCGGCTAAAAATCTTGTAATGTATAGAAAAACAAAATTTTTGAGCATATTGCGATTTTTGACTCATGGATTCTTGTTATAGGTATAATATCCCACAAAAAGTCCATTGCGTCGAGTTTGTAACTCCAACGAGTTCGACGAAAAATATCATTTAAGCTGAATTTTTATAAAAATAGCAGTAAATCGCGTTTATATGCTAAACTAGTGAAAATAGAAAGAAAATGTAAATGACAAATTTGTAGGGGGTTTATGCCCGACAATTTTGTATTAAAATATTTTTTCGTAGCTCTCATAGCGTAGCTGTTAAAGAAACTGAAACCTTAAAATTAACGAAAAAACCTATTTTTTTTAATAATAACTAATTTATGAAATCCAGGTTAAAAAATCGACGCAATGGCTTTTTTGTAGGATATTATACCTATAACAAGAATCCATGAGTCAAAAATCCCAAGAAAATTTTTTTCTGGGTGAGCGGAAGGAAACCATATAAAAAATAATTTTTTAATGTTATTCTAATGGATAAAATTCAAAATTCTCTAGCAATGGGTTAAAATTCGAATTCAGGGCTCGCAATATGCTCAAAAATTTTGTTTTTCTATACATTACAAGATTTTCAGCCGGGACTTGAAGAAAAAAAATGTTGCCCAAAAATGAAGCACCCTAATATATATATATATATATATATATATATATAATTCCTTTGCGGGATTGCGATGAGCTTTTTTTAGTTAAATTTTAAGAGTAATAACTTATAATCAATTTCATGCAATCATGTTTTTTCATGAAGCAGCAATATTTGCGTGATGTGATGAACTTTTTTTTAGTTATTTAGAAACACAGTACCTAACCTGTTATGCAGGCTCTGCTAAAAGTACCATACATTTTAAATTATGCAGACAAAACATCGATGTCAAAATATATAAAATAACATCGATACATCGATGTTTTACAATAGTGAACATCGAGGGCAAGCATCGATATTTTTTTATTGAAATTGTAATGATTCTGAAACATCGATGTATCGTTTGCATCCTTAGTTACAGTTACTCGGTTCATATACGATACGAGCCTCGTTTACAGTGTAAAGAAATTGACCTATTATAACACGCTGGTCAGACAGGTTGATTAGTAGGACAAAATTCGAAAGTGAAACCTATGTCCTCGAAATAGAACTTTTCCTTTTGTAGTATCATCATCATCATCTCAGCTTATTTACTTCCTACTGTTGGGCTCAAGCCTCCTCCACAATAGAAGGAAAATTGACCTACTATACCGCGCTGTCAGACGTGTTGGTACAGGGTTTTATTTCGAGTTTTCCTTCTCTATTATATTAAAAATATTTAACAGTCTACTACTGTTGGTCGTGAGGACTTAGGTTTAAAACTTGAGTCGGCCATAACAAAGGTTGGCATTCTCTTTTTACGAATTTGGCAGTTTTTTTATGACATATACAATCAAAACTTCGAAATATGGAATTGTGGTCACCCGAAAAATAAAAATATAGGGCGTATTATATTATTAATGCTCGTGCTCTAATTACAGATAAACGCCGAAGGTAAATTTGACGTGGCAAACGCTCTAGGCAAGCTGAAAGAATTTATCAAGGACGGCGAAGACTTTACAAAATTCCAGAAAATTGCTAATCAATGTAGTTCAGGTAAATTTAATAATTAATATTAACAGTAAAACTGCCACTATTAAAATTTAGAGTTAATTAAGTTTTAATAGTGGCAGTTTTAATAGTGTATTAACAGCTTAAATGCCAATAAATAGTGTGACAATTTAATTTCATTAAGTAAGAAAAAATATATTTCACAAAGTGATTAGCACGACTATATAACTAGCTAAACAACAAAGTTAGCAGTTTCTTCTATTATTTAGTCCATAAACGGCCCACTTTTAAACAAGATTTCTTGTCTGATAAAAAAAAAATATTGTACTGTACCACTGAAGCTGTCTAGCTTCCATGGTACAGTACAACAATTTGCCGGCGACTGGGGCGGGGCCGGCGACTGAGGCGGCGTAGGCGCGAGTACTTGCGCCTCATGCAGCCCTAGCCGAGGCCGCGGGTGACGTGATCGGGGAATTAGTCCGTCACCCGCCGAGAGGCCGACCGCGTGAGGAAAAACCTACGTTCTCCCCGAGGGGGGGACGTCGGTCCATGGGAGGGTACTCCAAGTAGGGGATATTCCGTCGGGCCGACCACTGATGACAAGTAACCCTGCTCCGGTGGTTGGCCCAACGACGAAGGCGACGTGCACGTGGGTGGGTTGCGGGTGTGCGTACTTACGCCTCTCTGTCGCCCCGGATGGAGTGGTGCGAGGAGCGCGCCGACCGCAACCCACCCACAAAAAGAAAAGTGCAACAATTTTTCTTTGTGCAACAGTTTGTAAGTTTGTTTGCAAAAGTAAGTTTATTTGTTTGTTACGCTTTCACGCTTAAACCACCGAACCGATTTCAAAACTTCTTTCACCAAGTGAAAGCTATAATATCAGGGAGTAACATAGGCTATATTTTATCCTGGTATTCCCACGGGAACGGCAAATATGGCGGCTTGCTCGTTATATTATAAATGCCCTATATCATACCCTATACCTATCAGACCAGCATGGTATACTAAGGTCAATTTCCCCCCTATTGTAGAGAAGGCTCGAGCCCAACAGTGGGACATGTATGAGCTAAAATGATGATGATGATGATTATAAATGCGATGTATTTGTTGGTTACGTCTCCACACCTTAACTATTCCATCGATTGCATTGAAATTTCACAAAAACCTTCTTAAGAATACAGCTCAGGCTATAGCTTACTTTTTATCCAGGCAAAAGTACTGTTCCGTACGGTTAAAAAAATTAAATAACAAAACCTACATTAACGGATACAGCTGCTAACATTCATTCATGATCACTTGGTTGATATCCATGTTATGTTATTTACTGGGATATGAGTTTATTCATCTAAAATATTATTTATATACACTAGCTGACCCAACAAACGTTGTTCTGTTCAAATAAGCGCCACCTACCGGGTCCAATTGTGAATCTAAACCATTCTCGAATCCCCTTGAACAGGCACAAAAAATTTCACCAACATCGGTCCAGCCGCTTAGGAGGAGTACTTTGACATACACACGTACACAAGAAATTTATATATAAAGATATACACATTAATATTTAGGAACATTTATTTAAAAATAATTTTATATCATTTTCAACAAAAGTACTTTATTTAAGAGATTTAAAACGACTGACCAGATGATCAAATCAATGAATTGGATATTCCGACGTATAAATATGTAATTCCAATTGCCTTTGTTATATAAATAGTCAAACTTTTTGTTCGGTGAAGTTCTTATCGAAAAGCAAAGCACGCTAACATAATAGCTAAAGTTAATAACAACTATAAAAACTATTGACGTATTTGGTCCTTAATTGTATCTATTCTTAATTAAACCACTTCTTATGGAATGAAGTTGAAAACAACTTTTAATTTGACTGCACACATGGCGTGGTTAAGATATCGCCGTACGGTGCCAGTGTCACTGGTTCGAATCCCAAGCAGGACGACACTTTGTGCGATCCACAAATTGTTGTTCACACACCATATTATTTCCATACGAAAGATAGAGAGAGACAGGAACATTATTCGTTTATCTCCTTTTTCTTTTTTTGGGTGGGCTATGTTCAATACTCACTCCGCCCGTTCCATCCGGGGCGATGAAAGAGCGGTGCGCGGCCCCATAACCCATCGTATTCTCCTTCGCCACTGAGCCGGCCACCAGTTCCGAGTTCCTTATCGTTCGTGGCCAACTCGATTGGTTTATCTCCTTGAATCCTATCCTAAATACTCGCTGGCAAAGAGATAATTTAATTATATATTCTGTTATAGTGAACGACGAACTCGTCAACGATGGAGTTGCTGGCTGTGAAAGATCAAAACTGTTGTTGAAATGTTTCCTACAAAACAAGGCTGAGGTAATAACATCAATTATTATTTTTCCATAGTTTATTATTATGTATTCATCATCATCACCATTTCAGCTCATATACATGCCACTGTTGGGCTCGAGCCCCCCTCTACAATAGTAGGGGAATTGACCTTACTATATCATGCTGGTCAGACAGGTTGGTATAGGGTTTTATTTCGAGTTTTCCTTCTCTTTTATAGATGCTATATGCCTATAGTATCCCTTAGTCGTCTTTTACGACATCCACGGGCAAGATGAGTGGTTATTTGTACCCTTACTCCGTCAACACACGGGTTATGATTATGTATTACTAGCCGACCCGCCGAACTTCGTACCGCCATAATTTTTGTCGTAAATATATTTTCTAAATTTTCGAAAATATACTCTGTCTATAGCTGTCATTTGCGTTTTTGTTATACCTACCACGTTTTATAGTGACGTGTATTCTCTTTGACGTTTTATGTCAAGTCCCACGGGAAGCCGGGCGAACGAGATAAAAGTATCCTATGTCCGTCGCCTGGTTCTAAGCTACCTCCCCGCCAATTTTCAGGTAACTCGGTACAGCTGTTTTTGAGTTATAAATAGTGTAACTAATACGACTTTCTTTTATATATATAGACTAGCAACCCGCCCTCGCTTCGCTTCGGTTATAGGTTATAGTCGTTTTACCCGCGTAGTTCCCGTTCCCGTGGGAATACCGGGATAAAATATAGCCTAGTTTACGCCCTGATATTATAGCTTTCCATTGGTGAAAGAATTTTTGAAATCGGTCCAGCCGTTTTGAAGATTACCCGGAACAAACAGACAGACAGACAGGCAGACAAAAATTTTTGAATTGCTATTTTAGGCATAGGTGTCGTGCAAATAACCGTGTGAGCATGAAAAAAGCCTATTATTTTGACATTACAAACAGACACTCCAATTTTATTTATTGGTATAGATTTTTACAGAAGTGGTAAGGAGTGATGTAATACATTTGTTATAATATTTCCACTACAACTAGTTTTTATATTGTTCAAAGCGGTAAAACCACAATAACATTAACAAGTACTTGCGATTTACATATAGATATAGATCAACAAAAATGTTAATTTCATTACTCGCTTATTGGAACTTGTCATAAATACTTTAATATACGCTAGTCTTATTGGTCGAAGATACAGTTCATCTCAGTTCATATAAATCCCACTGCTGGGCTTGGTTCTCTTCTATGGTAGGAGGGACATACTATACCGCGCTAGTCAAACGGGTTAGCATACGGTTTGTTTCGAATTTTCTTCTCCTTCTTAGATGTTATATTCATAGTTAATTCTTTTAATCGTCTCGTACAGCATCTACGGGTAAAATATGGAGTGATAAATTGTATTCTTGTTCTGTCACCACTCGCAATGGTACTTATTGTAGCAGTCACTCCTTACTATGTCAAACTCAGATCATTTATATATAAACCATACGGGGCAATTTTGAATTGTCCCACTGCTGGCATCAAGCCTTCTCCACAACAGGATAGGACTTGACACACTATATCAACGCAGACATTTTCGCACTTTTACCTCTCATGCTTAGATGTTATAAACATTATATCCTTCAGTAGACTTTTACGAGACCCACGAGCAAGATAGAAGTTGATTAATTGTATTCTTAATTCGTCACCACACGAAATGTGACAATAACTAAAATGTATTATTTGTGTCTTGGGGGATATACAAATATACAATTATCAGACACAAATAACACGCAGACTCAGAACAATTATTTGTGGATCACAGGAAGAATTGTTGTGCTTGGACTTCGAACGCACGAAATTTGACATAAAATGCATAAATCTTAAAATAATCCACTCTACTACCAGATCGGAATGTAGAAGCTATTATGAAAATTCGGCAAAAATCATACATAATATGTAGTCTCACGCCTGCCTCCCAGCGCTCTAGGCAGAGACTACGGATGGCCACGAGCCATGACTCTGACATACTTCTATCGCTTCATTCCACTCACCAAAGTCTTCATACAATCTATACAGTTACGCAGACTCTTAAGATGACCTTTCACTAGCACGTCTCCAATTTGATCCAGAAATGTACGTTGTGGTCTTCCTCTTGTAACCGTCCCACTCACACTTGTTTCTTCATCCTCTCTTCAGTCATTCTTTCTATATGTCCAAACAACCTCAAGATACCTTTTTTAACCTTTGTCGCTACCTCTTCGTTCACTCCATAGCGCTTTCTTATCACACTATTCCTAATTTTATCTTTCAGCCTCACATATACTACGTAGAGCAAAAACCAATAATCATTATATTTTTTTAATTAACTTGGAAATTCAATATTAAGTTCATATAGAGAACAGTGGTTTTGGTGAACTTCTACCTATTACATTGAACAAAAAAAATGCGAGGTCACAAAAATAAAATATATCCTTATACATTAATTTATAAAGATTCATTTGTTTCAGCTGCCTCTGTAACAAGGTTAATACAAGTAAGGAAGATGTTTGCATTGTATTTATTAATGTACTATTCGTATTATTAAATGTTGACTTCAATACAGGTCTGCTTACTTTTTTTTTATTTTAACGGCCTTGAAAAAATGGAAAGTGGTGAATCAATCTTCAGCATGATTGTTTAATATATTTACGTTAAGTAATAATAAACATTTGCCTTCATTTAATAATAAAAGAAATATCCTATTCATATTTTAAATGTGTTTGTTTGTAGTCGTCGCATTGTTGTTACAGTTTTGGAGCAAAATTACTGAATAAATTCAAAAATCATTAAATAACGTAATATAAACGTAATATGGTTTATACATCAGAAACGATATATAGAAAGATATTTTAACAATTAAGACAAATACTGTCATAGAATTAATCATCATCATTCAGATATTGTCCCAATAACTTGGGACCGACGCATTTTTCTCTGTTTCTAAGAATACATTAATGTAAAGGAAGACTTCATTTTTATATTTCCATGATATGCCTGTCCAGCGCTGATATGGTAATCGGATTAAGCATCACCGGCTTGCCAAGCTGTTATTATGGTAAACCTTATCTGCCGAGACAATAGTATCCCTAAATCCAATCTGGGAGAATATTTTTTTAACCTCCTATCTTTAACTTCCTCTCCTATCCCACTTCCTTTGATTCGTTTCTACTCCGCTAATCTAAAGTCTGCCGTGCCGATAGATGTGTGACTAGGGGTCAGCTTAGAAGCCTTTACGACCCACCAGCCAGATAGGGGCTGATAAATAGTATTCTAAGTCTTGTCACCACACGGATAATATTCATAATATACACATAATGAATATACAAAAACTTTCCGTGTGGTGACGGAGTAAGAATACAATTCACCACTCCCTGTCTTGCCCGTGGATGTCGTAAAAGACAACTATGGGATATAATATGCACATAAAATCTGTGCAAAAGAAGGATAACTCGAAATACCAACAGGTCTGACCAGCATGGTATAGTAGGTCAAATTCCCTTCCATTGTGGAGGAGGCCCGAGCCAACATTGGATGTATGTGGGCTGCGATGATGATGGTGACACATAAATATACATACGAATCTCAATTTTTGACATGTAAACGGCCACTCCGTATACTTTTGATGTCTTATGTTTACTAAATATTCTCCAATTAGCTAATATTTACGTACATTGATATGCTCCTCTTGGTCTAGTACAATATCTTATATGTATCTTTAAACGGTTTCGAGGCCAAAAAATCGATCTAGCTAGGTTTTATTTATAGAAAATGTTGTTTTGTCCGTGTTTTTAGTAAAACAATATAATGACATAAAATTTTAAAAGAATATGAATTCAAATTTCGTTGTCAACGTCATGAGTTACGATAGCTCAGCTGGGAAGTAGTACAGTTTCCTTTTAGTATTGTTTTGGCATTCAAACGGCGTCGGATCGAATCTCAGTGTTATTATTATTCTCTTTTTGTAATTTTTGATATTTTTTTCATTATTTAATTTTTATTTTTAAATTAAATAAATTCGACAAAAATACAACAAAAATATTACGAGCTAAGCTCGGCCAACCAGATATTGATTTTTATAGAATATAATTAATAATTACCCAAATTATTACGTTCATACAAATCAACTGTTTAGCTTTATAATATTTTAAATTACACAACAGTATATTACCTCTGAGATTTTACAGTGATTAGTCGTCATATGTTAGTTGAAGGTTGACGACTTTTTTTCCGCTCATAATAATGATTACTATGAGAAGTTAGTTGTAAAATTGTGTCTAGTTTAGAGGAAGTCTGAGTTAATCTGTTGAATTTGCAATGCTAAAGTGAATATATATTATTATTTCACAAAAAACATTATGTGTCAACACAGAACAATTGTAGGAAATTCGTTGTCCATGACCATTGTTTCGTTAATGTGCACAAAAACTGGCGGTTAAAATTTTGAGTTGCTGGACATGTTTGGTTTTTTTTTCTATTGCAAGCAGTGGCAAACGAGCAAACAGTACACCTGATGGTAACTGTTGCTCATGGACCTTTACAAGGCCGCTGCCTACCGCGAAGAGAATGAAGTGAGTGTGAATGCGTGCATTGAGGCTCGGTGATACCAAAGGCACCACCAAAACCCTCCTCACGCGAACACCCTCAGAAAGTTGGGCTTCCGGCTCTCTCACTCACCGAACGAAGCGCAGTAACAAAATGCTACTATTCAGACGTCGATTTTCTACGAGAGCGTGGTACCACCCCGGACGGACCGGCCCGCGGCTGTAGACAGATAACTGTCGACAGTGTGGTCCTACCACGGTAGGTGGTGACGGAGTAAGAATACAATTCACAACCCCACTCTTACCCATGGGTGTCGTAAAAGACGATTAAGGGATATAAAATGCATATAATATCTATGCAAGAGTTTTTTTTTACCTCCCATAATGGAAGAGGCTCAAGCTCAGTTGTGGGACGTGCATGGGCTGAAATGATGATGATGAATAATACAAGTTGGTTGATCGTTCGAGATGCACTGATGTTATCGACATCTAAGAGGGTCGCATTATAAAAACTAGGTCAACCTTTATTTTGCAGTATTCATTATCATAATAGAGGCTAGGGGCACGGCAGTGCCCCGGCAAGTAGAGCAAAACCCAACACTGCCATAACATCCTTTTCTCGAACATTTCCAGTAAATAAATCAGTGTACCATACCTATATGTATAACATAACGGGATAAGAATACGATTGTCGCCACCCCTTGCTTGCTTATGGGAGTCGTAAGAACCGGCTAATGATTCACCTCACCGCGAGCGCCAACAGGTGCGCAAAACCTCTAGTAGCGATCCAGCTACCAAACAAAACAAACTTTGGTCCAGGTAATACACAGCATTTGAAGACTCAGGACTGAATATAAGAACATCGAGCTCGCAGATGTCTTTTATGTTTTAAATAAATACATTGAGTTGGCAATCACACTAAGCAATATAGTGTAATATAATATGTAACGCTTGTGAGGTACATTGCGTTTTTATGCGATGGCCAAGTCTGTTTATTTAAAACATAAAAGATCTTTAATATTGATATGGTCACTATAAGAAGTTGTTAGGTAAGCTAATTACGTAATAACTTAAAATAGAAGGTACCTTAAGTAGGGACTGAATAAATTAACCGATTTAGTGTTACTTAGATCTCACATCTTTTTCCATCCATCCATCAGCCTACAGACGTCCACTGCTGGACATAGGCCTCCCCACGAGAATGCCACTCGGAACGGTCCTGCGCCACTTGCATCCAACCGTTCCCTGCGACTTTGAGAATGTCATCAGTCCACCTAGTGGGGGGGTCGTCCTACGCTGCGCCGTCCGATTCGTAGTCGCCACTCAAGAACCTTTCTTCCCCAACGGTTGTCGTTTCGACGAACGATGTGGCCTGCTCATTCCCATTTCAACGCGCTAATTCTGCGGGCTATGTCGGTTACACCCGTTCTTCTACGGATTTCCGTGTTCGGGATTTTATCACGTAGAGAAATACCAAGCATAGCCCTCTCCATAACACGCTGAGCGACTTTGAGCTTTTTTATGAGGCCGACATTTAGAGACCACGTAGTCATATTCACCTGCTAAATAATATTATAAATGTAAATGAGTGTTCGTTTGAATACTAGATAGGTTAGGTTCACACGGCATTGTTCTACACGTTTTCTTTGTATTCGTTATTTTAACTTACAAACACCCGAGTGTTCATACGGTAGATTTTCATTCGTGTAAAAACGAATCGCCGCAGTCTTCACACAGTTGTATAAAAAGGTATGAGCATCGTGCCGTGTAAACGAGACAAAGCCATACTATGCGCCACTGCAAGCCGAATACGTTAAAGTTCATTCGATTTGCTTGACAAGGCCGTTGAGTATTCGTTGAAACGCATAAGCGGTGTACGATTTTTTGTAGTACATACGACATGTGAATGACTATGACCATGTACAATGTATTCATTCGTTAAGACGTATACTACAAATAAACGTGCAGGACAATGACGTGTGAACTCAACCTACTAACTACTCAACCGATCATCTTGAAATTTTGCTTACACATTGTCAAGGATACAGGAAAGTCTATAGTATAATATATTCATATCTCTGAAACAGTGCTGTGCCCGAGAGATACAAAATTTAATCGTTACCAGTGGTCGGCCGATGGCGATGGGAAGGTAATACGGTAGGTTATGGGTTGCACGCCGCTCTTCAGTCGCCCCGGGCAGATTGGGCGAGGTGTTTCCAAACCATAGTCTACAAAAAAAAAAGAAAAAGGGATGCAAAATTTATTCTGGAAAATTAAAAAAGCACAAGTGTAGCGACAGTTATGGCCAGTTTATAAAATATTTAAGTTCTTAGAAACTGTCCACACGGTCGAATTAAATTTTTCTAGGGCACTGTCTTGCTACTTCCGAAAATCTTCCTGATCAAACTCTAAAGCTCATAGAGCGGAGAAAATAAAATGACAATACAATTATCAGTTGATTGCTGCGAACATAGGTAGTTAAATAATCCGTATGACACAAAATTCACAGACCATGTCTAGGACATAGTTTCATAGTCTTGAAGTAGGTACAGAGCGACACGGTAGCTTTAAATGTTTATACGAGATTTGTCTATATAATCATCATGTCAGCCCATATATGTCCCACTATTGGGCTCAAGCCTTCTCCATAATGGGAGGAGAATTAACCTACTATACCACGCGGTCAGACGTGTTGGAATATGGTTTTATATATGATTTTATATGCTTGTTATATCCCTTAGTTCTCTTTTACAACATCCACGGGCAAGATAGGGAGTGATGATTTGTATTCTTGCTCCATCACCACACGGAACAAATGTCAGCATCAAAAAATGACTATGGCTGGTTTTAGAATCACGCTGATTGTCGGCGCTGACAGCTCAACGCGTCGCTTGTCAGCGTTAAAGTTCAGCGCATGACGTTCCATTATCGTGCTGACCACTGCTTAGTACAGACGCACAAAAATGCGAAGTGCGTTAATTATTGCTGCTTTATATTAAACATAAGAAGCATAAACAAAAACATCAGTAAGTTCGAAATTTTACTACATAGAACTAAGGTTGATAGGGACGTGGTGGTTTTGACGGAGTGTTGGCTTCTTGACATTGGCAGCATACCGACACTACAAGGATTCCAGACATATTCAACGATGTGCCATAAAACGCAAAATGAAGGCATTGTAGTCTACATTAATAAAAATATTATTGCTGATGCCAAAGAACATCCTTTGAAGGACTCCAATTGCATTGAAATAAATTACAATAAAGACACAACTATTTTAGCTATTTACCGCCCTTCCGCTTCTAAAAATATAACTAACTTTCTTTCCGCTCTTCAAAACATGCTAAACAAAATAGAGAAAAGAAAAAACATTATTATAGTAGGCGATATTAATATAAATATTACCCAAAACTCGTGTGACTCTAACAAAGAACTTTACCTAACACTACTTGCCTCATTTGGTCTATTGCCAGCGCATACGCTTCCTACCCGGGGAAAAAACTGCTTGGACCATATCATTATGAAGTCTACGCTCCCTGCCAAAGCGCTTGTGGCGAAGTCAGACATTATCGATCACGATACTACTATGCTCTTTCTGTCCAAAATCACACCTATATCCAAACCTCCTAGTTTCGCAAATAGGCTAGACAGAGACCAAATAACATCTGACTTAAATAAATTCGATTTTAGCCTAATCTATAAAACTCAAGATCTGAACTGTGCGGCGGATTTTCTTGTTAATTCCATCTCACGCATCCAACACAAAAGTTATAAAAATTCCAAATCGTAAAAAGGCCTTAAAACCATGGATTACACCAGGACTTATACGTTGCATGAAATATAGGGATAACCTACGCAAAAAGTTTAAAATGATGCCAGATAATAATATCCTACGACTTTCTTACAAGCGCTATAGGAATTTTTGCAACGACATCCTCAAAAAAGTTAAAATAGAATATAATAAAAATGAAATCGCCAATGCAGGCCAAAACAACAAAAAAATATGGCAAGCAATAAACAAAATTACACAGAGGTCTTCGGGAAAAGACAGCTGCACTAATCTTCTGTCACTCGTAAATTCTCCTATGGAATCCGTGGATATCATCAATGACTACTTTGCTAACATCGGTAGAAATCTAGCTGATAAAATTTTGCCTTCACGAACCCACGGACGATGCGAAACAAAAGCTGCGCTTAACTCATTGGTACTTTTACCAACAGATGTTGACGAAGTGAGCAGAGTGGTGGGGTCATTACGCAACGGCTGTGCAGTGGGTTGGGACAACATACCAGTCGATATTATCAAAAACAATGGTAGTATTATAGTACCCCCACTAACGCATGTCTGCAATTTACCACTCGCTACTGGTAAATTTCCTCAAACTTTTAAAAAATCTCTAATACATCCTATCCATAAGGCAGGGGATAGAGACCAGATCACGAACTATAGACCCATAGCAATCTTGCCCTCGCTTTCCAAAGTTCTCGAACGAATTATGAACACACGTCTTGTGGACTACCTCGACAAACACCATAAAATAGCCCCTAATCATCATATGGCTTCCGCAAAGGTAGGTCTACTGCGGATGCTGTTCACGATCTTACTGACCATATAGTCAAAAAATTGGACGGGGGTAAGAAGGTATTGGGTATCTTTCTGGACTTTGCTAAGGCTTTCGATACGATCTCTGTCTCCACCCTTATAGATGGACTGGAGCGTATTGGCATAAGAGGTGTCCAATTGAATCTTTTTGCAGATTTTCTCACTGGCCGTACACAGAGTGTTAAGATAGGTGAGCATGCTAGCACAGATCTACCGGTCACCCACGGAGTCCCTCAAGGTAGTGCGATCTCCCCAATTTTATTCCTCATCTATATTAATGATCTGTGTGCGACCAACTTGGTCAATGGTAGAATTTTTACCTTTGCGGATGACACCGCCATTCTGTTTCATTCAGACACGTGGGAGAGCGTAACCGGTTACGCCCAGCAAGGCTTAAATACTGTGATTGACTGGCTTAGTGATAATTACCTGACACTGAACACTCACAAAACAATACAATACGCTCTACAAAACTTCAAACACCACTTCCATCACCTTTAATAGCACACACTTGCGATGACACAAGCGCATCTTCATGCGCCAATCTAGAGAAGACTACTTCTATTAAATACTTGGGAGTAATCCTCGACGGTTGCTTGAGTTTCCGCCAACACATTGACATACTAACATCCAGATTACGCAAACTTATGTTCGTTTTCAAAAATATCAGGCATGTGGCAGATAACAATCTGACGAAAACAGTATATTTCTCTCTATGTCAGTCAATTATTACTTATTGTATTACCAGCTGGGGTGGCGCGTGTAAATCATTTATGACCCAAATTGAAAGAGCTCAGCGAGCGATCTTAAAAGTGTCACATTTTCTACCTTACCGATATCCTACCAAATCTTTGTACAAAAAATGCGAAGTTCTAACCGTTCGTCAACTATTTATTTTAAACACTACTCTCAAACAACACTCCCTTCTCTCATACAATTCACTACCGTTGAGCAAGAGGCGTTGCGAACCAGTAAGTCGTACCTCACGAACTCTCTCAACGTACTTTACCAATCGTTTCTTTTGTTTTCTTGGAAGATATCTCTATAACTATATTAATAAACACCTCAGCATATACTCGCTAACCAAAAGATCCTGCAAAACTAAAGTTACACTATGGCTCTCATCCTTGGACTACGATAAAACTGAAAGCCTACTAATCGTGCCAGCCTAGTGTATCATTTAGAGATGCACAGACATTTTACACACGATACACACATACACGCGCTTATATGGCAAAGGAATCACATAAATCTCCTCACACACATACACAAACACACTAACACATGCACACACACGCAGTCACTCATACACATCAATACTCGCACACACACACACACACACACTCTACTAACCTCGACGCTACCATAAAAAAAAATAAAAAAAAATACACTCTGTAGTTGTGCCTGCGATTGTAACATTCTCATGCTAAATCTTATAAGTGATCTAATATTATCCACTAAGGGAGTGCCTGGTGACCCGAAATACAGGTACTTTTCCTACTTTGGGCACCAGTCCCACAATAAACCTATCAGATATGTAATTGTACAACCTAAATATTATAACTTATTATTGTGGTGAGAAATAAATGAAATTATTATTATTATTATCTAAAAAAACAAGAAGGCGCGAAAACGCTCACTGAAGGCAGAGGCGCGTGTGCGGCGGTCAGCACCGATAGCTACGCGGCGCCGACACGCGACGCGTACTGCCGCTGACCTGTCAGCGCGGACCACCGCACGCGCTGATACCTACGCGTTATTCTAAAACGTTTCCTAGATGTTCATACATTCCATACGGGGTTACCGCACGGTGGCGACGGAGGCAGCGTGCCTCCTGGCCGGAACTCCCCCGTGGGACCTGGAGGCGGAGATGCTCGCCGAAATTTATCGGCGGGTGTCGGAGACGTGCGCCCGCGGCGGCATGGTCTCCATCAAAGAGATCACCGCCTGGCGGGTCGACGCCCGCCGAGAAGTCATTGCCCGTTGGCCAGTCCGGCTGGAGAGTCCTCGGTACGGTGTCAGGACCGTCGAGGCCCTCCGGCCGGTGCTGATGGAGTGGTTGGAGCGGACGCACGGGGTGCTTTCCTTCCGACTGGTGCAGGTGCTGACGGGGCACGGTTGCTTCGGGAAGTACCTGCACAAGATTGTCAGGAGGGAGAGCACACCGTCCTGCCACCACTGCAGTTGCGACGAGGACACGGCGCAGCACACGCTCGAGGCGTGCGCTGCATGGGAGGGGAATCGCCGTGAACTCGTCGCAATTATTGGTGCCGACCTGGCGCTGCCGACCATCGCCAGGGAGATGCTCGTCAGCGTCAGGAACTGGGACGCGGTCGCCGCCTTCTGTGAGGCCGTAATCTCACGGAAGGAGGCGGCAGATCGTGTGCGAGTAGAGCTCCTATTCGGCGACCCATTCCGCCGCCGGCGACTCGGGCGGCGCAGGCGCGAGTATCTGCGCCTAATGCCGCCCTAGCCGAGGCCGCGGGTGATCGGACCGGGGAATTGTCCGTCACCCGCAGAGAGGCTGACCGCGCGACGGCGACCGACGTTCCAGGACGTCGAGAGGCGAGGTTACCCGAAAGGGTATTCCGTCAGGCCGACCACTGACGACAAGTCACATCTGCTGCGGTGGTCGGCCCAACAACGAGGTGACGTGGGTACGGGTGGGTTATGGGCCCGCGCGCCGTCCTTTCATCGCCCCGGACGGACTGGACCGCGCGTGCGCTTACCATAGCACAACCAAAAAAAAAAAAAAAAAAAGATGTTCATACATTTTGGCTATCAGTGCCGACGGTCAGCGAACATACATTTCGGCTGTCAGCGCCGACAGTCAGCGAATGGTCAGCGTGACTCTAAAACCAGCCTATGTTGAAGCCCAGGAAGGACAGTGTCATTTCATCCCACAGTAAGATTTAGGTAGAGGTTGAAAGGTTCTATAGGAAGTTAGTACCACGGGATGTTGAAGTTATAATGGTTATAATGGCACTAAGCTTATTAAATTTTATATCTATTACAGATTGACAGTAACGGGAAAATTACACCTGATAAAGGACTGGTTACACTGAAAACTTTTGTTAAAAGCGACGAGGATAACATTAAATTTAAAGAGGTCACGAAGAATTGTCTAAAAGGTCGCCTAAACATTTTATTAACAGCAGTGGAATTTTTTTTATATCTATCTTATCTTACCAATAAATAAAATTGGAGTGTCTGTTTGTAATGTCAAAATAATAGGCTTTTTTCATGCTCACACGGTTATTTGCGCGACACCTATGCCTAAAATAGCAATTAAAAAAATTTTGTCTGTCTGTCTGTCTGTCTGTTTGTTCCGGGTAATCTTCAAAACGGCTGGACCGATTTCAAAAATTCTTTCACCAATGGAAAGCTATAATATCAGGGCGTAAACTAGGCTATATTTTATCCCGGTATTCCCACGGGAACGGGAACTACGCGGGTAAAACGACTATAACCTATAACCGAAGCGAAGCGAGGGCGGGTTGCTAGTTTTTAAATATTTTTACCCCGTGTATCGATGGGTTAAAAATGCAATGTGTCACGATCCGCTACATTTTCACCTAAGTAAAGGGAGGGAAAAATTGTAACATCATTTACGAACCTGCCTGTCAAGCATGGCGATTATGCTTCGTGGGAATTTGTATAAGGCTGATAACAACTATGATCCTTTTTAGACACTTTTTAACACTTATCTATAGTATTTTTATAGCGACATTCATTATACTATATTTTAGTTCTACGTAATAACTAATAGGTAAAAAACCCCACACTTTTAATACATACTTTGTTTTCTGAAAGACGAAATGAGGTGTTATGTATTATGCTCACGTGGACATTACATCCTCGCATTCACTAAAAACATTCAAACTAGAGTAAGCTTTTAACTAAGAGTATGCTTTTTGTGCAACAGCACCATCTCCCAAACATAATTATTTAACCTAATTACTACTGTATTTTATTCAAAAAGTATTATATTATTTTCCATGTGGTGACGGAGTAAGAATATAATTCACCACTCCTTATCGTGCCCGTGGATGTCGTAAAAGACGACTAAGGGATTAAATATACACATAAGATCTGTGCAAGAGAAAAAAAACTCGAAATGAAACCCCATACCAACATGTCGGACCAGCATGGTATAGTAGGTCAAATTCCCTCCCATTGTGGATGAGGTCCGAGCCCAACAGTGGGACGTATGTGAGCTGCGATTATAATGATGATTATTATATAGCCTAGTGACATGTGACATGATGCTAAATTAATACTAATTTAGCATCATGTCACCTGAGTTTTCTTGCCGGATCTTTCTCAGTGTGGCCGTGTTCCGATCCGGAGTAGTGTTCGCGCCAATACTACGACGTCTGATTGACGAGCGATATTCGGTTAAATCCGCCTAGATTCGTTCGATCGTCGTGCGCCGACGGACGCTTAACGGCCATTTTGACTATTACTATCGTGACGTATCTATGCCGCGGCGCACGCTTTTTCTACCGTTCCTCAGTTTAAGACACCGAAATAGTACCACGCTGGTCGACCAACCCGCGCACACGAGTGTATGCACCGTCTTAGTGATTACAGACTAAAGAGACAATAAATTCAGTGCCCGCGTTCAGCCCAACTTAGCTCGTCGGGAACACCACCTTCAGCACCGCAGGTCTGCAGCTCCACAAGCACGGGAGAAATGAGGTAAAGATTACAAAAAGAGAATAATAATAACACCGAGATTCGACCCGACAATGTTTGAATGCCAAAACAAAACAAAAACAGAACTGGAGAACTTCCCAACTGAGCTATCGTAACTCATGACGTTGACAACGAAATTTGAATTCATATTCTCTTAAAATTTAATGTCATTGTATTGTTTTGCTAAAAACACCGACAAAACAACATTTTCTATAAACAAAACTTAGCTAGATCGATTTTTTGGACCCGAAACCTCTAGTATGCCAAGTTGCATCAAAATCGTTGGAGCCGTTTCCGAGATCCTGAATATATATATATATATATATATATATATATATATATATATATACAAGATTTTTACTCGTTTAAAGATATAAGACGTTAAATAATTACTAACCATAAACAATTTAATTTTTTTATATAGAAACATTTCCTTCTTACACTGGCAATAAATTTGTATCAAAATGTGGGTCAATATTTAATAACTAATTTCTGTATCGGGTAGATAATTATAAATTTTCTGCAATAACGATGGCTTGTTGGACGTGAGATCTTAGTCCGCCCGTGACCATGAACGCTGCAATGTCGAGCAATCAAATACAAACACAATAAAAGCCGTAAAGTAGTTTTATTTAAAATATCAATCATACTATTGTGTAATTATGCAATATTTATGTTTTTTTTTTTTTTCTGTGGGTGGGTCGCGGTCGGTGCGCCTCCGCACCACTCCGTCCGAAATATTTATGATTGGGAAATATTTACTAATTTCATGTTTCAGATAGAATAAGGATTGCAACTGAATAGCTTCGTGCAAGTCTAAATCGCAATATTTTTTATTGTTTTATAATTTGTATTTATTTCAGTCAATGACCAAGTCGTGAGTGATGGTAAATGCTGGCTGCGAAAGAGGCCAGCTCTTAATAGCCTGTGCTTTGCAGCAAAATTTCCAAGTGAGTGGGTATAGTTTATGAGATGAAAAATTAACTGATAACTAATCGTTTTCCCCACATTCTTTTTATAAATTCCAGATTTAATAATACATAATTATACTTTTAGCTGAATTTTAGTAAAATCTAATTAGAACGATGATATCGACTTCTCCTACGCAAAGTATCGTAAATTTAAAATGATGTACAGAAAAGCGTTTTAAAGTATTAAAAGCATTAATATAAAACCTTCAATCCTCGAAATATTATGATGAAATTAAAGTACTAAATTGCATACTGTTGGAATTTTGGACTAACAATACTTTACGTAGGAGGGGTCGGGATATTTATAACAATATTTAAGGCAATTTTATTGAAAGAGCAATCTATAAATAATACAATTAGCAATTAATTAAATAATTTATTGTTTTTCAGGTTCCAATATAAAGGAAAATGCTAGAACTATGGTGGCATTAATGAAACAAATTTCTTGATTGTAACTTATACTTTTATAACGAATAAAATAAAATAAAAAACTATTTAATATACAAATATATAACATGTGCTTGGTTCATTTCATTGAAAATATTATCAATGTATTAATAGAACAATTATGTTTCGATGTTTTTTTAGTAAACGGTGATATAAGAGAAGGAAAACTCGAAATCAAACCCTATATCAACATGTCTGATCAGTATGGTATAGTAGGTCTAATTCCTTCCCATTGTGGAGGAGTACCAAACCCAACAGTGGGACGTATGTGGGCTGCGGTGAACGGAGATATTTCGGCAAACAGCATTTAAATTGCCACCACTTCCCTAAGTGATTTTTATTCTTACATAATTGCGATCACTACAATAAACACTATAATTCGAGTTAAATAATTGAGCAGCAAAAATTCCAGACGTGAACCATATCTCGTTTAAGCAGATAATATCATAATCGACATTTAAAACATTACTAAGGAAACATGTTATTTTTGAGCGTAGTCGACGAGCATTTTCATAAAATACAGTTTACATAATTATACAATAATAAATGTAGATATTAACAAAATAATATGTTTTACAATTTTAATTACCAACTTTACATACAAAATTTTGAGATAACATTCAGACTTCCAAAATAGATCATGACAATCAACTTCCTAATATAAGTAATATATAGATATTTTTTACGGATTTCATCGCATTTGTATTTGATTTTTGATTGCCTGACACATCGAACATTTTACGGCGTTCATGGTCACGGGCGGACTAAGATATCTCACGTCCAATACGTTATCGTTATTACAGAGATTTATATATACCCGCCATAGAATTAGTTATTAAATTTATATCATAGTAATACAAAAATTAATAATAAATAATACAAAAATTATCTTAATATATATAAATTACGTGTCACGTTGGACGTTTGTCCGCGATGGACTCCTAAACTACTTAACCGATTTTAATCAAATTTGCACACCGTGTGCAGTTTGATCCAACTTGAAAGATAGGATAGCTTACATCTTAATTTATAGTCGCAATATTATTTTATTGCAAATTATTTGTATCACCTATATATACCTATTATTTGACATTCACAATTATCTGTAACAGATATCGCCAACTGTTAAAATCGTTTGGAGTTATCCAAACGATTTTAACAGATGGCGATATCTGTTGGCTGGATTGAGTAATTAATTAATAGATGGCGCTGCTAGGTCAAACCTACAAATGTGTCATATACGATTTAAACCTGCTTTTTTACATAGATGCCATTTGTAAAAAAATATGACGACCTCCATGACAGATGTTCTCCTACAGTTCCACTTAAATAGTTTAATAAAATGTAATATAACAAAAACATTAGGCACACGCAACAACAACGCGTGGCCGGGTCTGCTAGTGATATATAAGTTATTTCTAATTCGTTCCTACTCGTATTTATGAAGCATGATAATGTAATATATGATAACCAAAATGATAGAAAATTGCATGCAGGATGTTTGATGAAAAAAATACATAAACTGACCGATGTCCTGGGAGGGGCATTAAGGAGGAACCACAAGGAACTCAGTAGTGGTGGTCGGCCCAATGGCGAAGGAGAGGAAATACGCTGGGTTATGGAGACGCATGTTGCCCTTTCGTCACCCTAGCCGGAGCGGACGGCGTTTGTGCTGAACATAGCTCACCTCAAAAAAAAATATAGGCATTAAATAGTTCCATTCATTTCTAGTTAGTTGTATTCAGTCCTAATAGTTAAACTCTACCTTATTTCCTTTTGGTTTCACGGATATTTGCCTTAGGAAAGATACCCGGTCCTTTGAAAGGCTTACATGGGGATATGTATCCAACACGCAGAGGCCTTTGGAGAAATTTAATCTAAAAATGGGATGGGACGTCTACTCATGACACGCTAGTTTAGCCATAACACACGTAGACTGCCAATGGTAGGTGTAAAACTATTGTGTGATGATGGTATCTAATACATGATTATGGGGTTGCAAGTTAGATGGACTGGAAACCGAAAACTATTAATTTAAAATTGTGGTCTGCCTTCAATACCTTAATCGTCTTGAACTTTGGCAACTCTACCTTATTATTAAGCTCAATTAATTGCACTCGTCACAACGAATCATAAGCTCGAACTCAGTTTTACTAGAAATTATTGAAGAGTTCTACTATCTACCTCCTGATATTACTACAACAAGGGTCAGATGTAGGCATACCTAATCTTTTGAACTCATTAAAATAAATTATATAAGCTCAAACTCGAGCGGTTTATCAGCAGGCATTAAAGAAATCATTTATCATTTCGGTTCATATACGTTCCATTGCTGGGCGCGAGCCTCCTCCGTAATAGAAGTGATATTGGCCTACTATACCACGCAAGTCAAGACGGGTTGATATAAGGTTTTATTTCGAGTTTTCCTTCTTTTTTATAGACATGATATACATATTATATCCCTTAGTCGTCTTTTTAGATATCCATGGGTAAGAAAGGAAGCGGTGTATTGTATTGTTACTCCGTCACCACAAAGAGAATTATTATATTGTATTCAATGTTACTTGTGCAAATTTTCATATCGACCCAATAATTGCAAGCATCTTCTAACCGATAATTACAAGCAACAGTCTAGCAAAATTTAATTAAACAGTTAATTACAGATAAGTGATAAAGTGGGCAAAAACTATCATTAAATAGACGGCATTTAACTGTTATTTATATCAAGTATATTTATAGCTTTCAACTATGTAATTAATCAATTGATATTCAAGTGTGGTGAAAGAGTAAGAATACAATTCATCATCCGCTCTCTGCCCCGTGGGTGTCATAAAGACGACTATGAGATGTAATATGCATTTAACATCTATGCAAGAGAAGTCAAACTCGAAACAAAACCCTATGCCAACACGTTGACCAGCTTGGTATAGTAGGACAGTTTTTCTCCTATAGTAGAGGAGGCCCGAGCCCAACAGTGGGACTTATATGGGCTGATATGATGATAATGATAATATACATAACGCAAAAATAATTTCTATATAAGTCCATTACAGACTTTAAAACCATTTAACCCTAAAAAAGATGTTCACTACTGTGATATAATTGGTGAACACCATAAAACAAGCAATTTACTCGTTGCCCAATGGCGGCTTTGACTTCCCAGATAGTGTGTGGCTTAGGATACTGACCTATTCTACCAGTATCGTGGATTCAGTTTCCACGCAAGACAATATTTTGTGCGATCCAGGTGTCCGGGTGTAATTTGTGTCCGTTAATTATATGTTTGCAAAGTTACCAGTAATACAAAATTATTTACTTAGCGCAATATTGTCATTTAAAAAAAGTTTAAGATTAGCCGTAGCGTGCTGTTGGGCGGCTTCTACATTTACAAGGGATGCGCTAAGATGCCAGCTTTACTTCTATAAAATTTTAAATGTAAATAGAAGTAATTTATCTAGACTAGTTTTATTAAAGCAAAGCTTTATTAATTGACGCCATTATCTTCGTAACCTTGGCTTATATATGCTTCACTACTCGTCTCAAGTCTCCATTAATAGAGGCGAAAGTGACCTAAAATACAAAGCCTCTCAGATGGTCATGTCTAGAGTTTTATTTCGAGTCCAGCTTCTGCGTATTTAACGCCTTAGACATCTTTGACCCTTTGGCAGAATTGGTGAATTGTATTCTTATTCCGTCATCACATAGAAGGAATTTGGCGAAAGGAAATTGAGTTCAATGTTATTGTAATTTGAAAGCTTTTAATCTCTACCGTAGTAATTATTTCACTATACATTAAATAGGGTTGCCCATGATTTCATAAGGTATCGAATAATATTATGTGATATGAAATACATTCCTACGGCGAAAACAAAAAGCGAAACATTGGTTTTTTTAATTTAATACTTTAGTAGTAGTCTTCTAAATAAGGTATTATAAAAGAAATAATAACTAAATTTGAGATTAATAATTGCATTAATTACTATACACGGTCTTTATATTTTGCAAAATGTTTTAATTAAAATTCAAATTAATGCAAAAAATGTGTGTATAAATAGCACCGGTCTTGGATTAATATATATTCCGCCTCAGTTAAAGGTAGAATTCGGCAGTTTTAAATTAGTTTAAGATTGATTATAAACTTGCAAGATGAACAAGATTATTATCGTAATGTGCGCTTTGGCTGCGAGTCTATCTAAAGTTTCTGTAAGTACAGTGCATAAAATTATACACCTATACACATACACATTATATCATCATCAAAATCCTCATCATCTTAGCTCATATATGTCTCTCTAATGGGCTCAAGCCTCCTCCACAATAAGAGGGAAAGTGACCTACTATGCCATGCTGGCCTGACAAATTGTAGAATTTTATTTGCAGTTTTATTCATTTTTTTGTAAACCTACTTGTTATAAGCATATTATCTCTTACTCGTCTTTTGCAACATCCACTGGTGAGAAAACTGGTAGTAAATTGTATTCTTACTCCGTTAATATACACAAATTTACACACATCATATACGTCTAAACAAAGGACATATTTAATAATTATTTTAAATCTATCCACGGAATTAGATATATTCCAAAGTATCCTCAAAGCAGCTGACGTTGTTCCTGTATTTGTGCTACAAAAGAAGATACTCCAAGATACCCTAAATTTCATGATTCTGGTATCGATCTTGTATCTCAAGTATGATTGTAAGTGTTGTACTGTTTGGATTCACACTACAATATGTCCACCTTTGATTTCTTGCGCAATTCGTAAAACTCGGCTAATAGGCGACCTGAGCAGTAGGCAGTTACGCTATTCTGGTCTCCTCAAAACACCAACTACAATCGCCCATCAAATGGCTCAGCGTTGGTTATTATGGCATTGTTCTTCTTTTGTGAGACGGTTCATGTGGTTATGTTATATGCATAACAGTGGATATTGATAAGCTGATGGATGGATATATCGATGGAATAATTATACTGTACCCATGTTGTGAATATCCTTTTAGGCACTAACTAATAAAGAAAGAGGTATTTTATTTGGAATAGCGGCACCAAGTCTAATTGAATGTGGTTCAGATTATGGTGTAACACGAGCAGATCTACGTGCGTCAACGAAAGCTAACAGCGCGAATGCCTTCTTTTCATGCTATTTGGCGTGTCTTTTCAAAAAACATGATTTCGTGAGTATTTTTATTATTATTATTAAAAATTTTGTGTAATGGTTTTTAATCTATCTTCAGATCTTTTTCTCAATGATTAAATAAGTAGTGATTGAATCTTAGTGAGACACACTCATCACAGCGAGAGGGAGAAATTTGGAGGCGTCCGCTCGCTTAAATGAAATTGCGCTCACCGTAGATAGAATTGGCATCCGGCGCCGGTCCAGGGCGACGGAGAGGTGGCGCTCGGCCCTATGAACCACCCGTAGCACGTGGCCTTCATCGTTGGGCCGACAACTGGTGCAGAGTTCCTTGTCGTCAAAAGTCGGTCCGACAGAATACCCGGTCGCGGGATACTCTCTCCTCCGTCGCGCGGTCAGCCTCTCCGTGGGCGACGGACAAAATCCCCGGTCCAGTCACCCGCGGCCTTGGCTAAGGGGGCATCAGGCACAGATGCTCGCGCCTGCAACGTCCGAGTCACCGGCGGAGGATCGCATCGTCGGGGGTTTCTCCCGCGCGCTCCGCCGCCTCTTTCCACGAGACGACTGCCTCGCAGAAGGCGGCAAGTCAGAACCGATGATTACGACGAATTCACGGCGCTGTTCAGCCCATGCGGTACACACCTTGAGTGTGTGCTGTGCTCGGTTCCTTGATCGAGACCCTGCCGCCGGGAGTTCGAGTCTCCGATACCCGCCGGTAAAGTCCGGCGAGCATCGCCGCGCCCAGGTTCCACGAGGGGTCCCGGCAAAGCTGCCTCCGTTGCCACCGTGCGGTATCCGCGTATGGCTCTGACCGCCATGGCCCTCCGTGGACACCACAGAAGAGTCCTCAGACAGACGGTCAGGGACCCCGCCCACACCGGTGCGCCGTACAGGGTCATCGATCGGTTTGCAGGGCCATCGACCAGATTGGCATGCTGGGCCTGAGGGTCTCCGTACACAAAGCAGAGGCTCTTCTTTTCCACGGCCCTCACCGAGGACCCCCTCGTGGAGCACGGAGGTTATTGCCAGCCGGTAACTCCTACATACCGCCCGATATCATCAACGGGGCATGCGTAAAAGCATTTTCATCAGCGTCAAAAAAAGAAGAAATCTCCAAAGGCTCAAGGAAGAAGGCTCCAGCTTCGTCAACAGGGTCCACATGTTGCCTATGTCCTTGGCTAGCTTGCGGTTAGCTTTACACTTACCCCCCCTTACACTTATGAGGTCACCACCTTGGGCTCGTCCCAACTGCATGATGCATGATGACAACTTCCGGAGTCGGATCCCGAGCTGCCCATATTATTGATACGATTGAACTGGATTTCATATCGGCACTGGTAATGGTAATGTAACAGAATTTTGTGTCGGGACTCTCCAAACTTGAAGTGTTGAGTCTCGAGAAAGATTAGAAATCTTCTACTTTATTTCATCATCTCGGCTCTTATAAGTCCCACTGATGAGTTCGAGCCCCCTTCATAACAGGAGATCAATTGACCTTACTATACCATACTAGACAGACAATTTGGTAAGGGTTTAATTTCGCGGGGTGCGAGCAGGGGGCGGTGTGATCTCGTTAAGGGAGCTCACCGCCTGGTGCGTCGACGCCCGCCGAGACGTCATTACCCGTTGGGCAGTCCGGCTGGAGAGGCCTCGGTTCGGGGTGCGAACCGTGGAGGCCTTCCGGTCGGTGCTGATGCAGTGGTTGGAAAGGCGGCACGGGGTGCTCTCCTTCCGGCTGGTGCAGGTTTTGACGGGGCATGGGTGCTTCGCCAAATACCTGCACAGGGTCGTTAGGACGGAGAGTACACCGTCCTGCCACCACTGCGATTGCGACGAGGACACGGCGCGCCATACGCTCGAGGCCTGCGCGACTTGGGCAGTGCAGCGCTATGAACTCGTCGCAATCATCGGTACGGACCTGACGCTGCCGGCTATCGCTAGGGCGATGGTCGACAGCGTCGGGAATTGGGACGCGGTCGCAGCCTTCTGCGAGGCAGTGATCTCGCGGAAGGAGGCGGTGGATCGCCTGCGCGAGGAGCGCAGCCTCGATGAGGAGATCCGCCGCCGGCGACTGGGGTGGCGTAGGCGCAACTACCTGCGCCTCATGCCGCCCTAGCCGAGGCCGCGGGTGACGTGACCGGGGATTAGTCCGTCACCCGCTGAGAGGCCGACCGCGTGAGGAAATACCGACGTCCTCCCCGAGGGGGGGACGTCAGTCGATGGGAGGGTACCCCAATAGGTGGTATTCCGTCAGGCCAACCACTGATGTCAAGTAACCCTGCTCCGGTGATCGGCCCAACGACGAAGGCGACGTGGTTTTCGGGTGGGTTGCGGGAGTTGCGTGCTTAAGCCCCTCTGTCGCCCCGGACGGAGGCGCGCCGACCGCAGCCCACCTACCAAAAAAAAAAGGTTTAATTTCGAGTTTCCTTCTCTTACATATATGTTAAATGCGTATTATATCCCTTATTTGACTTTCACGACATCCACCGGCAAGATAGGGAGTGGTGAATTGTATTCTTACTCCGTCACCACACTTTATTTAGATATAATTAATAATTAGTTAAAGTTCACTAGCTATAGAGCAAAATAGAAATGACATGATAATATATTGCATTTACAGCTTAATGATAAAGGTCTATTTACTGCTGAAAAGGGAATGGCAGAGTTGAGAAGGAGGGCTGGGAATGAAATAGACCTCACCGCATATGATGAGATTTCCAAAAAATGCTCGATAGGTAATTTTGTTTTATAATATTGATTATATTGTTTTATAATATTGCGAACTGATTGCCACAGCTTCATTTACGACGATAAGTTATCATCCCAACCCTCACAATCCTACAGCATTGAAAAAGAACATTTGCTTTTTATGATGGCATTTACATTTCAATAATTATAATTTTGGTTTTATTTTTATATTTTATAAGTTTAATTATGTCAGGATATGATCCCAAAAATGCCTAAAGACTGCAGAATTACACTGAGACAATTTCTCTGCTAAGGAGTTCTTTGGCGTAACAAGATAAAAATCTTTCCAAAAATTTTTGTCCTTCGAGTACTTTTGTAGAAACTTGCAATCTAATTCTTTCTCTTACTTTTTTATCCCTTGACATAAATTCTAATAAAACGTTTATTCAAATCGCTAGATTAAACAAAAATAAATCATAAATGAAATAAATTAAAAGAAAATCTTATGATGGTACAAAACTTTTATAGTGGTAGGTTGTTTATGTTGCTGTTGACAGTTGTCTGTCTAGAGCTGCGGGCCGGTCCGTCCGGATTAGTACCACATTTTCGTAGAAAATCGACGTCTGAGTAGTTGCAATTTGTTTCTGCGCTTCATTCGATGAGCGAGAGAGCCGGAAGCCAAACTTTCCGACGGACATAGCACGAAGAACTAGCACGCTAAAGTAGTAATGAGCAAGACACATCGCTCAGCCTACCGACAACTGCTGGGGAAGAAAGATGGGGAAGAAGACACAGTGTACACATATCGACTAAGTATTGGTTTGTCAATATTATCGACTAAGTATTGGTTTGTCAATATATATTTAAGCAAAGGGTTGAAATTGTTACGTCTTGTCATTATGCGGTAGCAATAGTAGTTCATACACAATACTGTTTTACGCAAGGGTGCACAACTGATTGGGTCACCTTGAGAAACATTAATGGCATAACCATCAACTCTTGAAAGAGGTCATGTGAAATGCGTTATTATAACGGCGTATATTGCGCATGAATTGTTTGGATCTCGGATGATCACCCGCAAGGAGGGAGTGAAGTGGTTGGGGTGGAGGAAGAATTTTTTTCAATTTTACTTTTCCTTGTAAACAACATATGCCTTTCGATTCGTCCTTGAATTTTAATGCCAAGCAATGTTTACACTCTACTGACATGGTATCTATTGATACTATACGATCGTCCTTATAAAGAATCGAAGGATCGTAATTCATGGCAGAATTTTCTTTATTTATCCATCTGTGGCTGTTCGGTTGTTGGCACTTATAATAAGCCCCCGCCCCCGCATTAGGTGGACCCACGACTTGGTGACGTCGTTGGATGCAGGCGGTATAGGATCACACTTTGTGGTGAAATATGTGAGAGGCCTAGGTCCAGCAGTGGACGGCAATGGGTTGAATGATGCTGATAAATGTATGTATGACGGCGCTTGGACGTTTTTTACTATTTTCACTTAGAAACTATGTCTCTCTAAATACTTGCTCGATGCATCTCTTTTATTACTCTCGATTTGCCGATATTGAAATACCATGATTAATGGAAGAACAGTTTTTCGCAAACCACCACGTTAACTTGAACCGTCATATTCAAGCAGGACACTGCAGGGAAATAACATTAAGGACTCTCCATAATCCCTATTAAGCTCTACCTTGAACGTCCAACGTCTCAAGGGCTTCCGTGTGTTACAAAGAAGCCAGGTTTTAAAAGGGTCAGTAAAAATATGCTGTACTAGTAGTCTATTGAAAGAGAGATAACCGTCATGAATAGGGGACTACTATGGCTTGCTATCTGGACTGAGTGACCTGCAGTATGTTCATCGTCAGATAAAATGGAAAATAGATTTTTTTTATGATTAAAGCTTCTGTAATATAAAAGAAGGCCGAAGAAATATATTTTCTTTGGCAAATATAATATATATTTTCTTCGGTCTTCTTTTGCATTATTACATTTTATGTTTATGGACGTTTGTTAAACATAAAAAATTATAAATATATATCATTATCAAATATTCAATTCTTAGCTTTCTTTCATTATGATCTTAACGTACTATTCTTGTTTTTTTTTTTCAGCTAATGATCAAGCTGTAAGCGACGGCAAAGCTGGTTGCGAGAGAGCAGCGCTTGTAATGGACTGCGCCATTAAGAGCAATGTTGATGTAAGCAGTTTTCTAATTAAGAATAACATATTTTCTCATCTATTGCGTCTACGAATTCTAACAATTCTTACATTGCTCATGAGTCGACTCCGTTTGATGCTGTCTAGTCAACAATAATACTCCCAAGGAGGGTTGACGTCAGGACGTCGACCGGCCATAACACTATTGCCAATAAATTTTGCAATATGTATGACGGAAAACGAGTACATATACCGTCGACATCAAATAATTGGGATCATCATCACCTTGCTACAAGCAAGGTGATGATGATCCCAATCACCTTGCTACAAGCAAGGTGATGATGATGATAATGATGACATTTTCTCATCTATTACTAAATGGCCACAGGCAGCTCATGATAAATTCATCATACTTTTGCATTCAGAAATATTTTAGATATTCCATCAAGTTAACACTCCGGTAGCAAGGGTTTTCACTTATGAGCTCGTTAATTCTAAAGCCTCGAATAGGTATAAGTGGATAGCTGATCACTCCATAACCTATACAGTAATAACTTTCAACAGTTTAGTATTTCAGCCAGCGCGGCATTTTTGTGTCATTTCATTAGGGATAATTTCCAAAACTAATCCCATGTAAAAAGTTCTTAAAAGGTTATACAACGCACACAGATTGCAATGGAAGTAATTAAACACCTCAAACTCTCTCATCTAGTTATGCTTTCAGCAAGGATCGATATTTACTTTGACGTTGATAAAATATGTCCGCAAAATACTATCAGCAAAGCGCCAAATGTTTTTAAATGTCTTGAACGTACTTGAGTTGGTACTCAAGAACGCTCAAGCCATCCAATGTCGCGCTTACTAACGGATCATCTTAAAGAACGATTACTATAAATAAAATAAATAGGTAAACCAAACCCAACTTAGTTATCATTATGATATAAAATAGTGACATAAATTATTTCGTATTTACGTAATCAGATCTGATCTTACTTGAGTGAGATAGTCTATGTATATTGTTTGCTAAATCATAATACTAAAATAACTTAATAATTCATTTTGTTTTACAGTTACCATTCTAAAAGAAATGTGCACTCAGAACAAATAACAATGGTGCATAATACACGCTACGAGATATCAAAAATGGAAGATAAACAAATCGACAAATAAATAGTAATTAGATATTAAATTGTTATTATTCCATTGGCAGATACTTTTTTAATAAAATCAATTTCAGACTGAACTCAATATTTAAGTCAAAAGCTACGAAGTTTCTACTAAGTACTGAATACATAGATTATTATAATAATAAGTATCGAAATGCATGTGGCCGTTTAAGAATATAATGAATCTCAACACAGACTTTTAATTACCCTCAGAAGTTGTAAATCCGGCAAAAGGAGAATCAGTATATACTGCCAACAGCTCTTTTCAAGCAAACTAATAACAACTGGCAACCAGACAGACAGGCAGCTTCAAAATATAATAAAATAGATTTATTTATTTTTATGCGCCTACACCAAAAACTAGGACGCGCGCATTATCCATGATTGTAGGTCTGGCGTTGTTGATCACGTGAAGAAATATTTAATGGATATTTAAAGTTAAGAACTAAATTACGTTTACCTGTATTTTAAGCAGATTTTTTTTCAAACTATAAAATAAACTTTGACATACATATCTATAAGAACAACGAGTCGTCAAATTATAAAAAAGTGTGTGTGTACTTAAGTACTCACGTAAGAAGTTATATTTCTTTGGCGCAACAAGATAAAAATGTTCCTAAAAATTTTATCCTTCGCGTTATTTTACGTTTGAAGAAAAAAAAACGATACTAATAATACAAAAAAGGTATTTAATACATTGAAGTTTTTACTATAACGCATTATCTACTTTAAATTTGTGATGTTGTGCGCACGTATCGTCTAAAATGTTGACTAGCTACCTTCAGAGTGTCGGTTTTTCGTGACGGTGTGACGACGCACATCGCAAAAATGTACTCTCATTTTTATCCCTAATGCGTCAAAAGAAGTATAAGTTCAATAAGAATAACCAAACAACAACTAATTTGCATACGTTGATATTGTTACTGGCCGGTGTATCTGTCGCTTATGGCGGGTCAAGCATACAAGTCCGAGTACCTTGACAAACTCTAGTTAGTATTTTCTGAAGTTAGACGAATCTTCACCGTAAGAAATTTTCTTAATTTTATACAGAAGTCTCTCATTTTAGACTCGATCAAAAGCCAGCGATATCGAAAAAGTTTTTATTACACAAGTTTTTGCAAAATGAATTCTAATTAATTATAATTTCAATTGAAAAATGGTATATTTAATATTAGGTGGAGTTGCCTACATGCTATAAATCTTTCTGCAGGTAGTGGACTAATCGCCCCGGTCTGTTCAACTGTGATATTTATGTGGTGGAAAAAAGAAAGATAAAATACGACTATATAAAAGGTACCATTTTTTTAATTGGTATAGGTATAATTAAGATGATTTTAGTAACTTACTTTTGAGGTACAATCGCAATTACAAAATGCACTTGTGGATCCGGTTTGTGCCTTGCATTAGACTCTGATTGACATTCGTTTCTAGCATTAAACAAGGCATTATTCAATTTTTTTTTGTGCAATAAGGCAGATTCAAGCAATTATTAAATGTACAAAAAACTTTAGATCGTAGTTTATATTTTATTATTTAGGGATTAAAAATGTTCCTTTTTTTAAATTAAATCTAAATAACAAATACCTGATCCAGCGACTTCGTTTGCGTGGAATCGATAGTGCATGAAGTACAGAAACAATGATACAACTAAAAAATCGTGACCTATTCCGAAGCCTCAAAAAGAATCACGAGCCGCCGGCGACATGAGCGGCACAGGTGCGAATTGCTGCTCCTGATGCCGCCCTAGCCAAGGTCACGGGTAACTGGGCCGACGAACAGTCTGTCACCCGCAGATAGGCTGACCACGTGAGGGTTATCCACGTGCCGAGAGGGAACTTAGGGAGGGACGGTACCAGAAATGATATCCCGTCGGGTTAGCCAAGGGCGACAAGGAACTCAATGCCACTGGTCGGCTCAATGGCGAAGGGGAGTGAATACAGTGAGATATGGAGCCGCGCGCCACCCTTGCGTCACCCTGGACGGAATAGATGGCATATGCTGACCATAGCCCACTTAAAAAAAGCCTAACAAAAAATTTGTTGGCTCGAGTCCAGCAGTGGGATAAACTTTGGTGGAAAAATGGATATTCGGTAATATAGTTTCTATCTAATATAGCCTGAAGACTTTCACTATGAAACAAAAAAGTGTGAATTCCACTACGAAGGGTCCTGCACCACTTGGCTCCAATAGTTTCTTGTGACTTTTAAGAAGAGTCCGCCTGATGGCGCCTCCCTATATATTTTTTTTCTATTACAAAGGTAACTCTGCGCTGAGTAAATAATCTTTGCAATTCGCAGGATTCTACAAACATATAATTTAAGAGACACAAATTACACCCAGACTCAGAACAACAATTTGTAGGTCGCACAAAGTAGGTAATATCTACCTCCTGCATGAGAATCGAACCCATGACACTGGCATAGAAGGTCGATATCTTAAACATTACACCATTTGTGCACTCATGTCATCCGGATCTTGGTTACCTATTAACCTTTCCCTTTATTAACCTTTCTATTGTTGCCGATTCTAAAAATGATGTGGTCTGCCTATTGCCACTTCAGCGTCCTAATTTTTCGGACTATGTCAGTTACACTAATTCTTATGCGAATGCCCACATTTCCGGTTTTATGATGGTGATAATTTAATATGAGGCCAACATTAAGATACCACGTTTGTGTGGTTAGTGGAGTGTATTGAGTGCTCACTGATAACACACACTAGTCGTGAATCTTAATTTTTAACCTTGAGGAATATTGGACGAAAAGATCCTCATAATTTTCACGAATGCTACCCAGTATAATTAGATTTTCCAAATTGAATCTATCTAAGTGGACCGTTTGTCCTAGATAAGCATACTCTCGTTTTGCTCATATTGTTTGTGGAACCACTGTTTAAAAATTCTACTCGGGACGGTAAATATATAGTCACTACTAGCAACCCGCCCTCGCTTCGCTTCGGTTATAGGTTATAGTCGTTTTACCCGCGTAGTGCCCGTTTCCGTGGGAATACCGGGATAAAATATAGCCTAGTTTACGCCCTGATATTATAGTTTTTCATTGGTGAAAGAATTTTTGAAATCGGTCCAGCCGTTTTGAAGATTACCCGGAACAAACAGACAGACAGACAGACAAAAAATTTTTAATTGCTATTTTAGGCATAGGTGTCGTGCAAATAACTGTGTGAGCATGAAAAAAAGCCTATTATTTTGACATTACAGACACTCCAATTTTATTTATTGGTATAGATTGTATAAAATATAAATCTGGCATATAAAAAAGCATTGTCTTTTTAGAATTATAAAAACCATCGCCCTAATGAGGTAATATCATCTCATCATCATCATCTCAGCCCATATATGTCCCACTGTTGGGCTCGGGCCTCCTCCATAATGGAAGGGTAATTGACCTACTATACCACGCTGGTCAGACGTGTTGATATAGGGTTTTATTTCAAGTTTTCCTTCTCTCGCATAGATATTATATGCGTTTATATCCCTTAGTCGTCTCGTACGATCACCCACGGGTAAGATAGGGGGTGGTGAATTGTATTCTTACTCCGTCACCACACGGAAAGGTAATAATATTATGATAATTATTATGATAAATATTATATTAACTTTAGGACGAATTAATAAAAAAAGGTATTTAAACAGTCGACGCTCTTAAAGTACAGTATATTACTTCAAAGGCCTGAAGATAGAACATCAACCTAGAATCCTTGCATTATGATAAAAATAACATATTTAGTTCTGTATATTGTGACTGCTGGTCTAACTACAGTTTCAGTGAGTAGATACCATTAATATTGATTTAAATTTTATAATTTTTACCATAACTATCCAATTATTAGCTCGTAAACGCCCAATCCTGAGCATAGGCCTCACCATGAGAATACCACGCAAAACGATTCTCTACCACTTGCATTTAATTCGAGGCTGCGGGTGACGTGACCGGGGATTAGTCCGTCACCCGCCGAGAGGCCGACCGCGTGAGGAAAGACCGACGTCCTCCCCGAGGGGGGGACGTCAGTTGATGGGAGGGTACCCCAAATAGGGGGTATTCCGTCGGGCCGACCACTGACGTCAAGTCACCCTGCTCCGGTGGTCGGCCCAACGACGAAGGCGACGTGCATCGCGGGTGGGTTGCGGGAGTGCGTGTTTACGCCCCTCTGTCGCCCGGACGGAGTGGTGCGAGGAGCGCGTCGACCACAACACAACCACAAAAAAAAAACCACTTGCATTTAATGGTTCCCTGTATCGTCAACATGCTAATTTTTCGGTCTATGTTAGAAAGGCTAAAAGTCGCTCAACTTGCGATGGAAAGGGCTCGATATTTCAGGAAAAGGCCTTCTGTTGCCCGACGCTGAATGACCTCCAGCCTCCATAGGCACAAGCCTTAGGGAGGAGGACCCAGGGTAGTCCACTGCCTTAGCAAAAGTAGACCCGATATAGCGGTGGAAATAGCTAGGAAAAGAATCATCGTGAGATTTTAGTAAGTAGACGCTGATTTGCACCTGAAGTTCGGTATATTCGTTATGTCTGCCCGGTGCAGAGATTAGATAAAGGATTCCTTCCATAAAAAAAGAGTTTATCGTATAAGATCACTAAGAATTGTAAGTAGATGTAAGCAGTTTTTTTTCTCTGGCAGTGACATCACAAAAAAACTTCAAAGAAAATCCTATGCCGACCTGCTAAACTGGCATGCTAAAGAAGACTAATTCATCATTATTTCAGCTCATATACGTTCCACTGTTGGGCTCGAGGCTCCTCTACAACGAGAGGGAAATTGACCTACAGTACCACCCAGGTTAAACGTGTTTCGTTTGAAGTTCTTCCTTTGCATAGACATTATACGTATATTAAATCCCTTAGATCGTCTTTTACGACACTCACGGGCAAGAGAGGTAGTGAATTGTATTCTTACTCCGTCATCACACGGAAATTCTATAATTAAACCGACATAATTATAATAAATTAATTAACAACATGAATAACTTAAGACAACGAGTAACATAATTGTATTTACTCGTACATAAATTTTTATAGAAAACACTTGTAAAAAAATCTATGCGCATGCGTAGTCGTTTCAGCTTCGTCGTCGTCGCTTAGCTTTAACGATTAATTAATATTTTAATTATATATTTACTGAATTAATATTTACTTGAAGGATATCTTCATCATTCAGGCGGTATCATGACTTCTTTTTAAACATTGTGAAATATAAGTAGTTAGGTATTTTATATTCAAGGTCCTTCCTGATCGTGGCATTGGCATGTGGGATGCAGGTATGATTATTTTATATAAAGTATATTGCCAACGGTGTCAAGGAATCAGCACCAGTGGTCGGCTTAATAGCGATGGCGAGAGATACGGTAGATAGATGATAGGGCCGCACGCTTCTCTGTCGCCCCAGGCAGATTAGGCAGAGTGTGCCCAGACCATAGCGTACCGCAAAAACAAAAAGAAAAAGGTACGATAATTTACAACTGATGTTGCTCTAATCGAACCGGAGTGTGACTCTGATGTGTATTCAACTAGTTGGACCACTGAGCTCACATAATCCCGGTTCTAGTGGTCCGATCAAAAGGTGAAGAGAGGTAGCACCGCAGGTTATGAGATCGCACGGGATCCTTTTATATTTGACCGTATATGGTACGGTTGCAAACTGCCCACCCATCTCGAATTAGGATGGCTTGAAGCCCATAACCAGCCTTGTGGTATATTTTCTGCCTATTTAATGGTTACTAATATCGTTGATTTAACTTCGGTACCCTGTGCTACCCTGTTGTTACTTAGCTGATCTGAGTCTGGTCAGAATAAGTGGTTTCTTCATTGAAACATTATATTTTACTAACATATATACTTAATTCCCCGTGTGGTGATAATTTTTTTTTAACGCTGTGGGAATGCATTTACACACTATCTCCTCACCGGTTATAGACAGAGGAGTGTGTGTGGGACTCACCGGCCATAAAAGAGAGACCGAAATACCCACTAAAACCACAGCGGCCTCTTCCGCACTTTTACGCGGTGCCGGAGAGATGGTCTGATGACATTCTATAACTCTCACCCTAACGCTTGGCCGTCTGGCCAGCCACGTTCTGTTATCATTCAGGATGGTGGGAGGAGGAGCGCATAGCGACGTCTCCGCCTCCCTGTGCGCCGCCGGCGGCGTAAATCAGCGAACGCAATCGCCTCGCGTGCCCGCTCCGCGGTCTTCTTCCTTGTCATGACAGCCTCACAAAAGAAGGCAATCGACGACCAACCGCTGTCGCTGCCGAGCAGCTTGAAGATGATGGTCGCCAACGACAGGTCCGTCATTCCTATTTCCGTTGACAAGAGGCGCAGGCGCTGAGGCCCCCAAGAGGGGTATACTTCCAATGTGTGGCGCGCATCGTCTATTAGCGCGCCACACTCATGGGATCCTGCGGCCTCTTCTCTTCTAATGTTGTGCAGGTGCTTACCGGGGACCTCATGTCCGGTAATCACTTACACCATCTTAAGTCTACCGTGCTCTTGAGCCAGCGGTGGAGATGTAGAACAATCGCCTCCACAGTCCCCCACCTTGCTACGGGGTTCTAGGTCTTCTTTCCACCGCCGGGTGACTTCCCATCGGGCCACTTCCTGAGCTCTGCCCAGTCCCCTTGTGGAGACTTGCTCACCGTTGACTCGCACTATGACGCGGAACTGGTATACTTCCGCCAACGCCTCCACCACCAATGGCCAAGACGGGTCGCCCGCCAGCAGTGTTGCCGCAGTCCAGGACATAGTACGGTAGCCTCTAATAGTCCCCACCGCCATGACCCGGTGTGGTGATCTTGGGTAAACAAGACATTATGCTACCACATCGTACCTTCTCGTGGGAATCATAAATATCCGTTGAAGGATGATCACTAGGAAAATAAACAGTAGGTAGTACTTTTCTGGGTAACTTATGATCGTGTACAAATTATGACTTAGGGACACCTATGTTCGACACTGAAGATCGATAGGCTGATAGATCGTATATATTTCAAAAAATGTTGTCTTATTTCGATTATTGGGTGATAGGATCACACTGTCGACATTCGTCTGTCTACAGTCGCGCGCCGGTCCGTCCAGGATAGTACCACACTTTACCAGAAAATTTACGACTGAGTAGTAGCAATTTGTAAGTGCATTTTGTTCGATGAGCGAGAAACCCAAGTTTCAAGAGGCTCTGCGTATGATGGGTTTTCTTGATGTCTTTAGTACCACCAAACCTCACTGCACGCATTCACACTTTCTTCACTTTCACAGTAGGCAATGGCCCAGCAAATGTCCATGAACGACAGTATCACGTCATCACACCATCAGGTATGCTGTTTGCTTCTTTGTCACCAACAGCAATAAAGAGTATAATTACATATATATTTACAATTAGGTATATAATTATAATTAGGTATAAGTATTTTAATTATAAAGATTTGTAAAGAATTATTATTATATATAAAAAGTTATATAAAATAAGATACTGAATATGTATTCGTAACATATTATAAAAACTTTTCCGTGTTGTGACGGTGTAAGAATACAATACAACACTCCCTATTTTACCTGTGGGTGTCATATAACACGACTGTGAGATATAGTATACAGATAACAAATATGCAAAGAAAAGTAAAGCTTGAAATAAAACCCTATGCCTTAGAATAACATCAGCATCCGGGCCCACATGAAGTACTTGGGCCTGGTGCTCGACGGGCATTTTTGGTTCCGGGAGCATCTCCATCGACTTGTTCCCCGGCTTGTCGGCGCAGCGTCCGCCCTTTCGCGGCTGATGCCGAATGTGGGCGGACCCAGTGCTACGTGCCGACAGCTGTACGTGGGGGTGATCCGGTCGATGGCCCTGTACGGCGCACCGGTGTGGGCGGGGTCCCTGACCGTCCGTCTTAGGGCCCTCCTGTGGCGACCACAGAGGGTCATGGCGATCAGGGCCATACGGGGTTACCGCACGGTGGCGACGGAGGCAGCGTGCCTCCTGGCCGGAACTCCCCCGTGGGATCTGGAGGCGGAGATGCTCGCCGGCATTTATCGGCGGGTGTCGGAGACGCGCGCCCGCGGCGGCATGGTCTCCATCAAAGAGATCACCGCCTGGCGGGTCGACGCCCGCCGAGAAGTCATTGCCCGTTGGGCAGTCCGGCTGGAGAGTCCTCGGTACGGTGTCAGGACCGTCGAGGCCCTCCGGCCGGTGCTGATGGAGTGGTTGGAGCGGACGCACGGAGTGCTTTCCTTCCGACTGGTGCAGGTGCTGACGGGGCACGGTTGCTTCGGGAAGTACCTGCACAAGATTGTCAGGAGGGAGAGCACACCGTCCTGCCACCACTGCAGTTGCGACGAGGACACGGCGCAGCACACGCTCGAGGAGTGTGCTGCATGGGAGGGGGATCGCCGTGAACTCGTCGCAATTATCGGTGCCGACCTGGCGCTGCCGACCATCGCCAGGGAGATGCTCGTCAGCGTCAGGAACTGGGACGCGGTCGCCGCCTTCTGTGAGGCCGTAATCTCACGGAAGGAGGCGGCGGATCGTGTGCGGGTAGAGCTCCTATTCGGCGACACGTTCCGCCGCCGGTGACTCGGGCGGCGCAGGCGCGAGTATCTGCGCCTAATGCCGCCCTAGCCGAGGCCGCGGGTGATCGGACCGGGGAATTGTCCGTCACCCGCAGAGAGGCTGACCGCGCGACGGCGACCGACGTTCCAGTACGTCGAGAGGTGAGAGGTTACCCGAAAGGGTATTCCGTCGGGCCGGCCACTGATGACAAGTCACATCTGCTCCGGTGGTCGGCCCGACAACGAGGTGACGTGGGTACGGGTGGGTTATGGGCCCGCGCGTCGTCCTTTCATCGCCCCGGATGGACAGGACCGCGCGTGCGCTTACCATAGCCCACCGATAAAAAAAAAAAAAAAAATGCCTTAGAATAACAACGTATAGAAGGATAGTGTCCGTACTTAAGTGATCAAAAACGTGAAGCCAAAAATAACTACATGCTTGCAAGCGATTATACAGATTATACTATACAGTAGTTGCCTTGTAAGCAGTGACCTTGTAAACTACGTCACGCTCCAGCATAGGGAGTCATTTCTGGCTCCAATTGAAATACTTCAAATTTTCTGCGCGAATTTAGTTTCTATGAGTTATGATTCTAAGCCCCATACTAACAGGTGATAGGACCACACTGTTGACAGTTGTCGGGTCGGTCCGCCCGGGGAAGTACCACACTCTCGCAGAAAATCGACGTCCGAGTAGTGGCAATTTGTTACTGCGCTTCGTTCGATGAGCGAGAGAGCCGGCAGCCCAACTTTCTGAGGCTGTTCGAGTTTGGTAGAGTTTAGTGATGGCTTTAGTATCATCGAACCTCATTGCACGCATTCACACTCCCTTCACATTGTTCGCGGTAGGCAGCGGCCTAGCTTACCCCTGGTATTACAAAGGCACATGGTTTGATAGAAAGTTTACATTTAAAAACCACATTTCTAAAATATGTGATCAAGCTAGGAGGAACTTAGGTTTTGTACTGCGACAGTCAAAAAAATTTAATAATAAGCTAACGCTTAATATTTTATACAATGCATATGTTCGTCCTACTATAGAGACTAATGCCATTATTTGGAATCCTAACACATTACAACTAACTCAAAAAGTAGAGAGAATACAAAAAATGTTTATTCGGTATCTGTACAAAAGGACTTACTTTTATTATCCGTATCTCTATCCTACATTATATATAATAGGTATGGGAGATCATCAAATGCTGGCGACGCGTTGCAATATAGCACTAGTTAAATATTTCTTCAGACTGATACGTGGTTCCGCATACAATCCTTTACTACTAGCAGAAATCAATTTCAATGTGCCTCGCCAGGTCGTAGATAAGTTGCGCAAACGACAGAGACCTCTATTGGCGTCACACACGGCGCGCACTAGCATAGGCCAATTCGCACCGCTTCCTCGCGCATTGCAGTATATCAATGAGATCACAGCCTCTGAACCTACACTCGACTTATTTTCATGGACAGAGAGATGTTTCATGTGTATAGCAGAAAGATATGTGGAGTCGCTGTCCATTGCCAGCAGTGTATGCTAATCCAAAGTTATTATATTATTAATCATTACACATATATGTATAGTAAAATAATTTTCTTTATGTTATAACTTATTAATATTTTTGTGATAACTTTTATTCTTTTTTTTTTTTAACTCTTCTTATTTTGTATTATTACTTTTTATTGCGCATGGTACGCTGTTAGCAATAAAAAAATAACTGAATGATGAATAAATAAATAAATAAAGGTTCATGAGCGACAGCAACACTTATCATCAAGTCTACTGTATTCTCGTTTGCCGCCGTTTTTAATAGAAAAAACATTACAGTCCATTCTAAGGGCAACACTGGGTTGAGAGCCCTCAGCGTTCACCCATAGTCGGGACTAAGCTATAAAAGCCATCTGCGGCTAACAGCTACGAGAAAAAAAAAACAAGGGCAATGGATGAATAATCTTTATGAATATTCAACCATTACCATACTAGACCATGTATCTATACCAATAAACAAAATTGAAGTGTCTGTTTGTAATGTCAAAATAATAGGCTTTTTTTTAAGATCACACGGTTATTTGCAATATACACATGCCTAAAAATCATTTTATATTTTTTTGTCTGTCTGTCTGTTTGTTTCGGGTAATCTTCAAAACGGCTGGACCGATTTCAAAAATTCTTTCACCAATGGAAAGCTATAATATCAGGAAGTAAACTAGGCTATATTTTATCTCGGTATTCTCACGGGAACGGGAACTACGCGGGTAAAACGACTAAAACCGAAGCGAAGCGAGGACGGGTTGCTAGTTTATTAATATTATTGTACTTATTAGGCTGTCACCGATGCTGAGAAAGCCGCTGTACGTTCAACATTTCCCGAATGTTTCACAGAGCATGCAATAAACGAAGATGATATTACTGCTGCCAAAAGAGATCAAAACCTGGACAATATCAATCCATGCTTTATTGGATGTGGTTTGAAGAAAGTTAATCTGGTAAGTTTAGATAATTTTAATATTACTAAAATAAGAAAAGTCTTAGCGATTTATCAATTAAAGACATTTTACTTATGTAAATATATTCGTAAATAATTAATTATTCAATAATATAAATTCTCATTATTTTATAAATGATCAAAACAGATGATACTGGTTTCATTATTATTTTAGAATGGGTTTACTTTCTTTCTTTTTAGTCCTAATATACCAACGGCCGATTATGAACTTTTTTCAAAATTCGATTCCACCCCGACCACATTATTAGGCTTTTAGTTTTTCTTTTACTTAATAATATCTGCTTAGGTAACTTAATTCTCTAATATAATACCCATAAGGATATTAGGGGTATTATGACGATTGTATTTTTAAGACTCCACTACACGATGATACTAACATTAGACTTAACAATTGATCACTTACATATTTTATAAAAATACTAATGATTAGATAGTGGATTAGAACTTCTTCTCACCAATTATTCATTATTTAAAAATTATCGTTTAAGAAAATAATCGGGTACATGTATTATGACCTATGTAGTAAAACTATGTACACATATGTACATCTATACCAATAAATTAAATTGGAGTGTCTGTTTGTAATGTCAAAATAATAGGCTTTTTTCATGCTCACACGGTTATTTGCACGACACCTATGCCTAAAATACAGATTAAAAATTTTTTGTCTGTCTGTCTGTCTGCCTGTCTGTCTATTTGTTCCGGGTAATCTTCAAAACGGCTGGACCGATTTCAAAAATTCTTTAACCAATGGAAGCAACCCGCCCTCGCTTCGCTTCGGTTTCGGTCGCCTTACCCGCGTAGTTCCTGTTCTCGTGGGGATACCGGGATAAAATATGCACGGACGTCTATGTGCTAAAATGAAAAAGAAAATGTGAGTCTTAGTAGAAATGACACGTTGTGTAAAGGCCTCTCAAAAACTGTGACTAAAATCCTTTTTACTTTTTCACAAAATTTTCATATTTAAGTAATTGTTAAGCAACTTTTAAAGTTGTACTTTTTTGGTACGTTAGGAAAAATGATCATAGTAAATTTTTTGAATATGCGCGCACACTGTTACAGAAAATCGACACCCTGAAGTTAGCTAGTAAACATTTTTTTAGATGCGCGCACACACCCTCACAAATGTCAACTAGACAATGAGCTATAATAAATCTTTTAATGTATTAAATTTCTTTTTTTATGTGTAGGATAACGCGAAGGATAACATTTTTAGAAATATTTTTATCTTGTTAAAGAAGTTCATTTAATCTTTTACGTACATACATAAGTAAACACATTACTACTTTATTCTTCTGAAATACTTTTAAGGTGTTCTATCTTTCAAAATCTTATATCTTTAAACGAGCAATTCTTGTATATATATATATATTCAGGATCTCGGCAACGGCTCCATCGATTTTGTTGAAACTTGGCATACTAGAGGATTCAGGCCCAAAAAATTGATCTAGCTAGGTTTTATGTATAGAAAATGTTGTTTTGTCAGTGTTTTTGGCAGACAATATAATGACATTAAATTTTAAAAGAAAATGAATTCAAATTTTGCCGTCAATGTCATGAGTTACGATAGCTCAGTGACGAAGTAGTCAGGTTTCATTTTATTTTTGACATCGGCGACAAACGGCGTCGGATCGAATCTCGGTGTTATTATTATTCTCTTTTTGTAATTTTTTATATAATTTTCATTATTAATTTTTTATTAATATATATCTGAATAAATGCTACAAAAATACTCCGAGCGAAGCTTGGTCAACCTGATATTATATATATATATATATATATATTCAGGATCTCGGAAACGGCACCAACGATTTTGATGAAACTTGGCATACTAGAGATTTCGAGGTCAAAAAATCGATCTGGCTAGGTTTTATTTATAGAAAATGTTGTTTTGTCGGTGTTTTTAGCAAAATAATACATCGAAATTAAATTTTAAAAGAATATGATTTCAAATTTCGCCGTCAACGTCATGAGTTACGATAGCTCAGTTGGGAAGTTGTCCAGTTTTCTTTTGGTTTTGTTTTGGCATTCAAACAGCGTCGGATCGAATCTATGTGTTATTATTATTCTCTTTTTGTAATTTTTATATTTTTTTATTATTTAATTTTTATGTTTTATTAATATATAAATAAATTCGACAAAAATACAACAAAAATATTCCGGTCAACCAGATATTATTAAAGATATGTCATCATATAAATTGGATTGTATGTTTATAAGATTTATAGCAAAATAGCGATGTGATGTGTTGTGTAGTGTATGAAGTGTTAAAGTTGATAAATGACTGAAGCATTAACATGGTTTTATTTTATATTATTTACAGATTAACAGTAATGGAAAATACACACCTGAGGTAGGATTGACCGTACTAAAAAAATATTTCAAAAACGATGAGGATAACGCCCGGTTCGAAGAAGTTTCAAAGAAATGTCTTAAAAGTATACTTATATTTAACTACTAAAATTAAACTCAAATAAAATTATTATCATCGTCTCATCATCTCGTCTCATGAACGTCCCACTGCAGGGCTCGAGCTTCCTTCATAATAGGAGGGAAATTGATCTTACTGTACCATGTTGGTCAGACAGATTGAATGAGGTTTTATCTTAGAATAATAACGTATAGAAGGATAGTGTTGGTACTTCGAACGATCGAAATATGAATCTAAAAACACTACATGCGCGCCGACGATTACAGATGTACACACGCATACCACTGTACAAATTATAAAATCAATTTTTGTTTTTATTAACATAAGTCGTCGAAATACTTTTAAAAGTAATGTTAAAAACCTTTTTACGTTTTTCAAATGTGTTGTGACACCATTTGAATGTACAAATCATCATAATTACCTATTTGTTTTTTAAGAGTTGCGTACGTACGTATAGTACAGTGACCTTGTACATTACGAAACGGTTCCGGCGTAAGCTCCATTAGGCTCCAATTGAAATGCGAACTTACCTTCTATACGTTATTATTCTAAGGGTTTTATTCCCTTCTCCTGCATAGATGTTATATGCGTATTACATTCACTGAGTAAGAATCTATAGAGTCACAATCGTGCATAAAAAGTGTCCGCGCCAAACTCGGCGCACGCTACGTAGTGCGCGGACTTTTTAGTTAGTCGTAATTCGATCGCAATGCGTCTACAACCTCCCGTGATCTAAAATGTTTGGTTATAAACTGTCCAAATAATATCAGACATATTATGCGTAAAAAGGATGGTGTATCATATGTTAGGTACAAATTATTACAAATTTGCGAATTTATATATGTACAATGAGTATTTATATTTAATTTCAATAATATTAGTTTTCTTAGAACAACAAAATGCTCACGGCTTGCTCACAGATTGTGACTCTATAGATACTTGCTTGATGATTATATCTAAAATTTTTTTGTGTGTTAAATTTTTTTTTGGGGATTCGAGAACGGCTTAGATTCACAATTGGACCCGGTGGCGCTGCTATGTTATTTGAACAGAACAACGTCTGTTGGGTCAGCTAGTATAATGTATATTTAGACATTACAATCATATTAAATTAATGCTGATCAAATCTAAAGATCTAAAAGGATTTCTCCTTAAGATGGATCGCGATCGAATAGTTTTTGCAGCAGAAAGATAAAACGAGCATTAAAATCATTTGCATAGGCACTGCGAAATCAATATAAATAATATCTCCGTTATCACAATATTTGTCGTTTTATATTTTTATGTATCAATTTCAGTCAATGATCAACCTGTGAGCGATGGTAATGCTGGTTGCGAAAGAGGAAAGCTTTTAATAGCCTGCGCTATGGAGCAAAATCTTGAAGTATTTATAATTTTATTTTAATCACACATTTTTCACCTCTATGAAATTTCATTAATAATTATCTTATAAAAACAATTACTCGATATATGATAATATAGAATCATGCTTTTTACTTATAAATTCAGTCAGAGTCGTAATATAGTATTAGAATTATAATCACAATAAATTGTATTCATTATTTTGTTTGCCACTTTTGTTAGAATGTCAATGCAATCTATTATCAAATAATTAATTTAACAACTAACACATTTAAATGATTCATTCTATTTTTCAGATTCCGATCTAAAGGAAGTAAAGCTCAATATGAGTGAAATAATATTGATGCAAATTTTTTGAGCGTTAATATATGTTCATGTTGTAATTAATAAAGAAATTAATATTAAATAATATGTGCTTTATTTCGTTCAAAACATCAAGCATTGCCCATATACGTCCCATTATTGGGCACGGGTGAGCTCCACTATGGATGAAAAATTTACCTACTGTACCACGTTGGTCAGACATGTTGACTAGGCTTTTATTTCGAGCTTTTCTTTTCTTCCATAACTGTTATATATATATTATATCTCTTAGTCGACTTTTACGACATCCACGGACAGGAAAGGGAGTGGTGAATTGTATTCTTACTCCATCGCCACACGGAGAAGGAGAGTATTACAAAAAAGAGAAAATAAAAAAATTACTAATGTCAATATCGGCCTGGTCACTATGTTGTAGTAAGTAGGCCTTATCCGTCAGATTAAAAAAAAAACAATAAAATAATTGTATTATATATGACAATACGTATTATTATAGTCATTTACTACAAAATTCATCCATATATCTACTCATTCAGATTTCATTTATGAATCAAATTTTAAAACTGAAATGAAACTATATAAATATCTTTGATTATATACACGTCATGATATCTTGAAAGAATGTATTTAAGTAACAAAGCTTACCGATGAAAAGTGATTTTGATATTGTTATAAGGTTTGCCCACATAATTGCGACACAGTTTGACAGCGCACGCCGGCATATTATTACTTTTTTCACGAGCACGTTACCGCGTTGTAGTTCAAATGACACTGATGTAAGGAACAAGCGAATCTACTTAATATAGTAGACATCATTTGGGCTGTTTTGTACGGCAAATGAGCCATCTAGACGTGTATATAATCGAAGATAAATATATTCTGTATATATTCTGTGTATATTATAAAGAGAAGATAAGAAAACACTTCGAAAGAATGCTTAAAACGGATTTAGCCAATGTGATATTTAATAACATACACATAAAAATCACATTAACTGCAGGTGACACAAGACAATTAAAAAAAAATTAAATAAAAAAAGGTTACACAAGACTGCTCTACGCGTATCACTCTTCTTCTATATTGAATAATGTATGCCAAAAGGCTGTTAGATTGATGAAATATTTATCCGTATCGTTGTGAACTAGCGCTATGCAGGTTATACCTACTGAAAAATTTTCCTCGTGTGTCAGTGATTTGACTCGCAAAGAATGAACCACATAAGAAAACGCAGAAATAATGTCACATTCTCTAATAGATACTATTGGAATAATCACGTAATAGAACTCCGTAAATGCTTTGGAAGAGGTTATAGGAAATAACAATAAACTTATAAAATCTTGTCTAATGGGCACAGTTAAAAAGTGGAATACGTTTCATTAAATAGAATTGTGGCAAATAGAAAGTAATTAAGGTGGGTGGACCATGGAAGACCGTGCTCTTTTGAAGGCCAACTGTAAAAAAGTCCTAGTTATTGACATGTGATGACAAATTCCTTCCACTCGTATTAAGATCCACTAAGCTCAATCACACAGACGCGGCGGCGAGTCACTCGCGACGCTATTGTGTTAGTAGGGTCCTTCACTTTGTAGACTTCAATCGAGAACGTTAAAATTGTAATGCCCGCTCACACCAAAAAGTAATTTTTATGTAAATAACCCATTATTATCATATTTTTCTTAACTGTAAATTGTCATGCAAGTCTTTGTTATGACCCTAAAGAAGAAAATAATTATTTTGCTTCGATTGGAGTTAAAATATCGGTAATTTTCCTATAAAAGCCGGTGGTTCCTTATAAGGCCAATCAAAAATTTAACGGATGGCCTTGCTAGGGGACATAGAACAAAAAAAACAGCAAAAGATTGAAAATAGAGATGAAGGAAAGTGCTGAAGGTAAGAAAAAGAATGGCGCATGTGATGAGTGTAGAATCGAAGACATGAGGCAAGCAAGACAAGCAAATGCAGCCAAGGTCAAAAGTGGTATCACGAGGAGTGTTAATTAAAATATCCGATATTTTTATGCTCAGATTGTGATTAAATATCCAAAACATTATTCTTTTTAGTTTATAAGTTTGTTTCAAAACTTAAGTTATTATTTTCTTTTATTTTCATATTTTAATCGTAGGAATGGTTAATTTTAAATATTCTTGACTACAAGACTGGCAAGTGTCATAAGTTCGTAATAATTAGAGAAATTAGTCGTTACTTAGTAGTTAGTGTCTATTAGTTTATTAAATATAAAAAAGTATGTCATAATATCACATAATTATCAGTTTGGCCTTCTTAGAAACATTTTGGCCTTACAAAGAACGGCCCCCGTAGAAGGCCATAATAGGTCATTTCTTTTTTTTATAATTTCATTCTAAAGTGCATTGGCAACTTATTTTTTATCAATATAATACTCCTTACTATAAATTTTAAATAATTTCTATTTATATATTCTTAGTTAAATAACATTGTTCATACAATGTTCGGTGATTTTTTTATAGAAGATTATAATATGTTAAGCATTTATTGTTTCGTTTAAATGAAAGAGCTTTTTATATAGTTTTAGTAAAAGCAAATATTTTAATTATTATAACTCTAGTTTTAAGTTAAACGACTGATTTATAATATTGGCCTTGTTTGGAGCTCTGTTCCTTGCAAAACAGTTTGGTAGAGCTTAATAAAAGTTTCAATTTAATGAATAGTAATTACATCTAGAATAAAATAAATTAATTCATATGTTACACAATAAAACAAAGTATTAATTAATAATTTGTTTGTTTAATTTATTCAGTAAATGAACGAATAAAAACTGTTTATTCGTTAGAGTGGCCATCCATGGTCCACCTACCTTATTATAAGTTTAAAGCAAATCAATCAGTTGACCTAGCTTACGTACAAAATATTAAAATAAAAGATAAACATACTACAGGTATCGAGGAGACTGCGGAGGTTTTATTAAATACGTTAATTGCAGATATAATAATCGTTAGCGAACATCACAAAAAATAGGTGCATGGGCCGAAATGGAAGATTAGACATAATCGGGAGAGGGCTCCCGATTATGTCTAATCTTCCATTTCTTGCCGAGGTTATGAATACGATTAGAGCTCTATCTTTCAACAAAGCCACTGGTGAATTTTTTTTTTTATTGCAAACGGTGGCAAACGAGCAAACAGTACACCTGATGGTAAGTGTTGCTGCCGCTTATGGACCTTTACAAGGCCGTTGCCTACCGCGAAGAAAGCGAAGGGAGTGTGAATGCGTACATTGAGGCTCGGTGATACCAAGGGCACCACCAAAACCCTCCACACGCAATCACCCTCAGAAAGTTGGGCTTCCGGTTCTCTCGCTCACCGAACGAAGCGCAGTAACAAATTGCTACTACTCAGACGTCGATTTTCTGCGAGAGCATGGTACTGCCCCGGACGGACCGGCTCGCGGCTGTAGACAGATAACTGTCGACAGTGTGGTCCTACCACTCCTAAGTCAAAATATCAAATAATATGACCAAAGAAGCTAGTCGAGTATTTGGCGACTCGATATTATTAGTTTTTAATCGATATATAAGTGAATCGTTAAATATGCAAACAATTCCTAAAGGCGGTCATAAGCCTCCGAACGAAATCTAAATCATATCGACCAATTACTTTACTGCCATCACTAAGCTAGCTCTTAGAACGTCTTATTATTGCTCGCTTATTGCCGCGTGGACCAACATTAAATAATATGCAATTCGGTTTCCTTCCGAGTAATCATTAACTATCTACGCGGCTATTTCAGTGAAAAAAATTATCAATACATCAGTTTTTAAATACGTTTCTTGACTTTTCAGATGCCTTCGATAACGCCCGGTGACCAATACTATTTTTAAGCTAAAGACTCTTGGATGCTATAGGAATATTTATCTAATCATACAGTTGTAGATAAATCATTTTTCGGGACTATCTGAGGTGAGCCTCGGTGTCATCTATAAAGTCAATTGTAGTTTCTGGAATACCTACGGGAGTTAGAATGGTGAGAATATTTGATTGGATTAATCCTTAATAAAAAAGAGCCTGGCTTTGCTACAACGTAAGTTATTGCATTTTTTATAAATATGGATAACGTTTTGTATCATATGGTAAATTATTCCATAACATTAAGTTTAGATCTAGTTAATACTCCGAATGATATTTCATACAAATGTAGTTTTTGAGTGATGGATGTGTTGTTTAATTTAATCTCAAGATAAAATTCATTTTTGAAGGAAAACAGACTCAAAAACATATTTGAAATTATTATAGTTTCAAAAGCATTAGGGATCATCCGAAGATTCAGCTTCGGTTTTGACGAATGTCAGCAAAATAATCTAGTTTCGGCACCGGTTCCCTTACGGCAGAAAATCTGTCGTACCTTTAGCCGGTTTGTTTTTATTTATTTTAACACTAGCAGTAGGTAATATTAAAAGTAATTAATATTGTTTTAAATTTTATCATATATCTACTTTAATTATTGTTTTTATAAATACATTTAATGCGTTTTAATTGTCCATTTCGGTAGATCGTCCTGTTTTGGTTGGTTTCACAACTTTTATTTATGTCACTTCACAAATGAGTTTTACAAAAACCCTAATGTATCAGATGCAAATCAACAAACGTAATTCTCTAAAGAGAAAAGTATGTATGCATAATATCTTCATATATATATATATATATATATCTATACTAATATTATAAAGCTGAAGAGTTTGTTTGTTTGTTTGTTTGTTTGTTTGAACGCGCTAATCTCAGGAACCGCTGGTCCGATTTGAAAAATTCTTTCAGCATTGGATAGGCCATTTATCGAGGAAGGCTATATAGGCTATATTATATTTTAAAAAAATTAGGGATCCGTACTAAAAGTCCAATAATGTAACCCAAGGTGTAAAAAAATGAACCGAAAAAATCCTTACATCGCGTGTGCTGCAAAAACTATTGATTATAGAACAAAACAATGTACTACAACTTTGTAGAACATATAATTGTCTACAAAAAATATCGCGAGACCATATGTCTAACTATTGCAGTTATCTCACAGTAAGTGTTTTTCTTTATTTTTTTAAATATATAAAATCCTTCGCTTTATTTAAACTCTGCACAGATGGCGTAGTGGTTAATGCTAGTGACCTACAGCGCCAGTGTCGGGGGTTCGAATCCCACGCAGGACAACACTTTGTGCGATCCACAAATTGTTGTTCTGAGTCTGGATGTAATTTGTGTCCGTTAATTATATGTGTATGTATTTCTCGCGGAAACGCAATGAGTTTCAAAAATTAAAAAACTGTACGAATGGCGGCGATGTGGTTCGCGACACGTCACGTCTCGTTTCCGTCGGGGGCGAAAAGTGGCCCACAGAGAACCGCTTTGCTACGCTGAATATGTCAAAGATCGTAGCAGGTGGAGGGCAGTGGACTCTGCCTACCCCTATGGGAAAAAGGCGTGAATATATAAAAAAAAAAAAAAAAAAAAATATTTAAACTCTTTATTTTGTATCTTGGTATTAATCCTTATCAAAGTAAATTACTTCATATTCAAGACGGATTTAATACCTTTCTAGAACTTTTTGAATGATTAAATTCGGACATTTCATTCAAAAGATATCGCGATATTAAAAATGTAAGTATTACTGTAGTAGCCATATAATTATTAAGTACTAACTGACCCGGCGAACTTCGTACCGCCTTTTCTTCGTAATTATTTTGTTTTAGTATTCATCAGTTTCGTTTTAGTATTATCCGTGCAGTGACGAAGTAAGAATACAATTCACCACCCGTGTGTGTCGTAAAAGACGACTAAGTGATATAGTATGCAAGAGAAGGAAAACTCGGAACAAAACCCTAAACCAACACGTCTGACCAGCGGGGTATAGTAGGTCGGTTTCCCTCCCATAGTGGAAGAAGCGCGAGCCCAACAGTGGGACGTGATGTTTGTCCCGTCGGTTCGGCATTTTTGGCATAATTACATGTAGATCTAGATTGAAAAAGGTTTTGGAATCGATAAGAAAAGGCGGTATATTAAATAGCTAGAAAATAATTCACCACCCGAGAGTGTCGTAAAAGACGACTAAGGGATATAATAAGCATATAATATCTATGCAAGAGAAAGAAAACTTGAAACAAAACCCTATATTGACACGTCTGACCAGCGTGGTATAGTAGGTCGATTTCCCTTCCATAGTGGAGGAGGTGCGAGCCCAACAATTGGACGTGTATGGGTTGAGACTATGATGATGAATTATTAGCCTCCTACAAATGGCGTAAAGTTGCGGATTAAGGCAATAAAACACTTTCCGTAAATTCCATCCAGTTAGATTATCAATAATATCATTATATCGACATGTTTGTGGCCGAGGCCGGACAGCGTCCTTCCTACCTTCGGCAGGAGCACCAGCCTCTCCTCCTTCCAACATTCAGGGAACTGGCCAAACGCTATTCAAGCGTTGTACAGACCTGTGAGATGTGGTACCAGGTGTTCAAGGACCAGTGCCAGCACCCATTAGGGTTAACCGTCTGGCCGGAGAGTGCTAGATTTAACGCGTATATGCGCCACTGCCGCCCCATCTCCGTGTTCGTGGCTGGGCGGTTTCCGGTTACTGTCCAGCAAAGCAATGATTGGGGGGGGGGCTTTCCACGGAGGGAAAAGGTCAATGTGGAAAATTTCGGTGAGGGGAGCAGGGCGTAGCTTACACAACGCTGCGCTATAGAGGCGACCCCAGGAGTCACATTCAAGATTGTCCAGAATTTCCTACTGATTGATTTGAAGAAGAAGTGAAATCTCTACTTAGTGCCGCACAATAAGGACGACCCCAGGGGTCGCGTTCGACACTCCAGCATCTTTTGATGGGTGCTGGCGCTGGTCTTTGAGCACCTGGTACCTTGACTGTACAACGCTTGAATAGCGTTTGGCCAGTTCTCTGGATGTTGAATGAAGGGGGGACTGGTGCTCCTGCCGCAGCTGAGGCGGTCTCCGGACTCGGCCTCAAACGTATCAATATAATCCAATTATTGATAATCCAACTGAATTAAATTTACCGAAAGTGTCATATTTGCTTAGTCCGCAACTTTACACTATTTGTGGGAGGCTGATAAATCATCATCATCTTCTCAGCCCATACACGTCCAACTGTTGGGCTCGCACCTCCTACACTATGGGAGGGAAATCGACCTACTACCACGCTGGTCAGACGTGTTAATATAGAGTATTTTTAGTTTTTCTTCTCTTGCATAGATATTCATCATCACTTGCTCTTATCCCAATTACTTGGAGTCGACGTAATATGTCATCTGTTTTGACATATTGCAAAAAGTTTCGGCAATGACTTTTATGACCGGCCGCCTGCCTGACGTCAACCCTCCTTGGGAATGTAATCGTTGACCCAAATGGTACCAGATGGAGTTGGTCCGGGTCAATCTAGGGCTCTTAGTCGTCTGTTACGACACCCACGAGCAAAGCAAGGGTTGGAAGTATTCGAAGCCGCTACCACACAGCATTTCTCTCTCTCTCTCTCTTGCATAGATATTATATGCATATTATATCCCTTAGTCGTCTTTTACGACACCCCCGTTTGTTGAATTGTATTCTACCTATTTAATATACCGCCTTTTCTTATCGATTCCAAAACCTTTTTTTTAAATCTAGATCTACATGTAATTACATGCATAATTATGCCAAAAATAACGAACTGACGGGACGAACATCAAATGTTTGACAGGTAAGAACAATTTGTTTGGGCAAATTGATTGTTTTTGTAATTTATTTTTTTAGTAGTTTACTCGAAAAATTTCCATATTTTCTCACCGTTTTAACCTTCTCTGGACTTCCACAAATAATTCAAGACCTAAATTAGCCAAATCGGTCCAGCCGTTCTCGAGTTTTAGCAAGACTAACAAACAGCAATTGATTCTTATATATGTATATAGATTGCGCGCGCATGTATGATGTGGCGGGCGGTTATGAGGGACGAGGGGGCGGTAGCCTCTGCGAAATGCCTAGAAAGAGACCTCAACTTTCTCGGCAGTCTGCCACTACAAAACGACTGCGACTTATGCGCAGCAATGAGACAGAGGATGAAAATAGGCAGAGGTTGGCTACTCAACGAGAAATCGCTGAACGAAACCGCGCTAGATAAACAAGACACACACGTTGAACGAACACAACGTTTGGCTTCACAAACAACTCGAACTTCGTCTAATCGACAACGGGAATCAAGTGCTGAATGTTCTCAACGTTTGGCTACAGAAGTTTTAAAATAAATAAATAAATCCTGAAAGTCACTATACCCTCCAAAGTCACTATTCCACGCGGACGAAGTCGCGGGCACTGCTAGTATATATATATATATATAGGTGACGCTTATTTGAACGGAACATCTGTTGGGTCACCTAGTTTATTATAGAAACTTCAATAGTACTTGAAACTTCTAGTTAATTAACTTTAAAATTAAGATTCTGCGAATCTTTTAATGCATAAGGATAGTTTTAGAATAAGTATGTAATCTATTTGCTTCAGGAAACAACAAAATAGAACAATGCACACGCAACAATGTTTTTTATTGTAGGTATTTGGTAACACTGAGTGGTGTCATTGGTGAGATATTATAATAATTGCCTTAGACTTAACGACTTAACGACAGAATTTTATGTATATAAAGATGGTGGTGTTGATTTTAAGCATATTCTATCGTAGTTTCGAAGAGAACAACAACAAACTACCCCTTCAACATGGCTAAGATTATCTGTTTAGTTATGTGCATTATGGCTGTTAGTTTATCTACAGTATCTGTGAGTATATTATTTACTACTTAATTTTTGAAAGCCTCTAGAAATACATTGTAATAATTATTGTTAAAATAAACTACTAGTTTTTAGTGAATATAATAGCTTGGCTGATTTGGGATTACCCTAATCTCCAAAACTAATCCTATTTTAAGATGTAGTGAACGTTTCATCGGTTCCAGCACGCAAAATAAGATAATTGTTGGCGTCTGCAAAAACAGGCCCAACAAGTAATTTTAACACACATTTTTTAGAATTATTATAGACACTAAAATTTCTTAGAGATATCTGTGCCTAGATATCTAGACAATTATAAAAAATAGTGCTATTTAGTAAGATGTGTAATAATTGTATGAAATATGTAAAATATGACTATAACTGATAGGTAAAAAGCATGTAACTAATGATATTGAGGCAACAATGGTAATCTAAGATATAACAAAAAAAAAACATTGGATTGGTTGATCGGAGATGTTCTAAAGAAATTTGAATAACTTGAAGTTTCGTACTGTGCTCAGTACCTAAATAGCAGGCTTGTTTTCTATAAAAATAAAAACTTAATAGGTTAAAGCAATGATTGCCGCTATTTACACAAATAGGCGTTACACATATGGAATAAACGAATTCTTTAGGATATTGCATCTTACTTTTGTATATACTATCCTGGCGTTTAAAACTCATTATTATAACAAAAATAAAATCTATACAAAAGTTATATTCCTTTTGATCACGTTCTATTAAAAATTAAATTGAGATTTGATAGCGTATCTTTATCTCGTACATATAAGATAAAATCATAATCAATAACTGTGGGTGTTAATAGCTTAACGTACCTTCAAGATACAAGCAATCACTTTTGAAATATATCAAATATGTATATATACGAAATATCAGTGCAGCCGAATAAAACACGTGCTAATGATCAGTGCCTTAGTATTTCACTTCAGCCCATATACGTCCCACTGTTGGGCTCGGGCCTCCTCCATAATGGAAGGGTAATTGACCTACTATACCACGCTGGTCAGACATGTTGGTATAGGGTTTTATTTCGAGTTTTCCTTCCTTAGTATTTACTGTATAATAAAATGTGTATATCAGGGTATAAATCATACTGTTACCTATGTTTGCTTATACACGTCCCGCTGCTTGAGTCTCCTCCATAGCAGGAAAGAAATTGACCTTACTAGGGCCTTACTAGAGACCTTGCATAGGGCTCGACTTCTACTTTTTCTTCCCTTGAATAGATATTGTATGCCATATGTCATATCTTTTAGTAGACTTTTACGACACCAATGGTCAAGATAAGGGGTGGTGAATTGTATTCTTACTCCTTCACCAAACGACAAGGTTACGATATAGAATAGTTAGTATTAAATATATATACAATATATATATTAATAGCAATTTAATAACAAGCATTATTGAAGCAATAAAAGTAAAAAAGAAAATAAATATATTATATTTTGAATATATCTAATCAATACTTCAATTGTTACTTCCTAGGCCTTTTCCGATGCTGAGAAAGCTGCTTTTCGTGAGGCTATGGCACCAATAATAACCGAATGCTCTTTAGAACATGGCGTAGACCAAGAAGAAATTGAAGCAGCGAAGAAAGCTCACAGCACTGAAGGGATTAAGCCCTGTTTCATTGGTTGTGTTATGAAGAAAACTGAATTGGTTGGTTTATATAATTATATCAACTAAAAAATTTACTGGTATCATCCGTCAAGACTATATTAACATCACCGCATGACCACTTACTTGGGATCACCGCAATATATACTCTTTTGCATAGTACATATTGTAAAGTTTTGACTATAGTTTTATGACCGTCGGCCTACCTGTCGTGCCTACTTGAGAATGTAATAAACAAGGCCAATACGTCAGATGCAGATGGCCCAGGTCGATGTAAGCCTCTTATTAAAAACCTCATCTTTTACGTCATCCACGAGCAATGTAATTGTTGGTAACATTAGAAGCCACCACACAGCAATTTTATTTGTCATTCATCGTTATTCATCGTTATTCATCCTTAGGCTGTTCACTTGGAGACGTAGGCCTAAACCACAGAATGCCCTAAGATATAGGTAGAACCCCTACCAAAATAAGCGCCATGTTTAGCAAGAAGGTTAACGATACACGACGAACGAACACAGTAAGCCGTTAAACCTTATCCAGAAAAGCGCCATATTTCTTATGATATCTTAGCCAATTCTTACGACTTCCAAGGCCAAATAAGGGGCGACAATTATATTTTTATCCTTATATTCTTATAAAATGGGATAAGAATGACGCTTAAAAAAATAGATTTAGAATTAGTTGATTTAAGAGGAGGATTCTTCTGCCGCATTGCTGATTTTTGGGTCAAGTTGGCTAACGCGAAATTTAATGTGCTAATGATTTTCTTCTGATTATATTATGTAAAAACGATAGTGAGAATAAACGGACACTAAATATAATTAGTACTCAGATCAATACGCAGTCAAGTCAGTCTAAGCAAAATATTTACTAAAATATCTAACCCACCTCGAGGATTTAAATATTGTATTTTATATTTACAGATTGATAGCAACGGTCAATACACTCCTGAGAAGGGTATGGAAAAATTTAAGAAATTCGTCGCTAACGAGAATGACTTGGCCAAGTTTGAAGAGGTTGCGAAGAAATGCCTTAAAGGTTTTGATCCATTGTATTTTATAAAATTTAATTATCGAGAACTGGGATGTTAATGATTTTTAGTTTGGCATTTCATTTTTCCATGTATCACTGTTTTTTTTAATCTAAAATGCACGCGAACAATGATAGATTATAATCACTATTATACTACTTGTTTGAAGTTATTATGTTCAAAATGTTCTTCAAACTTAATCGTGCGTTGGATAGTGCGGTAATACTGATACTGGTTTCAATTATCTTAAACATTTACAATAGTCGATATGGGCAGTCAATGTTATAAAATTTCTGCTCTATCCTCCTGATGTTCAATTTCATGATGAAATATCATAATATAATTGAATTGTAGAAAAGGCAGAGGGCAATGGTTTGTTAGAAAAAATTATATCCTGCCGAAATTGGTTTGCCCAGAAAGGCGACTACCGGAAAGTCGACTACAATAGGAATTCTTTAGTGGCATATACCATCATAATAATACGCTGACGGGTTAAGAACTTTAACTCTGAGAGTCGTAAAACCAGTTAAAAAAGGACCAAGGAATTGAGTAAAACCGTGTTCCTGCGGAATTCATAACTCCAACTATAATCGCCAACCCACTTGTTCGGCATAGCGATAAAGGCGTTTCGTCCCCTACGTGGTAGACTAGTGTCCAACATTAACCGGCTGATGAATGGATAAATAATAAAGGCACAAAGAAAATGTAATTATTCTACGTTATATGCAAGTGTTCTTTTAATAAAACATCACTGGTTCAAACCTTAGTTCTTCCTATCATCGATTATGCTGATGTGTGCTACCTCGACCTGAATGCAGATCTGCTCAATAAGCTGGACCGACTCCTCAACAATTGCATTCGATTCGTTTTTAACCGACGTAAATTCGATCATGTAACCACATTTCGCGCTCGCCTCAATTGGTTACCGATTAGGCAAAGACGTAGCCTGAGGACTCTTTCTTTGCTCTACTCTATTCTTAACTCTCCTAACGCGCCTTCCTACTTAAAACTGAACTTTCAATTTCTTTGCTCCACCCATGACCGTGCTCTTCGTTCCTCCAATAATCTTCTTCTTCACTGTCCCTCTCACTCTTCTAGTCTGGTGCACTCCTCCTTTGGGATCCAGGCCATTCTTCTCTGGAATGCATTGCCTCTGGACATCAGAATGGCTACCAGTCGCGACGTTTTTAAGGCCATGGTCAAACGATTATACTTGAATTTTCTGGCGGAGTCGACACATCTGTGACAGCTCACATCCACTCATTCAAATATCATTATCATTTTTTATGTATGTATGAATATGTATTTATATATATTTATAGAGTATATATGTATTATGTAATAGTAATTATATATAATTGATTTACTACGCGACATCGTTAACCACCTTGTATTGCACTTGCCTGACATTATTTCTGCTCCACCCTAGGTCGGCTGGTAGAGAATGCCTATGGCATTAAGTCCGCCTTGTGCGTTTGTTTGTGCAAAAGTTATAAATAAATAAATAATAGAAATAGCTGTAATTAATACTTAACAAACATTGTTTTGTGCTAATTAAAAAATGAATGCCTTGAAATGTACCGCAGACTTTGTAATTAAAAATCAGTGGCACATTGTTTAGTGGCTCATGATTTTAAAGTTTCTAACGAGCATAGAAATATTTTTTGTATTTTATATATACTAGCATGTTCCTGGGGTTTCATTGTATTTACCGTTCCCATGGGAATGTTTGAATAACAAACAGCTATTCGATAGTAAAATATTATCAAAATCGGTCTATTTTGGAGATTACCCGGCACATTTGTTACTTGTATGTTTAGACAAACAGACAAAAAAAATTAAATTCGTTTTCGGATCGTATTGTCTAAATAACCAAGTGAGCATGAAAAAACCTATTATTTTGATATTACAAACAGGCACTCCAATTTTATTTATTTATTTATATAGATAGATGTTGTAGGCAATAGAAAGAATTTCGATCTAATTTTGTATCTTACTTTAAGTTGTCATTGCCGTTTTATTTCAGTAAATGATCAAACTGTGAGCGATGGTGATGCTGGTTGTGAAAGAGCGACTCTCGTTATGGCTTGTGCAATTGAGAACAAAGCTGAGGTAAAATATTTAGTTCCATATATCTATATATATAAAAGAAAATCGTATTAGCTATACTATTTATAACTCAAGAACGCCTATACCGATTTACCTGAAAATTGGCGGGGAGGTAGCTTAGAACCAGGAGACGGACATAGGATACTTTTTATCCCGTTCAATCAGGTTCCCGTGGGACTTGACATAAAACGTCAAAGAGAATACAAGTCACTATAAAACGTGGTATAACAAAAACGCATCTATCATGTAATAACAAAACGCAAATGACAGCTATAGACAGACTATATTTTCGGAAATTTAGAAAATATATTTACAAAAAAAATTATGGCGGTACGAAGTTCGCTGGCTCGGCTAGTATGAAATAAAAAAAATTAAACAATATTATAAACAAATTTACAAAATAACGTTATAATATAACAAAATTTCCATGTGGTGACGGAGTAGGAATACAATTTATCACTCCCTATCTTGTCTGTGAATGGCGTAAAAGACGACTAAGAGACGTAATGTGATATTTTCTTATATATTTGTAGTTTTTGGGTTTATGGGCTAAGAATACATTTACCACTACCAGGGGCGAAGAAGAATTACCTGGAAGTCGTACAAACAACCTAATGATATATAATTATTATTATTAGATTATATATGTATGCCTCGTCAGATGTCACGTATTGATGGATAAATGAATGATATTTTATGTATTCTCTATTTTTCAGCTTCCAGTGTAAATGGCTCTTCTATATTTACTCTAACCTTTTGATGACAACAAATCGGCGCCTTGTTTCTTATTTGTAACTTTTATATCGTATTATAATTAAAGCAATTTCTGTTTAATTATATGTTTCACTTAATGAAATCCTAATCTCATAAATGAACAAATAGCGCAGTGTTTTAGTCCTTTCGGATTGAGTGTTAGAGATTCTATTTCCACGCAAAATAATTCTTTGCGCAATTCGAATTTCAAATTATCTCTCGACATAAAAATTCATTGCTTTCCGCGTATTATTTTAAAAGTTTTTATGAGTTCGTTTATTTACTATACTTTCACAGACTAAATATTTGATCAATATCCTTGAAAATCCATGTAGAAATGCAGAAAAGACTACTGTGTTTCTTTCTTCCCGACAAAAGAACGTACTATACGCAAAGGATGGACCAATGACTGTTGAAATACAGATTTATTCAATCCATTAACGTGAGTAAAGAAGTGGGCATGCTTTTGGTTTATATGGACCTACCGGTATTAAAAAAAAACGAAATATTTAGCCGTATCCATGTTAAAATACAAAATTGTATTAATTGCAGCAAGAATACTGAGATATTCACGAAAGTCTGGTCGAAATTACTTGAAGAAATCAAATTCTGGCGTTTGGGAAACACCCCAAGAAGACTTGAATCAGGGCGGCACTCGAAAACCATAGGGTTCCACTCTCATATTTGGAGAGATTAGTTATCTACCTGAATCACAATAATCAGTGTCGTGCGCTATCCCTAGTGGCTCGGCCTGCGTGTAATCCTGTAAAATGCTGTGGGATGTTGCGTGATGAGCTCTGTATAATAACAAATTCTCCATGTGCATGAGGAACATTATGATAAAAGCCTGCCTGATTAAGTATCGGACAGGGATCGCACAACTTGTTCAGGACTAGGCCTTCTTTTTTTTGGGTGGGATATGGTTAGCGCACACACCGTCCATTCCGAGTTCCTTGTCGTCTGTGGCCAGCCCAGGGAACGACTAGGCCTAGAGGTGCCCCTAGGTGAAAACAACACTACTTCTAAACAATTCTATTTCTATAATTCCATAGATCTCGGACTGGACTGCCAGTAGGGTACAGTATCATAGTGAGAGGTATCCATTGGAGCATAGAGTCAACGATGAAATCGTTATGGTCCTTGATAAATAACCGAAAACATGGACCTTCGGTACTTATTCTCGAAGATTGGTTCCTAGATAAGTCCTTCAGAAGACTCTAAGTGGAATTTCTGCAGTCTATGATATTATATGGGGCCCCAGTCTGTACGAAAATACTAAGGGCTCGCAACACTGTAGTTTTACGGCGACCTCAGCAGGTGATTGGTGTTAGGGTCATCAAAACCTACCATACGACCGAGAATTACCTCGTCAGAGTCCATATTTTTATGAAATGGAAGAGCAGACTACCTGAAGGTATGTGTGGTACTACTAAGCATACACATTTGCAACCCCAAAGTGTTAAGATTACAAACACGTCATCCGTCTTAAGGACTAAGCCTCTCGTACCCGTAATTACACCGGTTGTCTTACCCTCAAAATCAGAACATAATAGTGCACGTATTATTGCTCAGCGGTAAAATTAGCGGATAAGATGATGGTTACCATCCAAATGGATCCTGAACAAAGTACTACCATCGGCAATACATGAGCAAGAGTAGGTGGAACGCCGCTAACTCCTTCTGAGAGGAGGTAATGTCCACGAAGGAGACGACAATGTGTAAATGGCAGAGGATCATCAGCCTCTCGATCCGCAGAAGATGTACTGGGTGCTGAAGCGTGCTGAACAACCTCCGGTCACCATAGGCGCTGGCCAGAGGGTGAGGGACCTTAGCAGAAACATGTCTGATACAGCACGCACGTGTTCCGTGAATACCCCTCAGAAAGCATCCAAATTGAGATGGGTCTGACAGTAACGACGACCGCTATATGCTGAGAGTAGAGGATAGAATATGTTGAATGTAACCCAACAATAAAAAATAAGTACGATGAAATTTTAGCGGGTAGCTGGTGACATGTATCGATAATCTCACATAAATCTCCAGTCCACCGGCGAAAGGGTATCCACAAAGTAAAGAGGTGCGAGGCCGGGGCACCTCCACGTGGTGCACCCTGGAAACGTCCATTTGGACGGCCAAAATGCCGGCGGGAGGGGGGGTCTCCGCGTGCCGACTCTCAAGGCAGAGCGCACGGCGGATTTGACCCGGGGCCAATGGGGCGGATGTGTCTCATGGCACTCCGTCGCCAGGGACGGTTGCGTCACGGCCCGGGGGCATGACGGGTCGGTCACTCGCGAGCGGCCAGACCCGGAAGGCCCAAACCGTAATCCTGAGTAGGGGGGTCAGGACCGGGGGTCTGTGGACTGCGGGGAAGAAAACCCCTATAAAAAATCACCCCAATCTCAAGTTTGGCTACTCGGCGAGGAGATGTATGACTGGTGGGTTAAGAAGCGCGCGCGAAAAAAAAAAGCGTCCAGTCGTTAGAGTAGTAGTCAAGGAGGACTTAAACTTCCAAACCACGATGGCAGAAGTAACATATCGTATGTCTTCACCAGTGGGTCCCGGCCAGGCCGGGGAATCCCTTGCTGTGCCGAAGCTTGCGCGCGACGAGGAGTCGCACCCAAGTTCCGGCACAGTCAGCTCCCAATCGTATGGGTGGGGGGCACCTTCTGCTCCAGTCGCGAGCCCGGCGAAACAAGTGGCTCAAAAAAAGAAGAGGTTCAAAAGGAGAAAGGGCGCCGTAGAAATTGCGTATCAACGCAAATTGCGCCAAAAGCGGGAAGCGGAACGGCGGGCACAAAAGGATGCCGCCGTGGCCGCGCGCGACGAGGGCGGTGCATCCGCAGCTACCGCAGAGCCGTCGCGGGACGGAAACGGCGATATCGCCGGGGCGTCGAGAGACAGGAGTGGCAGCTCAGGACTGTCAAGCGACGAGGGCGGATCAGCCGCAGGGCCGTCGCGGAACGAGGGCGGCGGGGCCGCAGGACCGTCCGAATCAGGAGGAGGTAGTGACTCCGAGGAGCGGAGCGCCTCCGGAGGAGGGAGAGGCAGCTCTGGTATGACGCTGTCGAGCGACGAGGGCGGCAGTGCCGCAGAGCCGTCGCAGGACGAGGGCGGCAGCGCCGCAGGACCGTCGGAGCGTGTTGGCTCGGGGTCGGAGATGTCGGCGGACGAGGGCGGTGTCGCAGGGCCGTCCGCCGAGAATGGTAAAGGCCGGAGAAGGGACGAGGGTGGTGATTTCGCCGCAGGGCCGTCCGTAGCTCTGGTCAGGTTGCCCGGAGTGCTGGGCAGGTCGTCCGGTAGAGATAGATCGTCCGGTGGAGATAGGTCGTCCGGCGATAGAGGAGCCGCCGAGGAGTCTGAGCCGCATCCTGCAGCGAGGGCTGTGACAGCGGCTCTAAGTGTTACGGGAAGGGAGAGGGAGGAGGAGAGGGATAGGAAGCGCCCCCTGCAAAGGGAAGGCGGCTCCGCGTCCGACTCGGAGGGGAGCGATCCCATCAGGCCTCCCCCTAAGGTTCCAGCTGACCAGGAAGGCAGGGTGGCGGCCCTTCAGGCCGCAAACGCCCGCCTCAGCAAGGAGTCGTGGTCCCTCCGCCGGCTCGTGGCCGCGGGAGACCTCGGAAGGGGGAGGAGCCGCCGCCCGACGAGGTGCACGGCGTGTCGGAGTCGGCGATACGCGTCATCCTAGCCCGAGTAGGGGTAATTGTGGATGCGCGTATCGAGGCCGTAGCGGCCAGGCTCCCGCCTGAACCGCCCCTCCGACCGCCGCTCGCCGCGGATAAGGCGAGCGGCTTGGCTCCCGCCAAGGCCGGACCGTGGCTGATTGCACCGCAGGCGACGGCCGGCGAACCCGCGACTGCGCCTGCTGCGCTCAGCGCTGCTGCCAGGCTCGAACAGGGCTGGCAGGTGGCTGAGCGTAGCAGGAAGGCACGCGGCCAAAAGCGGAGAGCGGCGACCAAGACTGCCGCTGATAGGGGAAAAGGTCGCGTAGGGGCCTCAAGTCACCGAAGACGGCTGCGGTGGTAATCACCGTACTACCTAAGGCGGCTGAGAGGGGCCTGAATTATAAGGCCGTCCTAAGACGCGCCCGGTGGGAGCTGGACGTCTCCGACATCGGGGGCGTCGAGGCGAGGACCCGCAAGGCCCGGACAGGGGCTCGAACACTCGAGTTCCCTGGGGCTGAGGGCGCGAAGACGGCTAATAGTTTGGCCACGATGCTGAGGGGGCTGTTCGGGCCGGAGGATGGAGGCCGAATCGCCAGGCCCGTCAAGTGCGCAGATATGCGCCTCACGGGTCTGGGCGACTCCGTGGCGGTGGAGGACATCCGGGAGGCCAATATGGCGCGTACCGGGTGTGCCTCGGACACCGTCCGGATTCGCACCATCCGCCCTGGTCCGGGCGGCGTCGGTGCTGTCTGGGTGCAGTGCCCAGTGGAATCGGTCAAGCAATTGGCCGACTCAGGCAGGCTCCTCGTGGGCTGGAGTTCGGCGCGGGTAAGCGTGCTGGAGCCCCGGCCCTCGAAGTGTTATAAGTGCATGGCGGTCGGGCATACCCGACCGACGTGTCGCAACTGCTTTGACTGCAGCGGGCTATGTTTCCGTTGCGGTCAAGTTGGACACCAGGCGGCATCGTGCTCTGCGGTGCCCCACTGTCCCACGTGTGCGGCGGGCAATAAGCCTGCCAAGCACCGCATGGGCTCTGGGGACTGCAGACTCCCGGCATCGGCCCCAAAGGGGCGGGGCGGCCCATCGACCGGGCCAGCCCCCGCTCCGAATGCGGCCCGATCGCCCGGTAGCACGGAGGAGGTGACGATGGATACGGACCGTTAATGGACCCCGTATCCATTCGTCTCCTCCAGGCCAATCTCAACCACTCAGCCGGTGCGCAGGACGTGTTCCTGCAAGCCATGGCGGTGTGGTTGATAGGAGTAGCCGTAGCCGCGGAGCCGTACGTGGTGCCTGACCGGACTAACTGGTTGGGTAGCACCTTTGGCACCGTGGCAATCGTCGCCTCCACGTTGTGGCCTTCGTCGTCTCTGACCCTTAGGGACAGGGGCGTCGGATACGTCGCAGCGGACTGGGGGGAGATTACACTCTTCGGAGTTTATCTCTCCCCTAACTGGAGTGTGACCGATTTCGAGGCCTCCCTCACCATCATGGAGGCCTCGTTACGGTGACTGGCATCGCGCCAGGTCTTCGTCCTGGGGGACTTTAACGCCAAGTCCGTGGCGTGGGGGTCCCCTAGGACGGATGACCGAGGACGGGCGATCGAGGAGTGGGCGGCGGCACTGGGCCTCTGTTTGTTGAACAGGGGCTCGGTGCATACGTGCGTGCGACAACGGGACGGGTCGATAGTGGACCTTTCATTCGCTAGCCCCGGAGTCGCCGCAAGCGTGGGGAGCTGGCGCGTCGTGGAGGAGGTCGAGACCTTGTCGGACCACCGGTATATCCGGATGGAGGTCTCCCTGGCAATCCCGACGCCCAGCAGGGGTCACGGGGTGGATAGGCGTCCTGCGTTCCCGCGATCGGCTGTGGGTCGCTTAGACCGGGACCAGCTGGCGGAGACAGCCATCGTATACTCGTGGCTGTCCTCTGCCCACCAGTCGGATGGGGTGGACGCCGAGGCTGGCCGCATCCGCAGTGCGTTAACGCAGATCTGCGATGCGGCCATGCCCCGGGTACGGCGTCTGCCCCCGAGGAGGGCGGTCCACTGGTGGTCCCGGGAGCTGGCGGATCGCCAGGCCGCGTGTATTCGCGCCCGGAGGGCCGCCTACACCCGCGCCATCGCGACGCAGAGCGGGAGGCCGTGCTTTACGAGGGCTACCGCAATGCGCGGTCGGCCTTCAGGCTGGCCGTCCGCTCCGCCAAGGACGTCAGTCGGCAGGAGATGCTGGACGGTCTCGACCGTGACCCCTGGGAACGCCCCTACGACGCGCAGTGCTGAATAGGCTACGCGTGCGGGGCCCTCCCCTCACCGAGACTGTCCAGCCCGGCCTTCTCACCCGGGTCGTCGAGGACCTGTTCCCGCGGCGGGCGGAACACACGCCCCCGGTCATGGCTTCGCCAGACACTGACCGGGAGGCCGATGACGACAGTGTTCCGCCCATCACGGAACCCGAGATGGGGGTGGCGGTGACGCGCATGCGCGCAAAGTCTACCGCCCCCGGGCCCGACGGTGTTCCTAACCGTGTGCTGGCCTTGGTCCTCAAACACCTGGGACCCCGCCTCAGGGGGCTGTTCGACGCGTGTTTAGCGTCCGGACGGTTCCCTGGGTGCTGGAAGGAGGGAAGGCTGGTGCTCCTGCCGAAGCCGGGACGGTCTCCGGAGTCGCCTTCGGCCTACAGGCCTATCGTGCTGCTCGATGACACGGACAAGCTACTGGAGAGGGTGGTAGCTGCCCTTATCGAGCGGCACCTCGTCGGCACGGGGCCCGATCTGTCGGACGCCCAGTTTGGGTTTAGGAGGGGTCGTTCGACGATCGCGGCTCTGTTGCGCCTGAGCGCCGTGGCGACTGAAGTCGTCACCGGCGGGGGAGTGCTGTTGGTGGTGTCCCTAGACATCGCCAACGCATTCAATAGTCTGCCATTCAGCTGCATCAGGGAGGCGTTCCGGTATCACGGGGTGCCAGCTTACCTGAGGCGGCTAGTGGCAGACTATTTAGAGGGGCGCAGCGTCCTCTGCACCAACCGAGCAAGGGACGTTGTGCGAACGCCCATGACGTGCGGTATCCCACAGGGGTCGGTCCTCGGACCCACTCTGTGGAACATCGGCTAAGACTGGGCGTTGCGGGGGAGCCTCCCGCCCGGGCTGGGCGTGATTGGTTACGCCGACGACACGCTCGTCACAGCCCGCGGTGGGACGCTAGAAGAGGCGGTAAGCCTGGTGACCTCTGGTACCGAATAGGTCATCAGGCGGATCGAGGCGCTGGGGTTGAGGGTCGCCCTGGACAAGACGGAGGCTCTCTTATTCCATGGGCGCCATATGAGCCCTCCCATCGGCGTCTCGATCACCGTCCACTCGGTTAACATCAGCACCCGAGCCCATATGAGGTACTTGGGCCTGGTGCTCGACGGGCGATGGTGGTTCCAGGAGCATTTCCGCAGGCTCGCTCCACGGCTCGTCGGTGCGGCGTCTGCCCTATCGTGGCTTATGCCGAACGTGGGCGGACCGAGCGCTGCGTGCCGATGGCTGTACGCGGGGGTCATCCGGTCGATGGCCCTGTACGGCGCCCCGGTGTGGGTGGGGTCCATGACCGTCCGACTTAGGGCCCTTCTGTGGCGACCACAGACGGTCACGGCGGTCAGGGCCATCCGCGGATACCGCACGGTGGCGACGGAGGCAGCGTGCCTATTGGCCGGGACTACCCCGTGGGACCTGGAGGCGGAGATGCTCGCCGGACTATATCGGCGGGTGACGGGGGTGCGAGCGGGGGGCGGTGTGGTCTCGTTAAGGGATCTCACCGCCTGGCGCGTCGACGCCCGCCGAGACGTCATTGCCCGTTGGGCAGTCCGGCTGGAGAGGCCTCGGTTCGAGGTGCGAACCGTGGAGGCCTTCCGGCCGGTGCTGATGCAGTGGTTGGAAAGGCGGCACGGGGTGCTCTCCTTCCGACTGGTGCAGGTTTTGACGGGGCATGGGTGCTTCGCCAAATACCTGCACAGGGTCGTTAGGAGGGAGAGTACACCATCCTACCACCACTTCGATTGCGACGAGGACACGGCGCGCCATACGCTCGAGGCCTGCGCGGCTTGGGCGGTGCAGCGCTGTGAACTCGTCGCAATCATCGGTACGGACCTGACGCTGCCGGCTATCGCTAGGGCGATGGTCGACAACGTCGGGAATTGGGACGCGGTCGCAGCCTTCTGCGAGACAATGATCTCGCGGAAGGAGGCGGCGGATCGCCTGCGTGAGGAGCGCAGCCTCGATGAGGAGATCCGCCGTCGGCGACTGGGGCGGCGTAGGCGCAACTACCTGCGCCTCATGCCGCCCTAGCCGAGGCCGCGGGTGACGTGACCGAGGATTATTCCGTCACCCGCCGAGAGGCCGACCGCGTGAGGAAAGACCGACGTCCTCCCCGAGGGGGGGACGTCGGTCGATGGGAGGGTACCTCAATAGGGGGTATTCCGTCGGGCTGACCACTTATGTCAAGTAACCCTGCTCCAGTGGTCGGCCCAACGACGAAGGCGACGTGGTTTTCGGGTGGGTTGCGGGAGTTGCGTGCTTAAGCCCCTCTGTTGCCCCGGACGGAGTGGTGCGGAAGCGCGCCGACCGCAGCCCACCCACAAAAAAAAAAAATAATCCACAAAGTAAAACTGGCAATGATGAATAATACAAATAAAAAATACATTCATATTTAACAATGCAAAATTCTCAAGATTTATTTTCAGTAATTTCCGTACCTTAATTAGTCGGAGTATATAATACGTATAAACAGCTTATAATTATATTAATTTTTTGAAAATTAGATATTAAGTAAAGGATTGTTTTATTTGTAACGAACATAACTTCTTTGTATTATGCAAAATATGTTAATTAATATTTAGATTAATTAAAAAATGGCTGTATATATAACTACAGTTTTTGAATAAAATACACTTCGTTTTGGTTAAAGGCGTCATTCGCCACTAAGAATATTACAAGATGCTCAAGTTTGTCTGCATAGTTTTGTGCGTTTTGGTGGCAAGTTTGTCTAACGTTGCTGTAAGTACAATAGTTAAAATTATATAAGTAGGAAAAAACAATAATAAAAACAATATACAATTATTACTCATAGGAGTCGTAAAAGACGTCTAAGAGTTTTACATTAACCCGGGCCCACTCTAACTGATGTCGTCTAAGCAGCGATTACATTCCCAATAAGGGAACGTGAGCGTGCCCAATATACTGTATGATTTGAAAAAGAGTCGAGTAGACTTTGCGTCAACTTCAAGTAATTGGGATAACAAAGTGGCAAGATGATGATAAAGTAAAGATTCGTTTAATAATGTCTTGTTGTACTAGTAATACTACTAATAGATACATATAATAAGCGTATAAAGCAGCTTTTTGGTATTTTAAAAAAGCAATTCTCATATTACGCATGGAACTGTACGAGATAGATTAGGAACATGACTTTACAATACTATACTATCTATAATTTCAGGAACAGGGATGCGATTATTTGAAAACTTTAAAACCAATGGCTTAGTATTACTGAGTATTTAAATATGTCTACTAATAATAAGTAATTACGTTTACCATAAGAATAGAGTTATGATTGTGAAATTATGTCATAGTAATAAATAATGTGGATTTTCGTTATCGATTCAGTCTTTAGAACTTTATTAAAGGGGTGGAGGCATGCAAAATTTTACTATTTTTATTTTTACATACTTTACATTAACACATCATGTATTTTCATTTCGTTAATATTTTTTATTTCGTTTAAGTAGTACTTTTCATTAGAAATAGAAATAAAAAAAAAATCAGAAAGAATTAAGGCAACGACAAATGTTTGCTGTGATGTTATGCAAGCCTATAAGTTTTTAGGAATCATTATGATGCTAAATACTCTAAACGACCTAAATTGCTAAAGCCGATCAATAAAACTGGAAAATATATTCGAACCAATCTATACACTCAATCTTCGAGTCTAGATATTAGTTGGAGTAGGTAATATTTCAAACTTCGTGTTAGTACTCAGGATTGTTTAATAGATAACTCCAATAACACTGCATGTCCCGGATGTCGGTCTCGGTTCATAAATTCAACAATCGCATGAATAAAAGTGGCAGTTATGCTTAATATTTTTGTAATATGTTCTTTTAGGCATTAACTAATAAAGAAATAGATATAGTATTTGGAATTTTGACACCAAGCATATTAGAATGTGGTGCACAGTATGCAGTGAATGAAGAAGATCTCAAGGCAGCAAAAAAAGCTAACAACGCTGATGCCTTCGAAAAATGCTTTGTGGCGTGCGTTTTCAAAAAGACTTATTTCGTAAGTATATAATCCCAGCAATGTTATCTTCTTCAGCTTCAAGGTTCAGCCTTTCTTTTAGCTAAACATTACCTTCCTTGTAGTGATGAATTAAGAATACAATGTGCCCCCTTTACTTGCCCATGGGAGTGATAAAACCAATTGAAGGATCACCAGGAGTAAAGGCAGCAGCATTCTCGAAAACTTGTAACATCAACTAGGATCATCAACGCGCCTGCCAAGCAAGGCGATTATAACATTATCCCTGCTCGAAACGTATATTGTCATAATCATCATCACAGTTCATATACTTGCCACTGTTTTATTTCCATCTTTCCTTCTCTTGGATAGTTGTTATATGCACAAGATGTCGTTGAGGCATCTTTTACGATGGCCATCATATAATTCAGAGAGGGGTTGATGAATTATATTCTTATACCGTCACCACGCGCACTGTTTTATTTCCATCTTTCCTTCTCTTGGATAGTTGTTATATGCACAAGATGTCGTTGAGGCATCTTTTACGATGGCCATCATATAATTCAGAGAGGGGGGTTGATGAATTATATTCTTATACCGTCACCACGCGGATTAAACGTGTATTGTATTTGCAGCTAAATAGTAAAGGAGAATTTTCGCCTGAGGAAGGAATGATGGCATTAAAAAAGGCAGCCGGAAAGGAAGTAGACTTCACATTGTACGATAAAATTTCGAAAATATGCACCAAAGGTAAAATTTGTCCAATTATTTCAACTTATTTTAAATATCAATAGTAGTCCAATCATCATAATCCTTACGCCTTTATACCAATCGGCGGAGTATCAGCGTAGCATTTCGCTCTGCCTCGCAAGCAAACTACACTGAAGCACAGAAAACTACACTGCAATGATATTTGAGTAATGATTTGTGGCGGCTACGATTACTAAAAACCCTTACCATGCTCGTGGGTATCGTAAAAGATGAATATAGTCCTTAAAATATATCTTAATCTCTATGACTGCTGCTACTGTTACGTATTAAATTATTATCGTTAAAGCGCTTAATTAAATAAATAGTGACTTTCGATTATAATTGAAATACAATATATCAAAATCATATTGAATTTCAATTAAATTGGATTTTATTTAAATCAAACAAAAACTGTTAAGTACGATTTTTTAAGTACGAAAGAGTGCAGCCAAGTCATTATCGGGTGACGTCACCGGGGAATTAGTCCGTTACTCGCTGAGAGGCCGACCGCGTGAGAATCGACCGACGTCCTCCCCGAGGGGGGGATGTCGGTCAATGGGGGGTACCCCAAATAGGGGGTATTCCGACGGGCCGAGATCACTGATGACAAGTAACCCTCCTCCGGTGGTCGGCCCAACGACGAAGGCGACGTGCATCGTAGGTGGGTTGCGGGTGTGCGTGCTTACGCCCCTCTGTCGCCCTGGACGAAGTGGTGCGAGGAACGCGCCGACCGCAACCCACCCCCCCAAAAAAAAGCAAAGTCATTATCACCGCTGGAGTATTCTTTGCTGGCACGTTTATCATTTCTTGGCACAATAAAAACACTCGTTAGATTAATCGATTAATTATGACTGTTTTATGATTGTTTTTTTTTTTTTTTTTTTTTTTTAAATCTAATATTTAATCTGTTGACGGGGCACGGGAGCTTCGCCAAATACCTGCACAGGGTCGTAAGGAGGGAGAGTACACCGTCCTGCCACCACTGCGATTGTGACGAGGACACGGCGCGCCACACGCTCGAGGCCTGCGCGGCTTGGGCAGTGCAGCGCCGTGAACTCGTCGCAATCATCGGTGCCGACCTGACGCTGCCGGCCATCGCTAGGGCTATGGTCGACAGCGTCAGGAACTGGGACGCGGTCGCAGCCTTCTGCGAGACAGTGATCTCGCAGAAGGAGGCGGCGGATCGTCTGCGCGTGGAGCGCAGCCTCGATGAGGAGATCCGCCGCCGGCGACTGGGGCGGCGCAGGCGCAACTATCTGCGCCTCATGCCGCCCTAGCCGAGGCCGCGGGTGACGTGACCGGGGATTAGTCCGTCACCCGCCGAGAGGCCGACCGCGTGAGGAAAGACCGACGTCCTCCCCGAGGGGGGGACGTCGGTCGATGGGAGGGTACCCCGCGTAGGGGGTATTCCGTCGGGCCGACCACTGACGACAAGTAAACCTGCTCCGGTGGTCGGCCCAATGACGAAGGCGAGGTGGTTTTCGGGTGGGTTGCGGGAGTTGCGTGCTTAAGCCCCTCTGTCGCCCCGGACGGAGTGGTGCGGAGGCGCGCCGACCGCGACCCACCCAAAAAAAAAAAAAAAAAATCTAATATTTAATCTAATCTTCTATTCCTATAGGTATTAGGATAGATATAATGTGCGTATTATAATCCCTTTGCCATCTTTTACGACTCCCCCGGGCAAGAAAGTGGGTGGTGAATTCTTACTCCGTCACCACCATGTGTTGTAATTATAAAAAAAAATATTGAAAGTGTTATAATAACTATATAGATTTTACTTCTTCTACAAACAATTTAATAAAGGTCGGTTATCGATTTAAGTATATCGGCTGTTTCATATCTGTTTTATTTTCAGTCCAATATGACATTGCTTAGAATAATAACGTATAGAAGGTAAGTTCACGCACAAAAAGTGAGGCATTTCAATTGGAGCTTAATGGAGCTTACGCCGGAACCGTTCCATAATGTACAAGTCATTGTACTGCACGTACGTACGCAACTCTTAAAAAATAAATTGATAATTATGATGGTTTGTGCATTCAAATGGTGTCACAACACATTTGAAAAACTTAAAAAGGTTTTTAACATTACTTTTAAAAGTATTTCGACGATTTATGTTAATAAAAACAAAATTTGATTTCATAATTTGTATAGTGGTTTGCTTGTGTACGTGTGTAATCGTCTGCGCGTCATTAGTATTTTTAGATTCAAATTTTGAAAGTTCGAAGTATTGACACTATCCGTCTATACGTTATTATTCTAAGATAACATTGTATGTGCGGAAGCGTCATATTACCATAAAATAATTACTAGGTATTTTAGAACTTACAAGGTACACTTAAAGTGTAAATATTTACGTTCTTATATTTATATTTTGCACCTCAGTTGTGATAAAACTGAAACGTAAAGAATGATAATATAGGCGATACAAAATTAAATTGTAAATATTACGCTTATTCAAAGTTACTTCATCGGTTTTGGAGCTATTTGTCTCAAAGATCAAGCTTTACTTTAAGAACTATAAGTGTTTATCGTCGATTTGGGCCAACTCCATCTGATGCCGTCAGGTCAACAATTACTTTCCCAAGGAGGATTGAGGTCAGGCAAGCGAGTAGCCATAAAACTATTCCCAAAACTTTTGCAATACTATGAAAGAGGAGTACACATTGAGTCCACCCCTTGTAATTGGGATAAAAGCAGGATGACGATAATGATGATACGTTTGGCCGATTCCTTGACGCCAACAGCTTCTTGAGAACGCAATCGTTGACTACGAAAAACTAGGTGGACCTAAGTCAGTGTAAACTCTTTGACCACTTATACGACGTCCACCATCAATATTGGTATTGGTAGTATTCACGACTGCTATCAACAACAGCAGTGCACCTACAATGTAATAAAATGTTAATATTATAGAATAATTTAAAATACCACTACTGAAATATTTTGGGCGGAGAAATTCATTATAGAACCGAGCTGATTACATCATCATCATCGCAGCCAACATACGTCTCCCTGTTGGGCTCGGGCCTCCTCCACAATGGGAGGGAATTTCGCCTACTATACCATGCTGGTCAGACATGTTGGTATAGGGTTTCATTTCGAGTTTTCCTTCTCTTGCACAGATGTTATGTGCACATTATATCCCATAGTCGTCTTATACAACATGCACGGGTAAGATAGGGAGTGGTGAATTGTATTCTTACTCCGTCACTACACGGAAATGCCGATTACATCAGTGATAGTTCAGTCAAATAATCACAGCACTAGTGGTCGTTGAGAAGAAGGTGGTAGAAGTTCAATAGATTGTGAGGTGTCATGATATAATTTAAAAGAATAACCAGTCTCGTAAAGCATTTTCCGCTTTTTTTTTTGGGGTGAGCTGCGGTCGGCGCGCTCCTCGCACCACTCCGTCCGAGGCGACAGAGGGGCGTAAGCACGCACACCCGCAACCCACCCGAACACCACGTCGCCTTCGTCGTTGGGCCGTGCATCGGAGCAGGGTTACTTGTCATCAGTGGTTGGCCCGACAGAATACCCCCTACTTGGGGTACCCTCTCATCGAAGCATTTGCCGCTAGAAGTAGCTCGGTTTGTGCGGACATGTCTCGTCCAAAGCAAGGGCGTACGTCGCTTCAGTCGAGCGACCGAGCGGTTAAACCATCCAATATCGGTTTTTTGGTTTGCTTAAAGATGCACACAGCCGTTTGCCGCACGCACTCTGAACTCACGCAACTGTTCTTGCCTGGTTCGTTTAAATCATTATATAATAGTTATTTACGAACAATAAACCCTTTCTGTTATCTTTAACTAATACTATATAGTCTATTGCACTGGAAAACATATTCAATGAAATTCTAGTATCCGGAAATATACCTAATGATTGGATGAAATCAACAATAATACTATTACACAAAAAAGGAGACAGAGGTGAAATTAATAACTACAAACCTATAAGCTTAATGTCCAACGTCTACAAGGTGTTTTCCAAAATAATTCTCGCCCGTATTGCAAACACTCTTGATGAAAACCAACCAAAAGAGCAAGCAGGCTTCCGGAGCAAGTTTTCAACAATTGACCACATACATGCTCTTAGACAAGTACTTCAAAAGTACCAAGAATACAACAAAATCTATTACATAGGGTTTGTTGACTTTCAAAAGGCATTTGACACTTTAGAACATGAGTACATATGGGAAGCATTGAGATGTCAAGGTGTTCAAGCGATATACATCAAAACGCTTCAAATTATATACTCAGGAAGCACAGCCCAAGTGAAGTTGGAAACCACGGGAGAACAATTTAATGTCCAAAGAGGAGTACGCCAGGGGGATCCCATTTCACCCAAATTATTCTCTGCTGTACTAGAGACGATTGTTAGGAGCCTGGAATGGGATAATTTAGGTCTGAATATAAATGGCGAAAAACTTAGCCACCTACGTTTTGCTGATGACCTGGTACTCTTTTCAGAGAACCCTTATAGTTTAGAAAGCATGCTGCAACAGCTATCAGATGGAAGTGAAAAAGCAGGACTAAGGATGAATTTATCTAAAACAAAAATAATGACTAACGCCCAATCCTCAAATCTGAATACTATTAGAGTAAATAAAGTACGGATTGAATATGTAATCGATTATATCTACTTGGGACAGTTGATATCACCTACTAACAATATGTGTAAAGAAATAGACAGAAGGATAAGAAATACGTGGAATAAGTTTTGGAGTCTTAGCGAAATAATGAAGAACAAAGATATGTCACTAAAAAGTAAAAGAACTGTATACAATATGTGCATACTCCCTTGTATAACGTACGGATGCCAAACATGGACCCTAACTCACCAACTAGCGAATAAAATAAAAGTTTGTCAGAACAGCATAGAACGGAGTGTGATTGATGTGAAAATAAAAGATAAGGTTAATTTGGAAAAGATTAGAAATAAAACAAAATTCAAAAATGCACTCAGGGTGTGTAAAACATTAAAGTGGCGATGGACAGGACATATGTTGCGGGAAACTAAGGAAAAGTGGACCAAAGCAATAACAGAATGGTACCCAAGGGGCAACATAAGAAATAAAGGGAGACAGCGCAAACGCTGGGAGGATGACATCAGACAAGTCGCAGGGTCTGAATGGATCCGCATAGCTAGAGACCGAGAGTCGTGGAAATCTTTGGAGGAGGCCTATGTCGTAGGACAAGCTGTAACAGAAAACGATCCGATCGCCGATATTTAATTTAAGTAGTAATAGTATAAGTGCAATAGTTTAATAGATTAGTGAAACATACTGTATAGAAAAAACTAACAGTAATAAAGGCTTATTTTATTTTATTTTATTTTATTTATATAGTCTATAATCATAACATTAGCGTTTGCATTAATGAGGTAAATAAATATAAATAATGTGTGTTTTTTTACAGTAAATAATGAACCTGTAAGTGACGGTAATGCTGGTTGCGATAGAGCCAGGCTCATATTGAAGTGCGGCATTGAAAACAACATTGACGTAAGAATGCTTCTTTTATTTAAACTTTTAGTCATCTTAATATATATAAATCTCCTGTCACGATGTTTGTCCGCGATGGACTCCTAAGCTACTTAACCGATTTTAATCAAATTTGCACACCGTGTGCAGTTTACTCCAACTTGAAACATAGGATAACTTACATCTTAATTTATAGTCGCAATATTATTTTATTGCAAATTATTTATCTATTATATTATTTGACATTCACAATTATCTGTGAACTCCAAACGATTTTAACAGATGGCGATATCTGTTGACTGGATAAAGTAAGTAATTTGTGTGTGCTCAAGAGAGAGAGAATGGTTTAGATTCACAATTGGACCCGGTAGGTGGCGCTTTATTTGAACAGAACAACGTCTGTTGGGTCAGCTAGTATATTATAAATATAAGTAAATTAGTTAGTTACTATTTGCAAAATCATAGAACACGATCAGTATAACATACATACGCAAAATCCACATAGATTTTTTAAATTAATATTTACATAATTTAACAATTTTTTTACAGTTACCGATCCAAGCCAGGCGTTGATGAACAACATTTCAGCACTGCATAGTATTAATCATGAAATATCGAAATATAAAAATAATTAAATAAACGAGACATCATAATAAATTAATATTGAAGCATACCATGGTGTTATTATTTTGTAACAATAATTTCAAATTATTGTACACCCTTATTTAGAAAAAATAATCAAAAAATTAAAAACTGTTGTGCTGTGTGGTAGCGGCATCGAATACTACCAACCCTTGCTTTGCTCGTGAGTGTCGTAAAAGACGACTAAGAGCCCTAGATTGACCCGGACCAACTCCATCTGGTACCATTTGGGTCAACGATTACATTCCCAAGGAGGGTTGACGGCAGGCAGGCGGCCGGTCATAAAAGTCATTGCTGAAACTTTTTGCAATATGTCAAAACAAATGACATATTGCGTCGACCCCAAGTAATTGGAATAAGAGCAAGATGATGATGATGATGAATCAAAAAATTAAAAACCACTTATGAAAAAATTGCCATCTCAAAATATGAAACAATGTATTTTAATAGAGTTATTCAAATTATAAATTAAACTATTCTTTACGGATTTTATCGCGTTAATATATGATTTTGGATTGCCCGCCGTTTGGAACACTTTTCAACCTTTATGTTCACGGGCGGACTTAGTTATCTCACGTCCAACAGTCCTCATAGAACATTAGATTTATATTAAAACAGGACATAGGCCTCCCCACGAGAATGCCACTCGGAACGGTCCTGCGCCACTTGCATCCAACGGTTCCCTGCGACTTTGATAATGTCGTCAGTCCACCTAGTGGGGTGTTGTCTTACGCTACGCCATCCGATTCGTGGTCACCACTCAAGAACCTTTCTTCCCCAACGGTTGTCGGTTCGACGAGAGATGTGGCCTGCCCATTGCCATTTCAACGTGCTAATTCTGCGGGCTATGTCGGTTACACCCGTTCTTCTACGGATTTCCGTGTACCGGATTTTATCACGTAGAGTAATACCGAACATAGGCCTCTCCATAGCACGCTGAGCTACTTTGAGCTTTTTTATGAGGCCGACACTTAGAGACCACGTTTCAGTGCCGTAAGTCATCGCTGGTAACACACACTGGTTATAAACCTTTGTTTTCAGACACTGAGGAATATTGGACGAGAAGATCCTCTTAAGTTTTCCGATTGCCGTTATCAATATCGAGTCAAAAGGAGCAAAAAAAATCACATTTGCTCTATGGGAACTGCCTTTATTATTATTATTTTTTGTATTTGTCGTTATAACAGAAATACATTATCTGTGAAAATTTCAACTGTTTAACTATCATGGTTTATGAGATACAACCGGGTGACAGACAGACTGACGGATGGACGGACAGCGGAGTCTTAGTTATAGCGTCCCCTTTTACTCTTTGGGTACGGAACCCTGAACATGTTGAACTCATATAAAAGTTTGGTACAATGCAAATCCTCTATAAAATTGGAATGTCTCAAAATTCAACGTACTGTATCAGTACAGCATTTGAAGGTTTCTAAGCTTTAGAGAGGTAATGTTCTTTTAGAATACGCGCAGGACAACCGAACGGGACGTAGAGTTTGAAATTTGGAATGGCAAGAAAATGATAGAGGTACTTTTGAAATCTTTTGGATGGGTCGAATATCAATAAATAAAGCCGTTGACTTAGTGATAAACACCGATGATGCTATACATTATCCGGTCCTGTTCCTGTTAGGGATGTGACCTGGAGGGAAAATAATCGATTTTTAAATAATCGTTTTTTTGTTCGTTAAAATAAATCGATTATAAAATAATCAATTTTTTCTACCAACAGGATTGTGATGACCTTTTTTTTTTAGGAAATGTAAGCTTTATTTTCTAATATAGTATGAAAACGATTCTGATGACCTTTTTTTAGGAAATGTGAGCTTTATTTTGTAATATAGTATGAAAACAATCCTGATAACCTTTTTTATAGGACATCTGGCCATGAATAATCGCTTAATTTCGAATAGTAAAAAATCGATTAATAATCGATTTTTCTCATTTTCATAATCGATTATAAAAATCGATTATTACAAAAAAATAATCGATTAATATTGAGAGTTGGCACCCTAATTATTTTGCTGCGCAATATAAAACCACCTAAATTATGCAATGGCACCAGATTGCAAGTGAAAACATTGCATCGCAATGTAATCGAAGCAACTATACTGACCGATTGTTGTTCACAACAGAGTCTGTGTTTATTCTTAGAATTTCCCTAACACCATCAAATCACCCTTACGAATTTAAAAGAATGTAGTTTTCCACCAAAGTCTTTTTCACAATAACCATTAACAAAGCTTAAGCTCAAACTCTTAAGATAGCGGGGGTAGACTTGAGTGAAAGCTGCTTCTCCCACGACCAGTTATGTCTGGCATGCTCCAGAATGAGTGTGCAGAGTAGCTTAATGTTTCTGGCAGCTGAAGGAAAAGCAAAAAATATTGTTTATCAAGAAACAGTGCAGTCATCTCAATGCGTACACGTCACTGTTGGTCAGACGTGTTGGTATAGGGTTTTATTTCAAGTTTTCCTTCTCTTGAATAGATATTGTATATGTGAATTATATTCCTTAGTCGTCTTTTATAACACCCACGGGCAAGAGAGAGTGTGGTGAACTGTATTCTTATTCCGTCACCACACGGAAATGCGATAAGTATTTTGATATCATTGTAAAAAGATCCCCTCCGTATAACTTTCACCAGATCAAGGGCCGATCTCCGTGTTCATAAAATATAGCAAAGTTTTATTTTATTTTTAATCTTTAAATTCTTATACTATAATAAAAATTGTTATAGTTGATAAGTATTCAAACATTTAAACAACAATTATTATAAAGTAAAACGTAAAAATCCAATTTGAAATATTTTCGACTTTTACGCGGACGAAGTCACGGGCAAAAGCTAGTAAAAAAATAAAGAGTTTTTCAACAAGAACTTTGTTTTTCAATTGTGGCAACACCAACCACATGATAGTTTTGGCATTTGGTTTTTTGACGTAGGTATTCATAGTAGATGCCATAGAGTAATACTATACGAGTATATTGGAAATAGAGAGCCCACTCGCGTTTTTTTGACATCACTAATATCAAAAGAAAGCGCCATCTATTATCTTAATCACTAATTATTTCGTACCCACGCAAAAGATACTTCTTACACACACATGCGTACATTCTATTATCCTATTCGTAGAATTTTAAGCACCCTCTATATCCTAAGTATTGAATTGCTAATACTTAGCAAATCAACAACTATAAAGAAATAGTCTCGAGCGCGAATTCAGTACCCGTGACTTTTAGCAGTTACAATATTAATTAAATCGTACATTGAAATTACGCTTGCTTTACTACATGAAGCAAAGCATCGCGGGCAAATCTGTGTATGTAATACATAGCACACAATCAACTATCAACAACGTTGGTCCATAGAAAATGATATTCTGCCGAAACTGTTAAATTACAAAGTGGACGACAAGAATTTAGAGAACGATAAGGACTACGAGGATGACCTTATGAAGATTTAAACTTACTAGTGTTTCTTCATTCTAAATTATTTGTTATCGTTATCGTAGATAGAATTTAACACGAATTGCGATAGTTGGTAAATTTTCTTAAAATGCAAGTATGTAGTGAAAATAATAGTCTTAGATAGTACAATAATTAGAACATTTCTGAAATCACAGGACGCAATTTTATATCATGGGCCATTTCATTAAACATTGAAATCTAAAGACAATTTACATATATGAAACATTCAATTTATTTTTATACATTGAATGAGTTAGACTGCAGAACATAATTTAAGTAATATAATATGTACATCGATATATGTAAACATTATTTGAATCTTAAAGATTACATGGTAAAAACCAAGATTGTTGTTCAAATTAATTTCTTTGCTTGAAATACTAAAAATCAATTAGCAATATAGTAAAATAAGAGAAAAATAACATCACAGACGTAATACGAAATATACACGATAATAATATTTTTAGGTGGTAGTAGTACTAGTAACAGAAATATTTAAAAATAAATCTAAAATGTAAGACAGAATTTCAGATATAGTGTGGTAAATATATTAAAATGGTTTTGGCAAATTATGACAGCTTATTAATATTAGGGATTAAAGTATGAAATTGCCGTTTCGTACTGATAAATTAAAATCATTTTCTTGTCCATAAAACAGATTTCTTTAATCAAAGTATCTACACTCGTTATCAATACATTTCTGCTATCTAAGTTGAAGATCATTTAAACCTTTGCGTATTCTGGGGTCCTGGACTCCACAAACTGTGTGAAGGTATTTTGTACTGCTTCCTCGAAAGAAATTTTTCTTCCGTGCAGAAAACTGTCTAAATCGCGGCAAAAATGGTAGTCTGTTGGGGCGAGGTCTGGCGAGTACGGAGGATGACGTATGGTTTCTAACTGCAGGTCTTATAGTGTTAAAGCAGTTTCTCGAGCCGTATGAGGTCTTGCGTTATCATGGAGCAATAATGGTGCAGATCGATTGACAAATCGGGGCTGTTTTACTCTGAGTTTCACCATCATTGTTCGGAATTCTGCAGCAGTAAACACCTATGTTTATTATTTGATCAGATTTGAGGAAGCTGTAGTGAATAACACCATGAAGTGACCACCAAACCGTTACCGTCACATTTATATGGGTAAGATTCGCTTTAGGGCATTGATGTAGCGTTTGATCTGGGGTCAGCCATTGCGTTGTTCGCTTGCGATTATCATAAAGAATCTGTCTTCACTTTTTTCGTTGTTGTTAAAGGGTATTTTCTTTATCGCTATTCTATTCCTGCAAAAATAACATTTTATGTCAACTAACTTATTCTGACTAATATAAATCAATTGATTTTCATTTTTGACATTGGCAATTATAGCCTTCTTGATCTTGAAATCAACTATACCTACAACTAAACCTAATTATAACTACTCGATCAGTCCACTTATTAATTCTTTTATCTCACGAACATGCGCCCGCAAGGAATATTTAATATAGAATTTCATGTTGGATTTACTTTCCCTTACAGTCTATATATCTAGATAGACTATATGCCGTATGCTTTAGTTGTCTTTTAGAATATCCACAATTAAGAGATGAATTGCATTCTGACTCCACCGCAAGTTAAAATTAAATAACTTTAGAGGGCTAATTTTAAGGTCGTTAGGAGGGAGAGTACACCGTCCTGCCACCACTGCGATTGCGGCGAGGACACGGCGCGCCATACGCTCGAGGCCTGCGGGGCTTGGGCAGTGCAGCGCTGTGAACTCGTCGCAATCATCGGTACGGACCTGACGCTGCCGGCTATCGCTAGGGCGATGGTCGACAGCGTCGGGAATTGGGATGCGGTCGCAGCCTTCTGCGAGACAGTGATCTCGCGGAAGGAGGCGGCGGATCGCCTGCGCGAGGAGCGCAGCCTCGATGAGGAGATCCGCCGCCGGCGACTGGGGCGGCGCAGGCGCAACTATCTGCGCCTCATGCCGCCCTAGCCGAGGCCGCGGGTGACGTGACCGGGGATTAGTCCGTCACCCGCCGAGAGGCCGACCGCGTGAGGAAAGACCGACGTCCTCCCCGAAGGGGGGACGTCGGTCGATGGGAGGGTACCCCAATAGGGGGTATTCCGTCGGGCCGACCACTGCTCCAGTGGTCGGCCCAACGACGAAGGCGACGTGGTTTTCGGGTGGGTCGCGGGAGTTGCATGCTCAAGCCCCTCTGTCGCCCCGGACGGAGTGGTGCGGAGGCGCGCCGACCGCAGCCCACCCACAAAAAAAAAAAAAAAAAGAGGGCTAATTTTAAAATACCTTTTATTTGTTTGGTTACTTTGCTCATACTATAGTTGTGCACTCTTTTAATGATCTTAGCAGCAAAAATCTCTGTAAGTATTATACTTTTCAAATTATGTAGTATTAACTAATTTCAAAACCTGTGTGTATACATTACACATTGTTCAATCTTATACTTTTTTTTTGTTAATGCAGTGGAAATGCATTTACGCACTGTCCCCCGCCAGTGATAGCCGAGGGGGTGTGTGGAACTCGCCGGTCACTGTGCAACCGGAATACCCACTAAAACCAACAGCGGTGCTTTCCGGACTTTCACGGAACACCAGAGGGATGGTCTGTCGACATTCGATCTCCGACACCCCACGCAAGGCCGTCTGGCCACGTCCTGTCGTCTTTCAAGGCTGTGGGAGAAGATGCGCATATCGCCGCCACTCTCTCCCTGGTCGACGCCTGCAGAAAGTCTCTTACTTATTAGAATAGAATTTTAAAATTACACTTCATAATATTTATTATATATGATAGAAGTCAAACCTAGGATCTAAGGTTTTTATCCCCAGCTTAATACAACTAAATAAAATAAGCAATCAATAACGGATATTTTTTTCGTGTGGTGATCGAGTAAGAATACAATTCACCACTTCCTATCTTACCTGTGGATGTCGTAAAAGACGACTATGGTATATATTTAATATGCACGTAACATCAGTGCAAGAGAATGAAAACTCGAAATGAAACCCTATTTCAACATGTCTGACCAGCACGGTATAGTAAGTCAAATCACCTCCCACTATGTAGGAGGGCACCCACCAGTGGGACTTATATGTGCATTATGTAACAATCCAATGCCCATGTCATTCCTGTACCGGTCCTAGTTGGCAATGCGATTCTTGAAGTTGTCGATCACTATGTTTACCTAGGACAAACAGTCCAGTTAGGTAGATCCAAGGGTCTTCGGTAAGTACCTGCATAAAATTGGAAGAGAAGAGGCCCCAGGATGCCATGAGTGTGGCGCGCTAATCGACGATGCGCGCCACACACTGGAAGTATGCCCCGCCTGGGGGCCTCAGCGACACGTCCTGTCAACGGAGATAGGAACAACGGACCTGTTGTTGCCGACCATCATCTCCAAGATGCTCGGCAGCGACAGCTGTTGGTCGTCGATGGCCTCCTTCTGTGAGGCTGTCATGACAAGGAAGGAGGCCGCGGAGCGTGCCCGCGAGGCGCTTGCGTCTGCCGACTCGCTCCGCCGGCGGCGACCAGGGAGGAGGAGACGCCGTTATGCGCTTCTTCTCCCACCACCCTGAATGATGACAGGACGTGGCCAGACGCCCAAGCGTTGGGGTGTTGGGGATAGAATGTCATCAGATAATCTCTCTGGCACCCCGTAAAAGCGCGGAAGGGGCCGCTGTGGTTTTAGTGGGTATTTCGGTCATATTTGTGGCCGGCGAGTCCCACACATACTCCCGTCTGTAACCGGCGGGGGACTAGTGTGCGTAAATGCATTTCCACAGCGTGAAAAAAAAAAAAAGTTAGGTAGATCCAATTTCGAGAAAGAGATCAGCCGACGAATCCAACTCGGTTGGGCAGCGTTCGGGAAACTTAAGAGGATCTTTTCGTCCAACATACCTCAGTATCTGAAAACACAGGTCTTTGACCAGTGTGTGTTACCAGTGATGACTTACGGCACGGAAACGTGGTCCTTAAATGTAGGCCTCATATCAAGGCCCAAAGTCGCTCAGCGTGCTATGGAGCGGACTATGCTCGGGATTTCTCTGCGAGATAGAATCCCGAATACGGAAATCCGTAGAAGAACGGGTGTAACCGACATAGCACGAAGAAGTGGCAATGGGCAGGCCACATCGCTCGACGAACTGACAACCGCTGGGGAAGAAAGGTTCTCGAGTGGCGACCACGTATCGGACGACGTAGTGTAGGACGCCCCCCCACTAGGTGGACCGATGACCTAGTGAAAGTAGCTGGGCGTCGTTGGATGCAGGCGGCACAGGACCGCTCATTGTGGCGCAACATGAGGGAGGCCTACGTCCAGCAGTGCACGGCGATAGGCTGAAATGATGATGATGATGAACTATCCAATTATTCATTCATTCATCCATCCGATAGCCTGTTCGTGTCCACTATGACACTTGTTACACGTGAGTTATAAGCCTTTTGAAGAGGCAGAATAATATAATTGTTACTTACACTTGGCTGGCCGTTTGTCAGAAGTAGTTGTTATTTATAAGCTTGCCAGCAGTTTACTGCTCATTGTTCAGGGGATCCCTTGGCAGATTTTTGTGACTCCTATATGAAAGTAGAAAGCGGGGAAACATTATAATCTTAACCCATCACCAAAAATGTTACTAAAAATAATAATATTATCTCGTCATTATTATTTCAATGCTCAATCTTCAGTCGTTTTGAACATAGACCCATATACATGTTATGTGAAATTATTTAACAATTACGTTAATTTTATGCTTATTTGAAAAAAATGTTTACAACCTTATTTATTAAAATTAATAAATACCTGCCTTAGTTACATTTAATTCGGATAGAATATCAATTCCAGTTTTTAAGATTGACTCTTGCGCTATACAAGAGTTCTGTTTTGCAGCGGTTGTAGTGCCTGAAATAATACATATATTTATATATATATTTATTTACGTCTTTAAACTGGTAATTGACAGTGATAGATTCGACAAATCTATCGCTTCTTGGAGCCTCGTAAAATGCAAATAAAAAATTATGTACTAGTGTAGAGCTTTACTCACTAATAAACTAGCAGTGGGTGGGACTTGACAGTCACTAAAGAACCCGCTCTCAGAGAACTTACAGAAAGATCGGTTTTTTTACGAAAATATAGTAGTTTGTATTTTCTCTTCATCTGTTTTTTGCAAGGTTCTCAACTCAGACATGTCTTAAACTGCTGATCTAAGTGTAGGTATGGTGTGCCGTTCGGTGAGTCGTTGGCGTGTATGCTGATAGTGTGTATGCCCATGGCAACAATTTGGGCGATCCTTCCAGTGATTTCGCGAGTTAACAGCTACCAAAACCAAAACAGTGGTGTTGAAGGCACATGACAGTTTTGAGTTAAACCAAGTCCATTGTAAGATTCAATTCAGTTTACAATACAGTACAACAGCAAATTTACAGCTGTCGTTGGCAGTCATCGAGTGTTGTGTAAATGTGGAATGTCATGTCATATATTCAGCTTTTTAAAGGATTAACGTTTTGGACCTATATCTTCATATAAAGCTCTCATAGTATCAGGTGTCGTCGACTCCTTGATGATCCCATAGAAATAAATGGAGATATAACAAGTACAAACACATACTAGTGAAACTAGCACACATTATTCATGTATATATATTCCTCGTATATATAAATAATTTAATTACCTAAATTGACTGCACTTGATGTAGATGGCTGATTATTTTTCTTCGGTAATAATGAAGTGTTAAGATAATTTGTTATGTAACATTCAAAATCTCAAAATCATTTATCGATCGTGAGTACACATAATAGCAACATAAATACACATAATAAATCTTCTTAATAAAGTAGGTCAAGATACATAATGTGTTAATATTTTATATTTAAAATAATATATTTATTTATTACATTTAAAATGTTTAGTTATTACAATAACAAATATGCAAAAGCCCAACTATGTCATTTCTTATGGTTTAGCTCAAATATTTTACTTTGTTATTAATACATTTCGCTTTCCATTCTTACCATATCTATTAATGAAAGTATAGACTGCAGAAGATTTTTATTATTGTAGATGTACGTAAAATAGATATAATAGAGAGAAAATTCCGTGAATAGAACAGCAAATGTCGTGTGGTAAGAATACAATTCACCACTCCCCATCTTTCCCGCGACTATCGTAAAAGATGACTATGGGATATAATATAAATATAACATTTATGCAAGAAAAGGAAAACTCGAAATAAAACCCTATGCCAACATGTGTGCCGAGCATGGTATAGTAGGTCAATTTCTCTCTTACTGGGGAGAAAGCTGGAGCCCAGCTGTGGCACGTTTATGAGCTGATAAGACGACGTAAAATAGCATACAAAAAGTTGAATAATCATTTATCTCTTTTTTTACCATTATGGTGTTTAGTAAATCACGGACAGCCTAACAATTGCATAGATAGCGTAGTGGTTAAAACACAGGCCATGTATCGTATATTTGATTTTTACGATCTTCGACTATACTTTGTGTGATCCACAAATTCTCACTGAGTCCAGACCCAGGTGTTAATTACACCCATGTTGTTTTTGTGTTACAGAATTTTGTTGTTTCTAAAGATAATACGATAAAGCTCCGCTTTATCCTAATACGATAAAGCCTTTATATTTATGTTAGACTATGGTCTGGATACATCCCGCCCAGTATATCCAGGGCGACAGATGGATGGCGTGTGGCCCTATAATCTACCATGTTTCCTCCCCAATATCATTGGGTCGACCACGGGTGTCGATTCCTTAACATTAGTGGCTGTCTCGGCGGTCACGGTAAGGCCATAGAAGTTCAACGCAGGTACCAGGATGGCAGAAACTTAAGCTCTTGGACTAACATGTCAGTCAATCACCTAAATAGAATCTATTGCTACATTATTACGTTGGAATACTATTCCATACTAACTAAACAACCTGTAGGCAGTGTCAAAACATTCAATCGACGATTTCGGTTTTGTCTGATAAATGAATATCGCACACCATTTTCTTCTTAAGAAGTTCCGAATCCGCATCCTTCTCCAGTTTGCCCTGGACTCTTTGTACCCATTCTTGGAACTGTTCTGGATATTTTTCAGGATTCGGCAAATGGTAGATCAAACTGAAAAAATAAAAAACAAAAACCATTTCAGTATGTAACATGATAATATTTTACATTTTTTGCCTAAAGATTTTGTCTGATCTTTAAAAAAAGGCCTGTCTGATCTTTAAACATGAGTATATATAATAATTATAATAAATTAATACGGAAACAGAGATAATTTTCGGGTAAAGGGTCTACTGCTATAAACAGGTTTTCCCACAGAATAACTGAAAGATGGTATTTAGTGGTTTACATCTAACAGTTTCCTATGACTTTTATTATTCATCCATCAGCCCATAGACGTCCACTGCTGGATATAGCCTTCCCTATGAGAATGCCGCTCGAAACGGTCCTGCACCACTTGCATCCAATGATTCTTTCCAACGATTCCACCTAGTGGGAAGTCGTCCTACGCTACGTCGTCCGATTCGTGGTCGCCACTCAAGACTTTCATTAATTCTACGATTAATTAATCATTAGTCTTTTAGGTCAACCTTCTGACTTACAAGGAACCGGTAGATTCTTGGTTCTTACTCGGAAACCTTTAATGCTCAACGGTAGGTTATGTACTCTGAGCGAGTCATGCCACTGCCAGAGTTCTTAAGTATGTTAATGCCACTTCGTTTTGTAGGGATTCATCATCATCATCATCTCAGTCTCACTGCTAGAATTTAGAATCCTCCACGATTGCGAGGAAATTAACCTATTGTACCATGCTGGTCAAACAGGATGGAATAATATTTCATATTAAGTTTTTCCTTACCTGTATGGACGTTTTAATAGAATAAGAATGAAGTATATAACAAACTTTTAAACGTCTTTTAACACGCCCACGACACGGACACATTACACGGAACGTAATGATTTCATAATTTTTGTAATGTAAATACAATCTACTCAGAATTAAGAAAATATGTTCTGTTGAATAAATATATAAAGTAGGTACTTACAGGAGTCATAGGGACAATCAAATGAACATTTTTTTTTCATGTTATACAGCTTCTTTAATACTTTTTAGGCCGTCGTTGCGCAATAAAGTCTTGACTTCTGTAATTTTTACACCAGCCCACAAACCTTATACTACGCCAAATTTTTTATTCTTCTTCTTCTTGTGTAATGACAATCAGCAACAATTATGCCAGTGTCGAGATACAATATTTCACATTTTACAAAATTTTCACATTTTTAGTCACGTCACATAATATAGTCGCTAAAAATTTTATAAATTTCAATTTTCAACTTCAACTTCTTATTATGGCTTCAGCGGCGTAGGGTTGTCACAAATTTGCCAACAATATACTAAAAATTACAATTGACAGCGTCAAATAGGCATCTGTAACTTTTTAATAAGAGAATAGAGAAATAGTGGGTACTTTACAGTTCGATGGAGGTTACATGAGAATAAACTAAAACTATGTAGGTACTTTGGCTCCTTAAAATGATTATCGATAATAATTATTTTGTATTAAATATGTTGTTAGTAAATTCTTATTGAATAAAATAAACATCAATAAAATATCAGTTATTTAATTTATTGTATTCAAAATATATATTTATATGGGACATCTAGTGACATTTATTTACATTATTAGTGTCAAAGCAATTAAAAACTATTAGAGTTCAAAACTAGATAGCGCTATAATATAAAACGACTGTAGATAGATGCATTGGCAATTGTTACAATGAATTCAATTTCGCTCGAAAATCGCATCAAAATAATTAAAATCGACTATGAAAATGGTGGTTCTGTTAAAGTTACATTTCGTAAAATTCGTGATATTTTCGGACAACATAATTGTCCTTCTAAGACCGCTATTAAGAATTTGGTCGTTAAATTTGAGTCGACAGGCTCGATACAAAATGTGCCAACAGCAACGCGTGTTCGACCGGGTCGTTCAACTGAAAACATCGCAGCCGTGAGCCACAGTGTTGAAGAAGATCCAAATTTGTCAATTCCTCGACGTTCTCAACAATTGGGGTTATCCAAAACCACCACATGGCGAATTTTGCCTAAGGATTTAGCTTTGAAGCCTTACAAGGTTCAAGTGGTGCAGGAATTGAAGCCAACCGACCATTCACATCGCCGTAGATTCGCTCAATTCATTCAGGAACAACCCGCTGGTTTTTCTAAAAAAATAATTTTTTCAGACGAAGCCAATTCTCACTTGTCAGGGTACGTCAACAAGCAAAATTGCCGCATTTGGGCTTCTGAAAATCCTAGAGCGATTATTGAGAAGACTTTGCATGTTCAACGTGTCACTGTATGGTGCGCTATGTGGTCTGGAGGCGTGATTGGGCCGTTTTTTTCGAAGATGAGACTGGAAATACGGTAACGGTCAATGGATCACGCTATAGCGAGATGTTAACAACTCAATTTTGGCCTATTATTGATGACGTCGATATCACTGACTTGTGGTTTCAACAGGACGGTGCCATATGTCACACATCCAATGAAACGATCAATTTATTGCACACCAAACTTCCCGATCGCATAATTTCACGGAAATCAGCTGTTATGTGGCCAGCCAGATCGTGTGATTTAACACCACTGGATTATTTTTTGTGGGGCTATGTTAAGGACAGAGTCTACACGGAGCCAATCGAATCGATTGCAGCCTTAAAACTCAAAATCCGTGATGTGATTAACGAAATAGACCCACCATTTTGCCAAAAAGTGATTAAAAACTTTGATGAAAGAATCGACATCTGTCCCCGAGGGGGGGACGTCGGTCGATGGGAGGGTACCCCAAATAGGGGGTATTCCGTCGGGCCGACCACTGATGACACGTAACCCTGCTCCGGTGGTCGGCCCAACCAAGAAGGCGACGTGCACGTGGGTGGGTTGCGGGTGTGCGTGCTTACGCCCCTCTGTCGCCCCGGACGGAGTGGTGCGAGGAGCGCGCCGACCGCAACCCACCAAGAAAAAAAATCCTATTGATTTCGTACTTTCATCGGGGTGTGCTCAGCATGTATTCAATCTCTAACAGAGACAAAGATTAATATTTAACATTTTAATTAATTTTTACAGTCAGTCATCTGCCGACCTGTCGCAGCCTTCTGCGAGGCAGTGATGTCGCAGAAAGAGGCGACAGGTCGCGCGCGCGAGGAGCACAGCCTCGACGAAGCGACCCGCCGCCAACGACTGGAGCGGCGCAGGTGTGACTACCTGCGTGCCATGCCGCCCTAGCCGAGTCCGTCACCCGCCGAGAGGCCGACCGCGTGAGGAAAGACCGACGTCCTCCCCGAGGGGGGGACCCCCAAGTAGCGTGTATTCCGTCGGGCCGACCACTGATGACAAGTAACCCTGCTCCGGTGGTCGGCCCAACGACGAAGGCGACGTGGTGTTCGGGTTGGTTGTGGATGTTGCGTGCTTACGCCCCTCTGTCGCCCCGGACGGAGTGGTGCGAGGAGTGCGCCGACCGCAGCCCAATCCAAAAAAAAAAGCCATCTGCCGACCTGATTTCATTAGTATTAAGTGGAATTTGCACAGCTTCTTGTGAAATGGCTCATAAATCTGATAGAGTGTACACATAATGATTTTTTACTCTAATATTTTATCTAATTATTATTAGTTAGTTATTAGTTATTTTAACTAATTGGTTGTGTATATTCTATATATACTTATAATTAAAATAATAAACATTTGCTAAATAAAGGAAGTATATAAGATATATTTCTTTGTATTTATCAAATTATACCAATTAAAATTAAATTTATTGAATAATTGCATGTATAAATAGCATCAGTTTTAGAGCGAAGTAGGTACTTTTCTTGTCAGTTAATTAGTCATTAGCTTTGGCAGAGACCGGCAGACAAAGAATCTTTACAAATGATGAAGATGTTTTGCGTAGTTTTTTTCATTTTGGCTGCAAGTTTGTCTAAGGTTTCTGTAAGTAGACTACTGAAAATTCTTTTAATTTTAATATAAATCAAATACTGAACGTCCACTACCATTAACACACAATTGTTGGCTGTAAGTAGTGGTTTTAAACTGGATAGAATACACTTCTATTAAAGTTTCATAAAGAAATACTGCCATTTTTAAACAATTTTTTGTGTAAAATTATTTTGGATATAAGAAGCACTTTACATCTATACTAGCAACACGCTCTCGCTTGGCTTCGGTTTCAGTCACCTTAGCTACGTAGTGCCCGTTCTTGTGCCCGTGGGAATACCGGCACTACCGGGGCCGTAGGAGTTCAGTGACATCCACACGTACACAAGAAATATATATATATAAAGATTAGCAATACGATTTTCTGGAAACAACACCATTTCCGTACGCATATTATCAACTAGTAACCCGCCCTCGCTTCGCTTCGGTTATAGGTTATAGTCGTTTTACCCGCGTAGTTCCCGTTCCTGTGGGAATACCGGGATAAAATATAGCCTATGTTACTCCCTGATATTATAGCTTTTCATTGGTGAAAGAATTTTTGAAATCGGTTCGGTGGTTTAAGCGTGAAAGCGTTACAAACAAACAAACAAACAAACATCCTTACTTTCGCATTTATAATATTAGTATGGATTATAAAATAAGCATTTTTTAATCTTATATATGACCGAACGCGTAGTTCCCGTTCCCGTGGGAATACCGGGATAAAATATAGCCTAGTTTACGCCCTGATATTATAGCTTTCCATTGGTGAAAGAATTTTTGAAATCGGTCCAGCCGTTTTGAAGATTACCCGGAACAAACAGACAGACAGACAGACAAACAGACAGATAAAAATTTTTTAATTGCTATTTTAGGCATAGGTGTCGTGCAAATAACCGTGTGAGCATGAAAAAAGCCTATTATTTTGACATTACAGACAGAAACTCCAATTTTATTTATTGGTATAGATAGACTACAAATATTTGATTTTTTATTTTCCAACGTTTCGAGCAATTTGCAGCGTTTATTGTCCCAGGAGGACTATGACGTCTCGTCATACAGTAATAATATTGGTAATGTTTCGCGTATCCAAGAAGTCATCGTTTTATACAAGTTTTCTATTTTCCCCCTCTACAATATTAGTTATTAAAGTTTTGGCATTTGTTTTTAATACAAATTCATTGCCAGTACAAATAGTAAATGATTTTGTATAAAAATATATTGTTTGTAAGTTATTTTTAGAAATTTAATTTATTGTAATTATTATATTATGGCACTTTATACTTTATAAACATGAGAAATCTAATAAGTTTTTAACTTAAATTGACCAGATTGAAACTTTCTTGTTTATTATATACTATTAGCTGAACTAACAGACGTTGTTCTGTTCGAATAAAATAAAAAGAAAAAATAAAATAATACAAACTTGCAACTTTTCTAATTAGCTTAACTATATTTAGTTTAAAATATTAACAACAAATAAAACAAATCCTTGTAGATAAGTCTTTTTATTACTTCCTTAATCATTTTTATAAAATTTTAATCATTTTAATATAACACACATTGTAATTTATTTGAAAGCTATTTTTATTATTCACACCTATATCCCAACTCCATAACGTGATTAGACTTATTGAATGACGATCTGTGAGATTTTAGAAGTCGAGCCCGAACTGAAAAATACAAATAATTAGTTAAATCCTTTCCGCCGTTGTGGAAGAAAGTTTACTTAAAGAAGAAGAAAAGCAAGGAATATACATTCAAGTCAAATTCAAATTCAAATTCAAATTATTTTATTATGCATAAACCCTGAGAGGGCACTTACATATTGTCAGGTATACAATTTCCAAAAAAAATATACTACCACCGGATCGGAACGCGACCGCTACTGAGAAGATCCGGCAAGAAACTCAGCGGGCTTGTCATTATTTTTAATTTTTTTTTTTTTTTTTTCTTCTTACTAGTTATACAATTGTGTACATGTTTTGTAAGAACAAGCTCCAGTGTGATGCCCTTCGAACCGCAAGACACTTAATATAATTTAAACGATTATGGCTGGACCAGATCCCACAAGCGGCACCCGATCACGTGTTAACTACTAGAGCAGCCATCACTCCCCTCAACCACTATGGAGGGAAGGGAGAGACCCGCTCCACGCAGCTACCGCAAGTAGATCCTTATGTGAGCATGACCAACACCACAATATGTTACAAACGCTGAAAATACAAAAATTCGTTAGGCAAAACACGCTACACTTTACAATAAAAGTTAAAAGTACATTTACAAACAGTATATTTAAAATAACAAGGAAATTGCTGAATGAGGAGCTGCTCACAACCAATCTGTATTATCATCTACATAATCCGAGATTTTATAATAAGCTTTTTTACAAAGTCTATTCTTGATGGCTTTTTTAAACTTTTTCATAGGCAGGTCTCGGATATCTTTAGGTAATCTATTGTAAAAGCGTATACATTGCCCCATGAATGATTTGTTAACTTTTTGGAGACGAGTAGTGTGTACAACTAATCTGTCCTTATTACGAGTATTCATTTCATGAATGTCACAATATCTCTTAAAGTTAGCAATCAAGGATTGAAAATTATCTGTTTAGTGACGAAATAAGAATACAATTCACCACTCCCTATCTTGTCTATGAATGTCGTAAAAGACGACTAAGGGATATATAAATATAACCTCTGTGCAAGAGAAGAACAACTCAAACTCCATACAAATATATTTGACCAGCATGGTCTAGTAGGTCGTTTTATCTTCTATTGGGAATGAGACTCGAGCTCAGCAGTGAGACGTGTATGAATTGAAATTGAAAATTAATTACATCTTATATTACAAATTATTTACTTTTATTAATTGTTTTAACTATAATGACTCAGAACAACAATTTGTGGATCGCACAAAGTGTTGTCCTGCGCGGGATTCTAACCCTTGACACTGGCGCGGTAAGTCTACATCTCAACCACTACGCCATCTCAAAATAAAATTCGGTTTGTTATTAGATTTGATGTTTGTATGATGAGCGTGGCATAGTAGCTTGATTAACCTCTTATTATGGAGAAGGCTTGAGCCCAGCAGTGACGTATATGAGCTGAGATGATGATGAATACTAAGATTTTAAAAAAGCTTTTCACCAAAAGCTAAAGACTGCTTTGGTAAGTAATGAATATAAAAGTATTTACCTGAGGTGCATTTTCTATCATGCATTTATATGAAAGCATGGCACGATCACATCCTTTGTTGCCGTCACTAACTGGTTCATTATTCACTAAAATTAATAATAAACTTCGTTATTATTATCACTATATTATATATAAAAAATAACGCTTACTATCATTTAAATATCGTTTTTGATGCATTCTGGTGTATATAAGCGTAGTCAATAAAAGATATAATATTATTAGGCTGATACCCACGCGGGCGACACTCCGTCTAATAGGATAGTAACACGTCGGGCTGGCCAAGGATGTCAAGGAAACGGTATCAGTGATCGGCCTAATGGCGGCCCCATAACCTACCGTATTTCCTATACGGTAGGTTATGGGGCCGCACACCACTCATCCATCGCCCCGGGGGAATTGGACGAAGTGTGTCCAGATCACAACCTACCAAAAAAAAAGGCTGACACCCACATACTGTAGCAATTGAAGATTAAATGTCTGGCATCATCGGGATACAACAGTTTCATACTTTTTTTAGAATGTCAGTGCTACTAGTGTAACCATATACTGATTTTAATTCGTGATCGAATTTCGAGAACTGTTTTCACCAATGGTTGTTAGTCATCGAAAGATGCGGCATACGTATTAACAGTTCAGTGTTACCTTTATATAGGCTATATCTGTTCTTTATGGATTATCATATTCTGTATTTAATGTTGCGGAAAAATTGTATAAATAATAAAGAAATCGTAAACATCTATTTTACTACAAATCTACTACTAATACTATTTTACTACAAATCTACTACTACTAATCTACTTGCTCATTGTTTCATGCATAATAATAGGCAATATGTAAACTCTAGAGATAGTAAAAAATAACAAGAATTAAGTATTTCACATTCCTTACCATATGAACAAGAATGAAGATAACCTTCAATGTTTTTTACTTCCTCAGGGTCTTCGAAAACGGACTTCGCCATTTCCAAGGCGGTTTCTTTTTGTAGAACACCATTGTCATCCATCTACATAAACAAATAAAAAGATAAGTATATGTCGTACATGATCCGCGCGACGGCGACCGAGGTCCCAGGACAGGGACGTCGAAAGGTGAGGGTACTCGAAAGGGTATTCCGTCCGGCCGACCACTGACGACAAGTCACCCTGCTCCGGTGGTCGGCCCAACGACGAGTGCAACGTGGGTACGGGTGGGTTGTGGGCCCACGCGCCTTCCTTTCGTCGTCCCGGACGGCATGGACCGCGTGTGCGCTTACCATAGCCCACCCATAAAAAAAATATGTCGTACATGATAAGTAAACAGTATAATATAGTGTATAAGATGTGCGTCGTAAGGTAGGTCTATATAATAGGGAAAGCAGTCCAAACACTAAGTAATCGTTACGTAGAATCTAGTTTAACATAGTCAGTTTCATAAAGCACTACTAGCCGACCTAACTATTTAATTCTATTTAAATCTAAAAAAAAATTAAGCAATTATCTTGAAATCGCTTTGAATTCAATCGTAACGCCACCTACCGAATGAAATTATAAAACTAAACCATTCTCGAATCTACTGAAATATACATAAACAAAAAAAAATATCAGAATCGGTCCAGCTAACAGGAGGAGTTCGGTCATATATAAGATAAAAAAATGCTTATTTTATAATCCATACTAATATTATAAATGCGAAAGTAAGGATGTTTGTTTGTTTGTTTGTTTGTAACGCTTTCACGCTTAAACCACCGAACCGATTTCAAAATTCTTTCACCAATGAAAAGCTATAATATCAGGGAGTAACATAGGCTATATTTTATCCCGGTATTCCCGCAGGAACGGGAACTACGCCGCGGGTAAAGCGACTGAAACCGAAGCGAAGCGAGGGCGGGTTACTAGTATAATATAATTTTAATTTGTATTATCGGAATAAAAATATAATTCACTAACCTCTAACTTTGCTATGGGTATCGTAAAGGATGATTAGAGTTTAACATAGACCTGAGCCAATTCAATTTCATGCCGTTCAACAATTACATTCCCAAGGAGGGTTAAGGTTAAGTAGGTGACCAGTCATAAAAAATTAAGATAGGTAAGAGCAGAATAATGCTGATGATACGAACATAAATATAAATTAACTTACCAAACCAACTTGCTTCATCACACATGCTAAGAAGCAAGGGACGTTAGCTCCTGTAGCTGTCTTTTTATTCCTGAGGTTATTAATATCATCATCTGTTATAGCATTGTCTTTGATACAAATCTTCGCAACAGTTTCAAAATGCTCGTGAATTGCAGCTTTCTGTTCCGCACTCATAGCCTGTTAACATTATTATAATTAATAAAACTACGCATTTTAATTTATATTAAAGGAAAAAATATATTCCTATAATGGAATTATCAAATATATGTATGTATATAGCTGACCCGAACGGCATGCCGCCGTGCACACCAGAAGACCTCTTCTGAGATGTTGATAAATCTCAATTTTGAGAGAACCGGTAAAGTTTTAGATCGTGAGTCTATTTTTTGTTATTAGCCGGTACGATAAGATTTAAAAAGAATGGTAAATCATGATCTTTGAGAAGGAAGATCTCGTAGATCCATAGAAAACAGACTAAAGTAATATATATATAATTCAAATAGACGTAATTTTGTGGTTTATATCTGTTGATACAAATTATTGCTACAATTGTCGTCACCCCTTACTGGCCCATGGGAGTCGTAAGAATCAGCAAAAGGTCTCACCAGGAGAATAGGCAGAAGCTATGTCCCGGTAAAACTTATAACATCTACTGCGATCACCAACCCGTATGCCAATCGTAGATTTTGGCATTATTACCCCCAAATTATGGACGGCGGAAACGGCCACCAGTCACTGCAATGCCGCCTTTCCACGGAATCCCCTTGTTAGCGGGTCCATGGATAGTGGGGCAAGTTGCAGGGAATCGTTGGATGCAAGTGGCATAGGATTGTTCCGAGTGGCATTCTCGTAGGGAGGCCTATGTCCAACCGTGGATGTATATGGGCTGATGGATGGATGGATGGCTGGATACATGATTTGTTGATATACGCGTAAGAACTTTTATTTAAATTCATGTATATAGTTAGTATTAGTGAGTTATTCATCATCAACATCGCAGCCCGCAAATGTCCCACTGCTCGAGCAGTGAGTTATTAGTCAGTATCAAATAAATAAATTGAAATAACAGAATTGAATTTATAATGTATTTTGTATTTTATTAACTCAATTTATTGGCCATAATTTATGCAAAGCAAATTCCGACAGCCCGGTTTACGATAGTAACTTACCAATGTTAGGTATGGCGTCGAAGCACAAAACCACACACAACACAAAAATACCGATGTTTTAAACATTATGAAATAGATGAAAAGCCAATCTCAGAAATAATCCTCCGCTGCAAAATATGTCAATGTCCAAATTTTGGTATAGACCGAGCTTATATGGATATCTGTGCACCTAATAAGCTTAATACAACGTTGCTAACAATGTTATTACTTACTAAAACATGAAATTAACTACGCCATATTAAATTTAATAAATACGTGTACATATGATTTGGAAATGATGATATATTAGATATAAGGTCATCAGTCATCATGATATTATCACTTTATTAAAAAAACTGGATTTTTTAAAATAATCTGCGTAATTAATTTTAACATCATTGTCATCATCAATCAACCCCTGCTGAACGTAGGCCGCTCCCATGATTCGCCACAAAGTGCGGTCCTGTGCCGCCTGAATTCTACATGTCTTAATCTACTTAATAGGTTTTTGTGAATAACACGTATATTTTTAGCAGACTAGGTGGAGTCTCTATCGATCCATTTGAAACTACAGCATGCCGCTAACATGCCACAAACTCCACCATGCGCCCTTCTCGCCGCTGTCAAAGTGAGAATTTCAATTCACCACGCATCAGGCTATTCTTTCATATGCCCCACAAGAGGGATGAAAGGCAAATGACAAGAAGGGTTGTCTATATGTTTGTGGAGGGACGGAAGAATTGCGGGAAACCCAAAAAGAGATGGATGGATTGCGTGAATGAGGATATGTGTATGAAAGCAGTGAGTGCAGATATGACGGCTGACAGGAGCCTATAGAATGTAAGAACATGTTGTGCCAACAGCACTTAGGGTGAGATGAGAGCAGGTAAATGTAGATGTAGGTATAATGACACCAACGATTTAACATACCCTCTAGGACATGGATTGAGGGAACATCTCAAGATTTTTTCACGACAGACACATGTCCGGTGATCGGGCCCGGTTAGAATGGCCGGCCCCGGGCGGGCCCGGTTTGTAATCTCTAGTACGAATCCGTAAAATCAATCCCAATTCTTATTAAATTCACAGATTGAAAGATCAAAGCAAACGTTATACCCGAAATAATTATTTTATACACTCAAGCTGTCAATTTCAAAGGATCCCACCCAAGGTCTCTCTTCCCATGTGTGTGGAATCTAATTGGCTCTTTTCCCGAAACGTACATACTCAGTAAATGATATAGAACCATTCTATAGCATTTATTCAATAAAATAAAAACATAAATTCTTATCATTTGCAATCCCGGACGTTTTCTTAAAATATCACCTATTAAAACATAGACCAAGGTCGCGCGACTCGGGTGCATCACAAAAGAAGAAAGGGGTGCGGGACGCGAGCGGGTGACGTGCGACACCGAGCTCCGAGGTGTAAAGGCTTATTACACTACACGCATGGAATTAATAAGTACTACGGTAGTACTTATTACTTCCATGACTACACGATATTCAGGGCCCTGAATCACTAGGGGTGCTCTACAACAGCTAAATTGTGAGACCTGTTTCACCTGTTTCAGTTTTAGCGAAATAACAGTTTCAGAAAACTGTTCCAAAATAACAGCCTGTTGTACTGTAATACGAGAAAAAAGGGGAAATAACCATTCTTTAGGAATAATGTTTAGAAGTGGTTTCAGTGTTTGATCCTAAAATGAAAACGATCCTTCCTGCTTTACATGCTTAGGACTGATTTATGTATATATTTTAGACATGAGCGTTATTTCACGTCATTAGTTACAATAACCCATTACGCGACATGTAACAATCACTATTTACGAGTCGACAAGTAAAAGAGGTGATTTTTGTAACTACGTTATACTTAACACGACTCACAGATATGGGATAACAGTATTATATTCGAGCGAGCGAGAAAGAGCCGACCGCACAACGTTGATTACACTAAATACATTTCTTTCGCATCGCGGCCGAGCGAGCGAGCGAGATGGCTAATCGAATGACACAAAATTATTCGAAGTAATCCGACCAAATACCGAACACTCACGTGCCGTGGTATGCAACAAAGACCAAACAGCGTAACAATACATTTTATACCTTTAATTTTCATACGTAAAATTGCATTTATTGATAATAAAATAGAGTGATTTTTGTGTATAAGTAATTTCAACGCCTTGACGTTGCGGGAAACGAAGCGAGTGTTACTTTGAAATTTGAATTTAAAGTAAAGAATTTAATTGATTTATTGTTTTAGTTTGTTGTTTTACTAATAAAAACATTATAAAGTGCATATAACAGTGAAAAAAACTGTAAATATATCAAAAGTGTAAATAAACTGTAAATATAATCATTGTATATACAATCAATTTACTTTTAAATACGTCTGCATTAATACAAATTTAATTAAAATAATAGTTTAATTATAACCTCTAATCAATCGTAAGTACATATAATGCAGTCAGTCCTCAGCCTGAAAAAAGTATGAAAGGAAGTTAATTTATTGATTTAACTGTATAGCTACAAATTTATTTTCGTTTCAGGTATAACTGTATATAGTTAGTACAGCTATTCATACAATATGCAAACAATCAAAGTAGCTGTATACAAATAAGTCGTTACAAAAATTACTAGTTTTGAAACACGTGACGTCGACCAAGTCATTAGTTTCGTTACGTTTCTTAAAAATAACGTAACGACCCACGTTTAATATATTTAAGCATGTATTCATTTTATGTATATATATATATATATGGAACAGTTTTCTGAAACTGTTATTTCGCTAAAACTGAAACAGGTCTCACAATTTAGCTGTTGTAGAGCACCCCTAGTGATTCAGGGCCCTGAATATCGTGTAGTGTAATAAGCGTTTTAGTATATATTAATTCTTCCTGGTATGTAGGTATAATTTCTTAACTATTGTGGGAGTAGTAGCACAAGAGTTTATAATTATATTATTATCGTCATTATTTAGCTTTTAGCTTTTTACTGCTGGAAGTTAAATTTTCTCATATTTCATACATATAAATGGATAGTGCCGCAATCTCCATGCTTGACAGCCATATTTTTATTTTTTCAGGAGAGAGCTGCTGCCCGCTCTCTTGACGAACCTTTAGTCGATTTTTACGACTCCCATGGGCAAATATCCCCTCGCCATACAGGGACTATAATTAGATAATTTGAATGGAAAATATAACTAAGATGAGGCGAATTATTGAGATAGACAAGAGCTATTTCTTTTAGAAACGGAGCACTTCAATTATTGTTTACACCCAAAATCCCTACATCTTCGTGAGCTATGTTCGTAATATATAACTAAATTCTTTTGAAGTTAACTATAGGATGTAATTATGATTAAGTCTCCATCATGGGGAATAACAGAAATATGATGAAATATGACAACATTTATGTAATAACGACCTTAAATCGGTGTGAGCGTTGTTAGCTGGGTTTTATGTGTGAAATTTTCATATTATCAAATGGATTACTAATCGCGGCTAAGGTAATTAATTTCACTTGCCACTGGTTACTCATTGTAGTTTATAGCATATATAAAATTGTATTATATTCAATCACACATTTGCTTTTCAAATTTGCGGGTGATTTTTTTGGTGACAATGCTTCGATATTTATTTGTTTTACATATTTGGTTGTGTTATTTTTCGTTGGGCAAGGTGTGTATAATTTTTGTTTCCCTTTATTCATATATTTATTTAAGAAAATAGGCATGAATTGTGGTTAGTTTTGAATAATTGTATTTAATTATTTTTTACATGGTGACCCTGTTTAATATCTAAGTTAGACAGTTGAGTGATAACCGTAGAGACTTACTAGTTTATGTAACTAAAATGTGTGTGAAGTTAGTCTCTCCTTCCCTATAAGGAGAGTACCTAATGACTTCTCTAGGCATTAACCCGTGATCGGAGTACCACTTGTAGGTTCTGGTGCAGCCATATTCTTTTGTATTTTATTGGAAAATACATTATATTGTAGTTTGAAAAGCATTGTTCCTATAATTACTAAATATGTTGTATATAATTTTATTTAAAAGAAGTCGGTAAAAAATAAAAATAATAGACTAATCTGCTCAATTTCTTGCCACGAATTCTCCGTGGTGGTCGCATTCCGGTGGTATTTTATTGGATTTATTTGAGTTAAATACTTTTAGCGAACAGGATATCTAATAAAAAAATAATTAAGAATACTTATAAATAACTTACGGATTATATCACATTTTCCACCAGTCGAAACGTCTTTATTTACTTTATTTACAATGTGTGATACTCGTGCAGAAACACATCAGAAATTATTATCTAATAAATAATTTCAGATTCACAAACTTTTGTTAACATAAATTCATTTTAATTACGGACGCTTTGTTTACAATTTGTAACATACAAATCATGATGACGTCTTTTAATCTATATCTATACCTACCAATAAATAAAATTGGAGTGTCTGTTTGTAATGTCAAAATAATAGGCTTTTTTCATGCTCACGTGGTTATTTGCACGACACCTATGCCTAAAATAGCAATTAAAAAATTTTTGTCTGTCTGTCTGTTTGTTTGTTCCGGGTAATCTTCAAAACGGCTGGACCGATTTCAAAAATTCTTTTACCAATGGAAAGCTATAATATCAGGGCGTAAACTAGGCTATATTTTATTCCGGTATTCCCACGGGAACGGGAACTACGCGGGTAAAACGACTATAACCTATAACCGAAGCGAAGCGAGGGCGGGTTAAGATGCTTATAATGATATGATATATCCTATAATGTGTTTATAATAATATCTAAAGTTAGCGTACTTAATTTATCAATCTTTATCAACACATAAATTTTTATGTAGGTATGTTTCACGAATATCATACCTATCTCGAATTGCACCCGTGAGATAATATAACAATTTTATTTTTTAAATAATTCTTGTTGCTCCAGTCCCATAAACTTTATTACACAATATGTTTTTTTTTATTGCCAACGGTGGCAAACGAGCAGGCAGCATACCTGATGGTACGTGACACTGGCGCACATGGATCTTTGCTTTAATTTTTTTTTTTTTTTATCCCTTACGGTGGCAAACGAGCAAACAGTACACCTGGTGGTAAGTGTTGCTGCCGCTCATGGACCTTTACAGGGTCGCCGCCTACCGCGAAGAAAGTGAAGGGAGTGTGAATGCGTGCATTAAGGCTCGGTGATACCAAGGGCACCACCAAAACCCTCCACACACAAACACCCTCAGAAAGTTGGGCTTCCGGCTCTCTCGCTCACCGAACGAAGCGCAGTAACAAATTGCTACTACTCAGACGTCGATTTTCTGCGAGAGTGTGGTACTACCCCGGACGGGCCGGCCCGCGGCTGTAGACATAACTGTCGACAGTGTGGTCCTACCACTCTTTGATTTTAATTTGATTTGATCAATGAGAAATCTATGAGATAGTTTTGATGAGAGAATTTAATCTATGAGATAGTTATATACTTTTCAATAAATAACATAATGGTATTCGTTAAGAGTTGACTCATTTCGTGCGTAGTGTATTTCAATCATCAGAAGCATAATCGCCGCTACATTTTTTTCTTTTGGCACTTATTAAAAAGCGCATAACATGTCATTTAGTATTAATTATGTTTCTCAACTTATGTTAGCCATGCAGTGTCTATAAACGACCAGAAATGATGATAATGTTAGCATAATACTTCAGTGTAGGTAGAGTACCTTGAAATTGTCGATATCTAAATTATATCCAACAGTGGTTAAATAAAATTGTATCTTTTTTATATTATCAAACTAGTAAATAAGCCATTTTACAATAAATAAGTTAGATGAAAAAATGTTGTTCTTAAATTTTCCCGCCAGATCTAACTATTATTACGTATATATACGGCAATAAGCATACTGCCATTGCAAGCAATGCTCTAAAACACCTGGTGATTTTTCACTTATCATAAACTACTCTCAGATCATGCCCGATTAATCCAGTGTATCATTAAACCAACAAATCTCGGCCGTTTATTTATATGTAGCTAGTAGATAGCTACATATAAATAAACGACTAGCTGACCCAACAGACGTTGTTCTGTACAAATAAAATAAAAGGAATTCTCCTTGAAATAGATAGCAGCGCCACCTACCGGAACCAATTATTAATCTAAACCATTCTCGAACCCGCTTAAACACACACAAAAAAATTCATCAACATTGGTCCAGCCGTTTAGGAAGAGTTCAGTGACATACACACGTACATAAGAAATTTATATATATAGACTAGCGGACCCAACACACGTTGTTCTGTTCAAATAAAATAAAAGGAATTCTCCTTGAAATCGACAGCAGCACCACCTAAGGGGTCCAAATATCAATCTAAACCATTTTTCAATTTCCTTGAACACGCAGAAAAATTTCATCAATATTGGTCCAGCCGTTTAAGAGGAGTTCAGTGACATACACACGTACACGAAATTTATATATAAAGACTAGCTGACCCAACAGACGTTGTTCTGTTCAAATAATATAAAAGCAGCGCCACCTACCGGGTTCAATTGTGAATCTAAATCGTCTTCTAATCCTCTTGAACACACACAAAAAATTCGTCAACATCAGTCTAGCCGTTTAGGCGGGGTTCAGTGACATACACGCGTACTCGAAATTTATATATAACTAGCAACCCGCCCTCGCTTCGCTTCGGTTATAGGTTATAGTCGTTTTACCCGCGTAGTTCCCGTTCCTGTGGGAACACCGGGATAAAATATAGTCTAGTTTACGCCCTGATATTATAGCTTTCCATTGGTGAAAGAATTTTTGAAATCGGTCCAGTCGTTTTGAAGATTACCCGGAACAAACAGACAGACAGACAAAAATTTTTTAATTGCTATTTTAGGCATAGGTGTCGTGCAAATAACCATGTAAGCATGAAAAAAGCGTATTATTTTGACATTAAAAACAGACACTCCAATTTTATTTATTGGTATAGATAAATTTCCCGGGCGAATTTCCTTATCGATTTTGCTGATGAGCACTCCGCCGAGTTCTATGAATGCAACGAGAAAGTATGGAGGACGGGTAAGACATTGTATTCTTAACCCTTTTTCGGATGGGCTATGGTCAGCGCACCCGCCGCTCGGCTCCGTCTGGAGCGATAGAGGGTCGGCGCGCGGCCCCATAACCGACCGTAGAACGTCGTCTTCGTAGTTGGGCCGACCGAGTTCTTTGTCCTCTATGGCCGGCCTGACGGACTATATTCTTAACCCTGTCACCTTATCTTTTAAAAGCACCTAATAAGAATATAATAACTTCTCATCCTTTCCTGTGGATGTCATATAGGACAACTAAGATAGCCGACGCCGCGGGTGATTGGACCGGGGAATTAGTCCGTCACTCGCCGAGAGGCCGACCGCGTGAGAAAAGACCGACGTCCTCCCGAGGAGGGGACGTCGGTCGATGGGAGGGTACTCCTCAAGGAGTATTCCGTGGGGCCGACGACTAACGACAAGTCACTCTGCTCCGGTGGTCGGTCCAACGACGAAGGCGACGTGTCGCGGGTGGGTTACAGGTGTGCGTGCTTACGCCCCTCTGTCGCCCCGGACGGAGTGGTGCGAGGAGTGCGCCGATCATAACCCACTGCCAAAAAAAAGGACAACTAAAGTGGTTTAAGCCCTATAGTCATCCGAGTACGAGACTAAGTTATAAAGAAAGTCCAAGCAGAAAAGTCAGCTGTATATGTGCTGAAAAGAAGAAGTAATTATTGATTTTTTTTTTATTGCAAACGGTGGCAAACGAGCAAACAGTACACCTGATGGTAAGTGTTGCTGCCGCTCATGGACCTTTACAAGGCCGTTGCCTACCGCGAAGAAAGCGAAGGGAGTGTGAATGCGTGCATTGAGGCTCGGTGATACCAAGGGCACCACCAAAACCCTCCACACGCAATCACCCTCAGAAAGTTGGGCTTCCGGCTCTCTCGCTCACCGAACGAAGCGCAGTAACAAATTGCTACTACTCAGACGTCGATTTTCTGCGAGAGCATGGTACTGCCCCGGACGGACCGGCCCGCGGCTGTTGACAGATAACTGTCGACAGTGTGGTCCTACCACTCCGAACGATTGTATTTATATCTTTTGAATCCATTACTAAAGAGTGTTATTAACGAATTATTTATTTTAAATATAATAATAATATACAGGCACAGTTGATAGACGAGTTGAAGCAGCAATTTGTGAACGTAATCATACAATGTTTAGCTGATCATCCAATATCTGCAGATGATCTGGAAATGTTGAAGAATAAGAATATGCCAAACAAAGAATCTATTAATTGTCTTTTTGCTTGTGTTTATAAGGCAGCGGGAATGGTAAGTTTTTAATTTCCTTTTTAAAGACATTATCTAGATGTAGCTGAGGATTTGCCAAATATACAATTAATGTTTCCTGGAATACCAGGTCTGTCGGTCTGTGAGTCAATTAATCGACCCACTCTCAACATGAGATCCTTCAATTACTGCATACTTAGTGGATGTTAGAAAAATTAAAGTTAAAGTTATTAAAGTTAAATTAAATTTAATACTACCGGCTACTATATATTTTTATACTAGCAACCCGCCCTCGCTTCGCTTCGGTTTCAGTCGCCTTACCCACGGCCTAGTTCCCGTTCCCGTGGGAATATCGAGATAAAATAAATATAGCCTATGTTACTCCCTGATATTATAGCTTTCCATTGGTGAAAGAATTTTTGTAATCGGTTCGGTGGTTTAAGCGTGAAAGCGTAAAAAACAAACAAACATTCTTACTTTCGCATTTATAATATTAGTATGGACATTCTGCTCGGTGTCATTTTACTAGGGATCATAGTCAACTATAAACATGGATTAAAATAAATAAAAAAGGTCACAGAAGCAAAATTAAAACAATTGAAATTGATAATTTATTTTAAATTGCCTTTTGGAGTTATTAATAGATAATCAAATTATATACGATAGCAAATATACCTGGTCATTTACTTATTATTATTGACATTAAATTGTATACATAGTTAATTGGGCGGCCGAGTGAAGAAAACAGCGGCATCTAAGCAGCAGATGAGATTGGAGTAACTGACGTATTATATTTAGGTAAAAATATGAAGCGAGTGTTGTTACTATCAATGATGATTATGCTAAATAATTGCTGAATCATGCTAGGTGGCAGAATCAAGTAGCTTATGAAAATAAATAAGTTCCTAACGCAAAAACAAAGGAAAAACACAGTGCATATCGCTGAAGTATCTCTCAATAGCGAATTACCGTGTGATGACAATACTATTCACCACCTGTGGGTGTCGTAAAAGATGACTAGAAGATCAAATATGCATATAACATCTATGCAACGGATACAATCTCCAAATAAAACTCTATAAGTCTGACCAGAAGTGTCATAGTATGTTAATTTCCCTTCTATTGTGGAGGAGGATCGAATCCAAGAGTGGAATTTATATGAGCCGAAAGGAAATAATCTCTTAGTTGTTGTATTCACTGTTTGTTTGACTGACGATTGCAATGACAAATAGTTTTGCTCAAAAATTACGCAAGGTCGACGGCGATAAATAACAATATCCAATTACACGCTTTACGCTCACTGTATAAAGGTTGGCTCATTACAGCTAATGCCTCTTTTCGCCGGAAACGGATTTTCTATGACTTTGATGACGCTCGCCTCTATAATTACATTTAAAAATATATATTGTTAGCTTTTAGTTTTTTTTTTGTAAAATAATATTGTATTTACTATTGTGTTGTAATTTATTCGGTAATCGCATATGTGCAAATATATGTATCAACTAGCAACCCGCCCCTGCTTCGCTTCGGTTTCAGTCGTCTTTCCTGAATAGTTCCCGTTCCCGTGGGAATACCGGAATAAAATATAGCCTAGTTTACGCCCTGATATTATAGCTTTCCATTGGTGAAAGAATTTTTGAAATCGGTCCAGCCGTTTTGAAGATTACCCGGAATAAACAGACAGACAGACAGACAGACAAAAATTTTTTAATGTGTATGTATTTTAGGCATAGGTGTCGTGCAAATAACCGTGTGAGCATGAAAAAAGCCTATTATTTTGACATTACAAACAGACACTCCAATTTGATTTATTGGTATAGATTAGCAGTCATTTCTACTTATTATTATCGATATGTATACTTAAACATCAATTCTTTTTGAATTTTTCTGTTTGGAAATCTAAGATGTGGAATTATTAACAAGCAAATAAGCATGCTAGTTCATATACAACTTCTTTAATTTTCATCCCCTTCTAAACGTCGAACTATTTTGAAACTTCGCACACTTATCAAGGACTGATGACACTGTCCTAATAATTTGTCTCATTATACTTCGAGTATTAGCAATTTTTTTAGTCACACTAAAGAAATATTCGTATCCCTATTCTCCGCAACGCATTTTAGTTCGATTATCAAAAAAAGCGTATTGTTATTATTTTTTTAAACTAGCAACATTATTTTTATACGTGGTTTACTTATCTGTTTAAAGAGGTAAGAATTCAATGTATACCAAATCCTTACTTTCCTGTGGGAATCATATACACTAGGTAAGACGAGAACACTGGCGAAGTGAGCAGGAGCATGCTTCTGCAAATATCACTAAGTGCAGTCGCTAACTCGCATGCCAATGGTCGCTATAAACTATTATTTTCCATTCGTGGATAGGCCTTTTTTCTAGCAGTATTGAAAATGTAAATTTCTCAAGTACTATGTTTATATATTTGGGAAGTCAACAACTAGTTTTTCTCTACTGACAAAGGCTAAATGAAAAAGAAAAGCAAAGCAAGCAAGCCTAATGAAAAAGAAAAGCAAAATAAGTAAAAGTACGCAACTGATTACTCATCTTAGGCTCTAGACTAGACCTTATCGATATAATTACTAGACCTTATCAATATAATGCATGGTCTAAAACTGAGTACAGTAGAAAATGTTACAATCGCCCTTGATAAGAAGGATTTTTAATTCCTTTTTAATAAAATAGAGCCATAAAAACCGTTAGTTGATATCTTATGGCTTTAAAGATATATGAGCGAGTCTTTAAAACTATTTCTTTTTTAGAGTCTTTTGAAGCAAAATATGTGTATATTACTTTAGTCAAATTATAGTTTGACTATATCTAGGTTTACTAAAGATCTAAATTTTAATTGAAACTGTTTACCTAATTGCTTCACTATCATGGTATACTAAGATAATTTGAATTCCGTTGTGGATGAGGCCCAACAGTGCATATGAGCTGAGAAGCGGTATAAAAGTTTTATATCAAAATATCCCTACATAAACAACGTCGGCCTCCTAGAAAGACAAATACCTATGGACCGATTTTTATTTTCTATTTAACTCCTTCGCTTCAATTATACTCATAATTTTCTTCATCGTCGCTCAAGAGGCCTCTTCTTTTTTAAAAGGCCACACTTACCTAAAGACCTTGTATTGCGGAGACTTTACAAATATACAATTACATACGGCACGAATTACATTCAGATTCTGAACAACAATTTATGGATCGCAAATAGTATTATCCTGTATCTGGATAGAACTAGGCACACTTGGCATAGTTAAGACACCTCAGATATCTTAACCACTATATACAGCACCTCTGCAGTCCAAGTTTATTTTATAATCATAATTTCAGATGAACGAAGAAGGACAACTTTGGATTGAAGGTGTGAACAAAATGTCTGAGAAATATCTGTCAGATGATCCTGTTAACATGCAAAAAAGTCTTGAATTTACAGAGGCTTGTAGAAACGGTAATTTTGAAACGCTTTTTATTTGCAATATATTTTCTATTGATATGTACTGAAAGCAGCAAGCTAACCGTCGCAATTCTGTAGGAATAAAGCTGAAAAGCCCCAATATGATGGAGCACTGTTTATTTAAAATTAGATGGAAACATTCAAAATGTAATTTATTAATCTAGTTGAGATTGTTAGATTACTTATTTGCATTATCATATGTGATTTTTTTTTAATTCCTCATTATTCTTCACTGCTGGGCTCAAACCTCCTCCGCATAGAGTGGGAAATTAACCTACCACGTTGGTCAGACGGGTGAGTATAGCATTTTCGAGTTTTCCTTCTCTTGCATAGACGTTGAATGTATATTATATCCCTTAGTCATCTTTTACGACATCCACAGGCAAGATAGGGGGTGGTGAATTGTATTGTTACTCGGTCACCACTTACAAGATGACAATGATGGTGGAGTAACAGGCTATGTTTTACCTATTGTCTTTATCAGCTAATGCTATATTATAATAACAAAAATATTTGTATCAAATATATTTAAAGCAACAAATTACTAATTAAGAGTATATCTCCTTATTTTCTTTTAGTAAATGATGTCACGGTAAATGATGGCAATAAAGGCTGCGAACGAGCAGCTTTAATTTTGCAGTGTACCATGCAGAAGGCTCCATTTGTAAGTTAATCAAAACCTCTGAAGAACAAATCTTAAACTAGCCTAGATAAGACAGTCTAAAAAAGTGCTATCCCACTTCCCAAATTAAATAGGGCTTATAGAAACAGTATAGGTTGAATCAATCTCGCAAAGAGTTCAGCGCATGGATTCAATTCAGTGGATCAATTTTCGAAAAATTTAGGACTATATAGGCCAATATTCCACAGAGTTGAACAAAATATGCGAGTCTATGACCGTGTATGTTGCTAAGTACTGACAATGACTTGCGGTACAGAAATGTAGTCGTGTTGAATACTGGCCTCATACTCTGAATTTTTCTACGAAATGAATTTGGTTTTAAACTATAAGTGCACGAGAACATAAATCTTAAAGTATGAAGAATTAGTACGCTGAAAAGACACGCGATTCACGATCCGACGATTGTTAAGGAAGAAAAGATCTTGAATGGCGAACACATTAAATGTTTTATTTTCTAAACCATATATCAAGTACATACTTTTTTCGAAATCCTGAACAAATAATGCTCCTTTATTTTTTGTTATATATATATTATTTCATATATTAGGTTATACTTTTTGACCTAAAGATATATTTTTTTAATTTTTAAGATAACTAATGAGCTGCTGTCATTTAAAATAACTATTAAATGACAGCTTATTATACAGTTCAAAGTTTTCGTAAAGTCCTACCATATAGCGCTGTACAATCGTTTTCTGCATAGCTACACCTTTCTCATACTTATTTCATCATCATCACCATCACCATAACCGTAATCATCCTGCTCTTATCTCAATTACGAGGTCGACTCAATAGTTATATCGTTAAATTCATTGGTAATAGTTTTACGACCGACTGCCTGCCTGATGTTAGATCTCTTTGAGAAACTAATTGTTGGCCAAACCAAATAATATAGTCAGAACTATGTAAAAAGCTCTTCGTCATCTTTTACGATACTTAAGAGCAATGTAAATGTTCGTAGTATTCATAGCCAGCACGTGACAAATGTTTGTCATACTTATTTATCTTACTTATGCAATTTTTTTTCAATTCAAAGTTATGAATGTAAAATTTTTGTTCTTGTTTTCAGTTCGACATCGTATGAGTCGAAAATCTACAATTGCGCAGTGAAAAGGGAATTAAATTTACTATAAATTAAAATAAGCATATATAAGAAACGTGTAAAGCATCCAAAGTTTAGGTCTACGCTAGTTACATATTTATTAAATATGGAAGCAATGTTAACTTATATGAGCTTAATTAATCTTTATCTCATTATAAACATCAGAAATCATTATCTTTTATTCTGTATGATCATTATGTTAATAAAATGCATATAAAATATTTTTCGATTACTATTTAACTCGTAATTTTTATTATTTGTACAAAAGAAGAGTTAATATATAAATAAGTCCTTTCATATTTCTCTTGACGTAAATGCTTCGAGAAGGTATGAAAGGCTAACATACTAGACGGGCCATTGATGACAAAGACGGATACCGGTGGCCCGCCCGCATGGCGTATTATAGCCTAACTTAACCAATAATTAATAGGTACTGTGTATGGCAGGTTATGAGTCATGCCGTGCCCTCCGTTGCTGTGCATGGATCGAACGGGGTGTGATTATACTATAGCCGTCCCAAAAATATTACATACCATTTAATGCTTACAGCATTAAACACAACACCTTGTAAATTAGTGAACATTATTGATTAAGGTCCGTGTGGTAGCAGAGTAAGAATACAATTCACCACGTCTCGCCCATGGGTGTCAACATATGTGCAAAAACTCGAAATAAAACCCTATACGGACACGTCTGACCAACGTGGTTATAGTAGATAACTTTCCCTCCTATTATGGAGGAGGCTCGAGTCTAACAGTGGGCTGATATGAATGAATTAATTGGTTAATTGAAAGTATGCATCTATCGCTATATTAATATTAATCTCAGTGGTCACAGGGAGACAATTCACCAACCTCTATCTTTCTCGTGACTGATAATGGGTGGTAATCTATATGATACTAAACATACGTGTTATTCAACATCATCATCAACCTGCTCTTATCTCAATTAATTGGGGTCGACTCAATATGTCCCCTTCTTCCATACAACCAGTGCCAGATTAAAGTAACTTCATGGCCTAAGTAATCTTTCTCCTTGGGTCCCCTTATCCGTAAGTGAACTAAAAATAATGAATAAAAAAATATATATCTATACCAATAAATAAAATTGGAGTGTCTGTTTGTAATGTCAAAATAATAGGCTTTTTTCATGCTCACACGGTTATTTGCACGACACCTATGCCTAAAATAGCAATTCAAAAATTTTTGTCTGCCTGTCTGTCTGTTTGTTCCGGGTAATCTTCAAAACGGCTGGACCGATTTCAAAAATTCTTTCATCAATGGAAAGCTATAATATCAGGGCGTAAACTAGGCTATATTTTATCCCGGTATTCCCACGGGAACGGGAACTACGCGGGTAAAACGACTATAACCTATAACCGAAGCGAAGCGAGGGCGGGTTGCTAGTTTAAAATAAAACTACGGCTTTTATCGCGTTTGTATTTGATTTTTGATTGCCCGACGTTTCGAACACTTTGCAGCGTTCATGGTCACAGGCAGATTAAGATGTCTCACGTCCAACAAGTCATCTTATTACAGAACTTTATAATTATGTACCCGATGATACAGAAAATTTGTTATTAAATTTATTAAATTTTGACTCACATTTTATTACTTTATATATAAATCGGCTAGGGTCTATATATATGGCGCCGGCTGCGCCCGTCGCGGCTGCTGCGCCCGTCGTGGCTTCTCCGCTGCCTCCCCTTGTCGTAGTCCCTCCGCCGGCTCGTGGCCGCGGTAGACCTCGGAAGGGGGAGGAGCCGCCGCCCGACGAGGTGCATGGCGTGTCGGAGTCGGCGATACGCGTCATCCTAGCCCGAGTAGGGCTAATGATGGATGCGCCTATCGAGGCCGTAGCGGCCAGGCTCCCGCCTGAGCCGCCCCTCCGACCGCCGCTCGCCGCGGACAAGACGAGGCGGCCGCAAGCGTCGGCTCCCACCCCGCTGCCCTGTCAAGGTGGCCCCGTGGTGAGCTACGCTGCGGCCGCGGCGGGACCCAAAGGGGCCAAGAAGGCCGGCAAGGCGCCGGCTCCCGCCAAGGCCGGGCCGCGGCCGGCGCCAGCGATTGCACCGCAGGCGTCGGCCGGCGAACCCGCGACTGCGCCTGCTGCGCTCAGCGTCGCTGCCAGGCTCGAACAGGGCTGGCGGGTGGCTGAGCGTAGCAGGAAGGCACGCGGCCAAAAGCGGAGAGCGGCGGCCAAGAGTGCCGCTGTGACCGCCGCTCCCCAGGCGGGAGCCGGCGGAAAGGGGAAAAGGTTGCGTAGGGGCCTCAAGTCGCCGAAGACGGCTGCGGTGGTAATCACCGTACTGCCTGAGGCGGCTGAGAGGGGCCTGAAATATGAGGCCGTCCTAAGACGCGCCCGGCGGGAGCTGGACGTCTCCGACATCGGGGGCGTCGAGGCGAGGACCCGCAAGGCCCGGACAGGGGCTCGAATACTCGAGTTCCCTGGGGCTGAGGGCGCGAAGACGGCCGATAGTTTGGCCACGATGCTGAGAGGGCTGTTCGGGCCAGAGGATGGAGTCCGAATCGCCAGGCCCGTCAAGTGCGCAGATATGCGCCTCACGGGTCTGGACGATTCCGTGGCGGTGGAGGACATCCGGGAGGCCATTATGGCGCGTACCGGGTGTGCCTCGGACACCGTCCGGATTGGCACCATCCGCCCTGGTCCGGGCGGTGTCGGTGCTGTCTGGGTGCAGTGCCCAGTGGAGTCGGTCAAGCAATTGGCCGACTCAGGCAGGCTCCTCGTGGGCTGGAGTTCGGCGCGGGTAACCGTGCTGGAGCCCTGGCCTGCGAGGTGTTATAAATGCATGGCGGTCAGGCATACCCGACCGACATGCAGAAACTGCTTTGACTGCAGCGGGCTATGTTTCCGTTGCGGTCAGGCTGGACACCAGGCGGCATCGTGCTCTGCGGTGCCCCACTGCCCCGCGTGTGCGGCGGGCAATAGGCCTGCCAAACACCGCATGGGCTCTGGGGACTGCAGACTCCCGGCATCGGCCCCGAAGGGGCGGGGCGGCCCATCGACCGGGCCAGCCCCCGCTCCGAGCGCGGCCCGATCGCCCGTTAGCGCGGAGGAGGTGACGATGGATACGGACCGTTAATGGACCCCGTATCCATTCGTCTCCTCCAGGCCAATCTCAACTACTCCGCCGGTGCGCAGGACGTGTTCCTGCAAGCCATGGCGGAGTGGTTGATAGGAGTAGCCGTAGTCGCGGAGCCGTACGTGGTTCCCAACCGGATTAACTGGTTGGGTAGCACCGATGGCACCGTGGCAATCGTCGCCTCCACGTCGTGGCCTTCGTCGTCTCTGACCCTTAGGGACAGGGGCGTCGGATACGTCGCGGCGGACTGGGGGGAGATTACGCTCTTCGGAGTTTATCTCTCCCCTAACTGGAGTGTGACCGATTTCGAGGCCTTCCTCACCATCATGGAGGCCTCGTTACGGCGACTGGCATCGCGCCAGGTCTTCGTCCTGGGGGACTTTAACGCCAAGTCCGTGGCGTGGGGGTCCCCTAGGACGGATGACCGAGGACGGGCGATCGAGGAGTGGGCGGTGGCACTGGGCCTCTGTTTGCTGAACAGGGGCTCGGTGCATACGTGCGTGCGACAACGGGGCGGGTCGATAGTGGACCTTTCGTTCGCTAGCCCCGAGGTCGCCACACGCGTGGGGAGCTGGCGCGTCGTGGAGGAGGTGGAGACCTTGTCGGACCACCGGTATATCCGGATGGAGGTCTCCCCTGCAATCCCGACGCCCAGCAGGGGTCACGGGGCGGATGGGCGTCCTGCGTTCCCGCGATGGGCTGTGGGTCGCTTAGACCGGGACCAGCTGGCGGAGACAGCCATCGTATACTCGTGGCTGTCCTCTGCCCACCAATCGGACGGGGTGGACGCCGAGGCTGGCCGCATCCGCAGTGCGTTGACGCAGATCTGCGATGCGGCCATGCCCCGGGTACGGCGTCTGCCCCCGCGGAGGGGTGTCCACTGGTGGTCCCGGGAGCTGGCGGATCTCCGGGCCGCGTGTATCCGCGCCCGGAGGGCCTACACCCGCAGCCGGCGGCGCCATCGCGACGCGGAGCGGGAGGCCGTGCTTTACGAGGGCTAACGCAATGCGCGGTCGGCCTTCAGGCTGGCCGTCCGCTCCGCCAAGGACGTCAGTCGGCAGGAGATGCTGGACGGTCTCGACCGTGACCCCTGGGGATGCCCCTATCGCGCGGTGCCGAATAGGCTACGCGCGCGGGGCCCTCCCCTCACCGAGACTCTCCAGTCCGGCCTTCTCACCCGGGTCATCGAGGACCTGTTCCCGCGGCGGGCGGAACACACGCCCCCGGTCATGGCTCCGCCAGACACTGACCGGGAGGCCGACGACGACAGTGTTCCGCCCATCACGGAACCCGAGATGGGGGTGGCGGTGACGCGCATGCGCGGAAAGTCTACCGCCCCCGGGCCCGACGGTGTTCCTAACCGCGTGCTGGCCCTGGTCCTCGAACACCTGGGACCCCGCCTCAGGGAGCTGTTCGACGCGTGTTTAGCGTCCGGACGGTTCCCTGGGTGCTGGAAGGAGGGAAGGCTGGTGCTCCTGCCGAAGCCGGGACGGTCTCCGGAGTCGCCTTCGGCCTACAGGCCTATCGTGCTGCTCGATGACACGGGCAAGCTACTGGAGAGGGTGGTAGCTGCCCGCATCGAGCAGCACCTCGTCGGCACGGGGCCCGATCTGTCGGACGCCCAGTTTGGGTTTAGGAGGGGTCGTTCGACGATCGCGGCTCTGTTGCGCCTGAGGGCCGTGGCGACTGAGGCCGTCACCGGCGGGGGAGTGCTGTTGGTGGTGTCCCTGGACATCACCAACGCATTCAATAGTCTGCCATTTAGCTGCATCAGGGAGGCGCTCCGGTATCACGGGGTGCCAGTTTACCTGAGGCGGCTAGTGGCAGATTATTTGGAGGGGCGCAGCGTCCTCTGCACCGACCGAGCAGGGGACGTTGTGCGGACGCCCATGACGTGCGGTGTCCCACAGGGGTCGGTCCTCGGACCCACCCTGTGGAACATCGGCTACGACTGGGTGTTGAGGGGGAGCCTCCCGCCCGGTCTGGGCGTGATTTGTTACGCCGACGACACGCTCGTCACAGCCCGCGGTGGGACGCTAGAAGAGGCGGTAAGTCTGGCGACCTCGGGTACCGAGGAGGTCGTCAGGCGGATCGAGGCGCTGGGGTTGAGGGTCGCCCTGGACAAGACGGAGGCCCTCTTGTTCCATGGGCGCACTATGAGCCCTCCCATCGGCGTCTCGATCACCGTCCACTCGGTCGACATCAGCATCCGGGCCCATATGAGGTACTTGGGCCTGGTGCTCGACGGGCGATGGTGGTTCCGGGAGCATTTCCGTAGGCTCGCTCCGCGGCTCGTCGGCACGGCGTCCGCCCTATCGTGGCTTATGCCGAACGTGGGCGGACCGAGCGCTGCGTGCCGACGGCTGTACGCGGGGGTCATCTGGTCGATGGCCCTGTACGGCGCACCGGTGTGGGCGGGGTCCATGACCGTCCGACTTAGGGCCCTTCTGTGGCGACCACAGAGGGTCATGGCGGTCAGGGCCATCCGCGGATACCGCACGGTGGCGATGGAGGCAGCGTGCCTATTGGCCGGGACTCCCCCGTGGGACCTGGAGGCGGAAATGCTCGCCGAGTTGTATTGGCGGGTGTCGGGGGTGCGCGGGGAGGGCGGTGTGATCTCGTTAAGGGATCTCACCGCCTGGCGCGTTGACGCCCGCCGAGACGTCATTGCCCGTTGGGCAGTCCGGCTGGAGAGGCCTCGGTTCGGGGTGCGAACCGTGGAGGCCTTCCGGCCGGTGCTGATGCAGTGGTTGGAGAGGCGGCACGGGGTGCTCTCCTTCCGACTGGTGCAGGTTTTGACGGGGCATGGGTGCTTCGCCAAATACCTGCACAAGGTCGTTAGGAGGGAGAGTACACCGTCCTGCCACCACTGCGATTGCGACGAGGACACGGCGCGCCATACGCTCGAGGCCTGCGGGGCTTGGGCAGTGCAGCGCTGTGAACTCGTCGCAATCATCGGTACGGACCTGACGCTGCCGGCTATCGCTAGGGCGATGGTCGACAGCGTCGGGAATTGGGACGCGGTCGCAGCCTTCTGCGAGACAGTGATCTCGCGGAAGGAGGCGGCGGATCGCCTGCGTGAGGAGCGCAGCCTCGATGAGGAGATCCGCCGCCGGCGACTGGGGCGGCGCAGGCGCAACTATCTGCGCCTCATGCCGCCCTAGCCGAGGCCGCGGGTGACGTGACCGGGGATTAGTCCGTCACCCGCCGAGAGGCCGACCGCGTGAGGAAAGACCGACGTCCTCCCCGAGGGGGGGACGTCGGTCGATGGGAGGGTACCCCAATAGGGGGTATTCCGTCGAGCCGACCACTGACGACAAGTTAACGCTGCTCCAGTGGTCGGCCCAACGACGAAGGCGACGTGGTTTTCGGGTGGGTCGCGGGAGTTGCGTGCTTAAGCCCCTCTGTCGCCCCGGACGGAGTGGTGTGGAGGCGCGCCGACCGCGGCCCACCCACAAAAAAAAAAAAAGGGTCTATATATATGTAGACCCTAGCCCTATAGGGCCCTATATAGCCCTATAGAGTCTATATATATATATATATAGACCCTAGCCGAGGCCTAGTCCGGTAGCTAGGCCTAGTCCGGGTGACTGGACCGGAGATTTATTTCGTCACATGCCGAGAGGCCGACTGCGCGACGCGTAAGGAGAGGGTACTCCGTGACCGGGGTATTCCATTGCGCCGACTACTGAAAACAAGGAACTCTGCACTGATGGTCGGCCCAACGATGAAGGCGACGTGCCACGGGTGGATAAAGCGGCTGCGCGGCGCTCCTCTGTCACGTCGCCCAGGATGGAGCTGGGCAGTGAGAGAGCTGAGAGAGCTGATCATAAAACTTTTGCCCACTCCCTTTACTTACTTCCCGGTAAGCAGTGGCCTAGCAAAGGTCCATGAGCGGCAGTATCACCTACCATTAGGTGTGGTTTCCTTGTTTGTACAGCAACAGCAATAAAAAAAAATGTACTAAAAATTACAGATTTTTTCACATCACAGCCTTATGGTAGGAAGAACTGTTCTATCGCAATGTTTTTTGCAAATTTAGAAACGTACAATTAACAGGTATGAATCTGGATGTACCAGACTTCGAACAATTATTTGTAGATAACAGATAAATGTCCCGTGTAGAGAACGAATGTATTTAGATATTCAGCACGAGAGGTTGGTACTTACACCACATCTAGGCAATCATAAAAATAAACATTTACCAACGGCATGACCATCTTGTAACAGTATGTATTTGACAGCTAGTAAGTTAGTTTTTTATTGTAGGAACGGTGTAAGGAAATAATTCACTACCCCATTTATTGCTTGGCGGTGTAATAAAGGACGATAAAAAGCGATGTGATATGCTGATACCATAACTGCAACGAAAGCAAAAATGGATATAAAACCCTAAACCAAGCGTCGATGACCAGCGTGGTATAGTAGGTAAATTTTCCTCCCAACATGGAAAAGATCTAAGCCGAGTAGTAAGATGCATATGAACTGAGACGAAGTTAGACTTGGGGGTACAACGTACAAGTTATCAATACATATAATTTTTTGAATTCTAATAGTGTGCTAAGTCCCACCAGGCTGGCCACGGACGTCAAAGACTCAATATCAGTGGTCAGCCTAATGGCGAACGGGAGGTAATACTACGGTTATGGGGCCGCACGCCACCCTTTCCCACCCCGGAAGGAACGGACGACGTGTGTGCAGATCATAACCTGCCTATTTTGAAATCTACAGCCATTTTTTTCTAAATTATATCATGTTTTAATTTCGTCATTGTAAGAGCTGTCTTTCTAGCGTAGTTCCAGTCTCGCTTGCTATTGAGCGTTGCGTCACAAAATATACGATTGTAATTGGTTATTATAGACAATAGTCTATGATGACTAATTCAGAATTCAAACAGGAGCTCAAAATTTAACATCCCGTGATGTCGCTTATACTATTCAGTCAACTAGGCAATCTCCAAAATAATCTGAAATATTATTTTAATTGACGCTTAGTTCATGTTACCGCCGGATACGAACGAAGAGATTGTATCAGCCATAGATCGCAAAAAAAAATACTCATTGAACCAAATTAATTCTATAATTTCATATAAAAACAAGTTTATTGTTATCACTAATAGGTAATTTCATTTAATATCTGCATTGTAATTATATTTCGCATGTATATAAAGAGAAGTACATTTAATAATACATTGTCAATTTCATGTTTGTGGTAGATATAGCAAAGCTGTTTTGTCAATTATGTGCAAAATCACACTACTACTTATGCTAGCAATATGCTACTGTGTACATGTAAGTACTCGTAATATGCTTTATTTATCATCCTCACGGCTCACATAAATCCAACTTTTGGGTTTGAGCCTTCTCCACAATGGCAGGGAATTTGATCTTCTAAACCACGCTGGTTAGATTAGGTTGGCATAGAGCTTTCCTTCTCTTGCATATATGCTACTTGGATATCGTAATCCCTTAGTCCTCTTTGACGATACCCACGCGCAAAAAAGAGAGTGATAAATTGTATTTTTATTCCGTCACTACACGGAAGCTTTAATATAATTAGAAGAAAAATCATAAACAGGTTAAAACCATGTTTATTTTCTTTACCATTATACACTTATTTTCCATCTTCTCAGATTAAATTCATGAATAGAAGGTTTGGCATAGGTCTCCCAATGAAAGTGCCACTCAGGACGGTCCTGAGCCACTTGCATCTAACAGTTCCTTGCGAGTTTTATCGACCTACGCTTAGTTGTCCGATACGTGGTCGAAAAGTCAAAGTCGCTCAACGTGCCATGGAGAGGGCTATGTTCGGTATTTCTCTACGTAATAAAATCCGGAATACGGCAATCTGTAGCGGACATAGTCCGCAGGATTAGCACGTTGAAATGGCAATGAGCAGGCTTCCTTGGGGAAGAAAGGTTCTCGAGTGGCGACCACGAATCGGACAACGCAGCGTAGGACGACCCCCTACTGGTGGTCTGACGACATCTTGAAAGTTAAAGACAATTTATAAAATGATTATTTCTTCAAAGGGTCTCACGGAAGAAGAAGTTAAAATGCAACTGACAAAATTAATAATGAAATGCAATAAGGATTCTGCTGTAGATATGGCGGAGTTAATGGATCTACAGAAGTATGTAGTGCCTACTAAGATGAAAACGAAGTGTCTTCTGGCTTGTGCATACAAAGAATCTGGAGTCGTTAGTATTATAGTCCTAATAAGCTTCTGTTATATTACCTGAGCTAATATATCACAAAACTCTACTGGATTCTCCGTATCGCCTTATACACGTCCCATTGCCGATCTCGAGCCTCCTCCCCAACAGGAGGGAAATTGACTTACTACATCATGTTCGTCAGACATGTTGGCATAAGGTTCTATTTCAAGTTTTCAAGTAGCTACCCACCATCATTTGGGCGGGCCCTGATACTACAATCATAATCTGAGAAGTTTCTCTTTTAACTTTAGTCTTATTTGTGTATGAATAGGGAATTCTAAAGTTAATATTTTCACTCGTTCTTTAACGAATCATAACTCACATTACACATATTATGTAGCAAAATAATGGATGTAGCAAATGCTTATTATTATACGATTTAACTATTATAATAAGAGATATAGATCTATACTTTTAAGTGCTTATCCACGATGTCTCTAGATGTGTATCTAACATAAGTATAAATATATTACAGATGACACAAACTGGATTATATGATATCGACTATGCATACAAAATAGCTGAAAAAATGAAAAACGGAGACGAAAAAAGATTAGAAAATGCGAAGAAAGTTGCTGATATTTGCGTCAAAGGTATATTTATTTTGCTTCAAATTTTACACATAAAGAATAATTAATGCACCCTTTATTCAATAGTAATATAATTATGTTTTAGTAAATGAGGCAACAGTTTCTGATGGAGAAAATGGCTGTGACAGGGCGGCGTTGATCTTTAAATGTACCGTGGATAACGCTCCCAAGGTTGGTAAAAATGTAATCATTAATAGCTAAAAGTCACATAACATTTACTTCATTTCATTTAGTAATTACTTTCTTCTTCTACTACCGTGCCCCCATGTTAATTCACTCGGATAGAAAAATCGAAGTTCCATCTGCTATATTATCATCATCATCATTTCAACTCATATAAGTCTCACTGTAGGGCTTTTTTTGGGGTGGGCTGCGGTCGGCGCACTCCTCGCACCACTCCGTCCGGGGCGACAAAGGGGCGTAAGCACGCACACCCGCAACCCATCCGAACACCACGTTGCCTTCGTCGTTGGGCCGACCACCGGAGCAGGATTACTTGTCATCAGTGGTCGGCCCAACGGAATACCCCATAGTGGGGTACCCTCCCATCGACCGACGTCCTTCAATTTCAATTTCAATTCATTTTCTCGGGGACGTCGGTCTTTCCTCACGCGGTCGGCCTCTCGGCGGGTGACGGACTAACTCCCCAGTCACGTCACCCATGGCCTCGGCTAGGGCGGCATGACAACCCACCACAAAAAAAAAAATGGGCGGCATGACTCACTGTTGGGCTCGAGCCTTCTCCACAGTAGGAGGGAAATTGAACTTACTATACCATCCTGGTCAGACAGGTTGATACCATTCTGCTATATATATCATAGTTAATGTAAACTTTTCTTTCATTGAGGAGTAGACTTGTACCCAATAGTAAATAAGATATAAGGGAATAAAGATAGTAACATGTCTCCGTACTGGCAGTTTGGTCACTCTTTGCGTTTACAGTGTAGTGTTCTTATGACCTTTTTTTAAAGGTATTTTCAAAACCCTTGCAATAATGAAAAATCTTTGTGTTGAATAGGGCTGCATCTTTTCAGTTCACACAAGTTTCACTGTTGGGCTCGCGTCTTCTCTACAATAGGAGAAAAATTTACCTATTACACCGCGCAGACAGGCATGTTGGCATAGAGTTTTATACCGAATTTCCTTTTTCTTACATCGATGTTATTTACATATCATATCCCTTAATGATCTTTTACGACACTTATGGGCCGTAGATGTCGTAAAAGAAGGGTGTTCAACTGTATTCATAATCTGTCACCATACGGAAAACGGAGGACTTCGGAAACGTACAATTAGCAGACAAACGATACCCAGACTTTGAAACATCGTCTGTGATTGGCATACAGGGCTGTTCTTTTTTTGGCTGGTTAGGGTGTAGACGTACGCCGCCCATTCCGTCCGGGGCAGCGCGTAGCCCCATAATAACCTGACGTATTCCCTCTCGATCGTCATTAACGAGTTCTTGACGTCCGTGGCCGGCCCCACAGATTATCCTTTCGGGTATCATCTTCCGTTAAAGTCCCGGTGGCAACCAACGGTGCTGCCGGGACGTCACCCTCGCAACATGACATGACACTCAGCATGAGAGGCCTCTGATACCATTCATATGCCACTTGTGTAATAAAATAACATCGTAACAAGAAAAATGATACTTGGAATAAAATCATATTTCAATTTCAACCCACTGGCCAACGTGAGAGAATGAGATCTATCCCAAGAATAAGAAAATAAAAATAAGACATTCATCCTTTATCATCATTTCAGCTAATCTAACTCCCACCGTTGGGCTCGACCCTTCTTAGGAGGGAAATTGAGCTACTATACCACGCTGGTCACACTTGTTGGTATAGGGTTTCATTTCGAGTTTGCCTTCTCGTGCATAGGTGTTGTATATCTTAGATGTTCTCTTATCATGGATGTTAAATCCCTTAGTCGTCTTTTACGACATCCACGGGCAAGATAAAGAATGGTGAATTGTATTCTTACTCCGTCACCGCACGCTAAAATATAATTACACATAAAACATTAAGATTTAAATAATAAATTTATATAAATTGCCAATTCTTTGTTTGTTTCAGTATGGATTCAAGTTATAAGCAGAATCCGGAGAGATCCAATTGAAGAAGTATGTAATGCTCCACATTTATGTTTTAAATTCATTATTTTAAAAAACATTTAAATAATTTGTGAAAAGTATATGATATTTATAATAAATAAGTGAAGTTTGTATGTGTAAGTGAAGCTTTGTTAAAACCTAAATATCTTAACTAACATGGTTGGTTATGGTCCAAATTACGTATATCCTTTACGAGTTGACTCATGGCATCGACTAACAAATCACCACGAGAATAGGCAGGAGCACTTGATCTATTTCTATTGCGACCATATTTTTTACATCAAAATAAGACGCTTGAGTAATTGTCCCATTTTTTTTAGGTCAAAACGACATACGTATAGAAATAGTTAAATATATGAAATTCACATTCAAATCCTTTATTATGTATAAAGCCCGCGGGGGCACTTACATATTGTCAATATTTTTGTTACATTTTACCTTAAATTATTACCGAATCGGAACGCGACCGCACTGAGAAGATCCGGCAAGAAACTCAGTGGGATTGTTTTCTTTTTATTCATTTACTATTTTTATTTAAGTAAAATATTATACAACATGTCTATTAATAGCTCCAGTGTGATGCCTTTCGAACTATCATACAATCATCATCATCTCAGCGCATATACGTCCCACTGTTGGGCTAGGGCCTCCTCCATAATGGAAGGGTAATTGACCTACTATACCACGCTGGTCAGACGTGTTGGTATAGGGTTTTATTTCGAGTTTTCCTTCTCTCGCATAGATGTTATATGAGTTTTATATCCCTTAGTCGTCTCGTGCGATCACCCACGGGTAAGATAGGGGGTGGTGAATTGTATTCTTACTCCGTCACCACACGGATTATCATACAATACAGTTATTAAATATAATGAAAGAGTACCATGGCTGGACCAGATCCCGCAAGCGGCACCAGTTACGAGTTAACCACTAGAGCAGCCATCACTCGCCTTAACCACAATGTAGGGAAGGGAGTGACCCCCTCCCATTGGAGTCTATTATCTATAGTGATGCCTAAAAAGGTGGTTGATTCCACAAGGTCCACACCATTCATTTGAACATTGGTTCCCATTTGTCTCACACTGGGTGTAGTAAATTTAATACATTTAGTTTTTGTCTCATTTAGAAGTTGAATTGTTAGAATTAAACCAATGAACAACGTTAGACAGTGCATTGTTCACATGGTCATAGTTAAGCATTTGTCTCTTAATTTAAAAAATTAAAAGCTAAAATAATTAAAAGGAACAAGAACACGTGAAAAGTACTATAGGAATAGGTAAAACGACGAAAGGACTGGACTGAAAATCTAATAAAAAAAACAAAAACACATATTTATTAGTATAACAAATGATCGTTTATGCCATGTTTGCAAAAACGAGATATTTTTATATAACTCGGTACAACGGGACAGAGAACCTGAAAACGGAACGTAAGGTCACATTATCACCACTGACGACAAGTCACCCTGCTCCGGTGGTCGGCCCAACAACGAGGTAACGTGGGTACGGGTGGGTTATGGGCCCGCGCGCCGTCCTTTCATCGCTCCGGACGGAATGGACCGCGCGTGCGCTTACCATAGCCCACCCATAAAAAAAAAGGTCACATTATCTATTCCGTACCATATCTAATTATAGGCGGCGATAAGCTATCAATGAACAGACGGATGTACGTCGTTTAGTAGACCACTACGCGGAACTCCAGCGATACTACGCACTACGCATATGTTGTGTAGCAGTAGTATCAATTTCTTATTGCAGTTGATTTGGTGAGCGTGAGAGCCCCAACTCCAACTTTCTGAGAGTGTTTGCGTGTGGTGGCCTTTAGTACCTAAGGAACGTACCCATACTACGTGACCCGTTTTGAGCGGGGTCCTTAAAATACTACTTTTAGTCACAAGAGTGGGGGGAGGTGTCTCAGGTTTTTGTTACGTAGTCGATTTTACAGAGAAAAATCTCGTATTTTTTTACCTATATTCGAATAATTTCTCATAATATATAATTCACTAGTAATTTAAGTATGCATGCAGTCTTATGCAATAAAGACGAGTATGAGCCAAATATTTTTTTTCTTCACATTTTGCCTGTTAATTGATTAAGTCACAATTATGAATTACTACGTGAAAAATAAGGTAGAGGAGGCGGTTTTGGCATATACTACGACTGGTCACTGGGGGGAGGGAGGGGTCGAAAAAATCTAAAAAAATAGGTCACATAGCATGGGTATGTTTCCTAATGGCTTTAGTATCGCCGAACCTCATTACACACATTCACACTCCCTTCACAATCTTCACGGTATGTAGCGACCTAGCAAAAGTCCATGAGCGGCGGCATCACTTATTCTCAGGTGTGCTGTTTGCTCGTTTGCCACCAAGTATAGTAGTAATAAAAATGTTAGTATTACCTTACTCAACCACAAATATCGTATAAGATGATTAAGTAATGTAAGAAAAGACTATCTAACTTCAGGGCCGGATTATCCATAATAAGGCGGATTAGGCAATTGCCTAGGGGCCCCGCACTAACTAGGGGCACCGAGCATGCACCAAGAAAAAAAAATTCATCGAGCGATTCTTTTTTGGCAATTTGTATACTGCCTGAATATTATTCTTTTTGTTGGTGGCAAAAGAGAAAACAGCACATCTGATGGTAAGTGATGCTACTGCTCATAGACTTTGGACCATGGACCCGGGAATCGCATTGCCTAGGGGCCCTGATAGGGTTAATCCGGCTCTGTTCAGAAGAAGTATGCATGTCAGAAGTGAAACTTCTTTATCCTTTGTCCTTCATTCTTCATCCTTCATCCTTCATCGTTCATTGCTCATCCTTCATTCCTCATCCCTCATCCTTCATCCCTCACCCTCATCCTTCATCCCTCATCCTTTATCCTTTAATCCGTCAATTATAGACAGATTTAAAAATAATATAAAATAGTATATATATTTCTGTCTAATTCTTTGCCGGCTTCATCCTACACATTTTTGTATTTGTGTCTCTTACCTGTCGTATTTTCCGTTGCATCTGGTTTGAAATCACAACGATTCTAAAGATGTTTCACTTCAAAAAGCCTATATTTATATATACATTTCACCTTTATATGCCGTAAATGAATCCTCAATGCTAGGATACTGTAAATGATTAAAAAGATATTTACGTATGTATATATATATATATGTATTAAAAATAATATAAGAAATATTGAAAATTGAAAAATGTCCGTGTGGTGACGGAGTAAGAATACAGGCTACCACCTCCTCTTTTGCTCGTGAGTGTCGTATAAGACGACTAAAGGATTAAATATGCATATAACATCTATGCAAGAGAGAAAAAAAAATCGAAATAAAACGTCTGACACACGTCTGACCAGCGTGGTATAGTAGATGGATTTCCCTCCTATTGTGGAGGAGGCTGGAGCCCAACAATGAGACGTATATGAGCTGAAATGATGATTATGATGAAATAAAAATGATTTTCGCATAACGGTCAGCATCGTTATCATACTGCTGTTATTTCAATTTTATTTGAAGTCAAAGCAATATGTAGCGACAACACACTGCCAGAGTTTTGGCATTAGTTTTATGACAGACCACCTGCCTGAAGTCACCTTCTTGGAAATGTAGTATGTGTATGTAACATTAATTTCTAAGGAAAGTTTAAATTAAGGCATGCTAAATATGTATTAAAAAAAAATCATGTGCACATTTTGCACTACGACGGGGCGCACATTTCTATTTCCATTTATAACTTTTCATTTACATGGCCTAACGTGCCTACTTCCTCTAATATAGATGAAAGAAAAAGTAAAATACATAGTAAAAAAAATATAATAAGCCACATAAAATGTCACAAAGCATTATTTTAACAAAAATTCAACGCCATAGATTTATTACAGTGCCATCTGTTGTGACAAACATTTACTAACATCTACCAGAGCTATCTATACCCAAATGTTATCATTGACTACTCAAAAAGCAGTTATGTACTTAGTTTGTATTACGAGCACTAGAGTGCAGCGGCTTACAGTTAAAATAAGAGAGTTAAGAAACGAATCCTTATTAATTTTTCAGATTATCTATACTAATATTATAAAGAGGTAAAATTTGTAAGTTTGTATGCAGGGGGTAATCTCTGGAACTCATAATCTAATTCTAATTTTATTTTAACTGGCAGAAAGCTACATTATTCCTGAGTGCTATAGGCTATAAATTGTTTCTATAACATGTATATTAACCGAGCTATCACAACTTTTGTCTGGCAAGTCGGAAAAAAATACCTCGTAAAACAGAATTATTTGCGTGCGCTGCCTAAACAGTTGCTTAAAATTAAAAAGAATGTATGGCTACCTGGTTCATCTTAATTATTTCTACAAAAAAGTCAGCGATACCATATCTCTATCTTTTATATTTTATCTTTTATACTTCTATTATTGCATTAAAAAATTTTTTTTTCGGCATTGTTACGTTTGGTTGATTATTTGAGCAACAAAATATTAATTCTTATGACAATAAATTATTTCAGTATCACAGGAACATCATACAGATAAGATTTGCCATTTACAGTATATCAATTGGTCATACAGTTTCGGAGATAATATAAAATTACTAAAACGCAAAATGACCCTAGCATAACTTTCATTGTGCAGACGTTTTACCTATTTGCCCATAGATGGCGTTCTGCAATGACGTCATTTTTCTGAATCGCGGTGTTAAGACTTTCCGTGGATTGATGACCCTCTCGAATTATTATGCCCACGTTGTCGTTAGTTGGAGTTCTAAAAATTACATGTCAGTTGGTTATTGGTTTCGGTTGTTTCGTTCGCATGGTTGTTGTTGTTGATAGATACCTCATAATCGAAAATATCGTAATTTCGTTGTACGTTTGTTTTGTATGTTCGTAGTTTCGTACTTCGTTCTATCGTAATAATCGACACGAGTTATTCGATATTACGATTGTTTTGTTTTGTAAAGGCGGACGGTGTTCGAGTCGCTCTCCCTTTGTTCATAATTGTTTTGTCACCAATGGAAAGCTATAATATCAGGGCGTAAACTAGGCTATATTTTATCCCGGTATTCCCACGGGAACGGGAACTACGCGGGTAAAACGACTATAACCTATAACCGAAGCGAAGCGAGGGCGGGTTGCTAGTCATTCATAAATACAGCTATCCACTAACATTTGAATGTGAATGTAGTTGATATTAAAAACAATTTATTCACCCTGTTATTAGGTTTGCAATTCGTTAGATACACTTTCTTGTGTCACAGACCTAAACAGTTACTGTAAATGTATTAAATGACCACATTAGAATAATTAGATGCTTGCATTGGTTTTACTTAGTAGTTTCGTTCCTTTTCAAAACATTGTTAAATCGTTAACATAAACTTTATCAGTTATTAGAAACATTAAACTTTAATGCACCGAGTGTGTTAACGTCTCCCAATTTCGTTACGCACGCATTAACACATGGCTAAACTTACGAAACAAGGTGTTTAAACTATCATCTTTGTCCTTTCGGTTGCTAGTGCCCATGCCCTAATAATAATACATAAAAATAATGATTTTGATGTCTTTTAAGCATATCATACTTGCCCCGTTGCCTACAGCTGTCGCTACTTACGGCCGTTTCAATTTCGACTTACCGACATGCGTACGCGCAGTTGTGCACACAAAGAAAGGTCTTTATATTATAGGGAGGCAACTTCACACAGCTATCTCGGAGCAAACAGGCGATGTCGAACTTCACTCGTTTCGTAAGCCAAACACCGTATGATCGGTTCTTTGATGACGTCGGGCCAAACAATCGTTGGTTTATAGTTTGTTTTGTCAATAATTCTGTGATCGTTTGTTTATTGAGTTAGACAGTGTATATAATGCAATAGTGTCTTTTTATGTGCATTAAAAGTGTGGTAAATAGTTTGTTATAATTGTGTGCATAAAGTAGATAAATCAATAGGTTCCACAGTGTATTATCGACAATTTTAGTGCTGTTTTTGTGTCACAAATGCATCTAAACACTTCTTTTTGTTCTTAATTTTATTGCAAGATATTTTGGTAAGCTTACATCAAATTTTTACATTTCGATAGTGGTTGTTTATTTGACTATTTGTAGTTAATTTACTTCACTCTAACTTTTATATTACCTGCAATATTCCTATGGATAATCGACCCTCATAAAATTAAGTTCTGGATAGGTTAGGCGATCTTAATTTAATTGGGACGGGAACAAATTTATCATCATCGTAAATGTTATCATACCGGTTAGGTGAATAAGTTGTCGAATCAACCGATGGCTGTGGCAATGAGAGAAGTCCTTTTTTCCTGTTACTGATTATAGATACACTGTTTAATCTTTTACTTGCTATTACTTTTCTTGTAAAGTTATCTTTTATAAAACTTTCAAAACTTTTATTGTTTTTCGTATTTTTTTGTTTTAAATCTTCAACAACATTATTAGTTTCCATTTTGCCTTCGTAGTGTATTATTTTTTCTAAATTGATATCAAATGCATCCGGGGTGAAGTTGGAGCCGGTAATTTCTTCCGTGTCTCGTCTTCTACGTTTGCCAGAAATTACGCCGAGTTGTAGAAGAACAGGATTGGTTACTAAAGCTGCTGCTGCCCCCAGCAATGCTATACCGGCTAATGGCCACAGTGCAGCCTTTGTTGCTAAATCCTACAAAATAGAACAAATGTTAAACTTAAAATAATTTCTCACAAAAAATTAAAAGCGAACAAAGAAGGTAGGTTTTTAACATCTATGTATGTCCCGTGTTGTGATAGGTTAAGAATATGTATAAGGTGGTGATTATTTTACTGTGGGAATCTTAGAATAATAACATATAGAAGGTAAGTCCACGCACAAAAAGTGAGGCATTTCAATAGGAGCTTAATGGAGCTTACGCCGGAACAGTCCCGTAATATACAAGTCATTGCACTGCACGAACGTACGCAACTCTTAAAAAATAAATAGGTAATTATGACGGCTTGTGCATTCAAATGGTGCCACAACACATTTGAAAAACATAAAAAGGTTTTTAACATTACTTTTAAAAGTATTTCGACGATTTATGTTAATAAAAACAAAATTTGATTTTATAATTTGTATAGAGGTTTCCGTGTGTACGTGTGTAATCGTCTGCCCGCCATTAGTATTTTTAGATTCAAATTTTTAAAGTTCGAAGTACTGAAACTATCCTTCTATACGTTATTATTCTAAGGTGGGAATCGTAGAAATTGTCTGACCTTCACCAGCTGCGATTGTCAACCCACCTGTATCGAGCGCCAACCTTGGCGATTATGGTACTATGTATCAGCCTGTGTCCTGTAAGTATGTAACTACAAAATGAATATACCTACCTCCCTATTATTTCCTTAACCGATGAAACCGATTTTTGCCTAGATTATGAATGGACAAGCAAATTTTACATTCATCATTCATCTAATCTATTCATCTTATCATTTCATCCCATATACGTCCCACTGTTGAGCTCGAGTCTCTTCTACAATAGGAGTGAAATTGACCTATTCAATAAGGCTAGTCAGACATGTTGGTATAGTGTTTTATTTCGAGTTCTCTACCCTTCTCTTGCATAGATGTTATAGGAATATTTAATCTCTTAGTTTGTCTTTTACGACACCGACGAGCAAGAGAGAGGAGATGGTGAATTGTGTTCCTACTACGGCGTCACCACACGGGCAAGTTTTATCAAATCAAATCATTTATTCTGCATAGGCCCCTTAAGGGCACTTACATATTGTCAAATTACACGTTTGAATACAATACAATAATCTACCACCGGATCGGAACGCGGCCACAAACTGAGAAGATCCGGCAAGAAACTCAGCGGGCAGTCATTCTATTTCTTAATCTTTTAAATATACATAATATTATCCTTCGTACAACATATATGGTATTAGCTCCAGTGTGATGCCCTTCGAAATTAAATATATGTATAAATTTTCAAGATTTAATACAAGACAAAAAATATTAAAGCATAGAGAAAGGAAGAAAATATGGCTGGACCAGATCCCACAAGCAGCACCCGATCACGAGTTAACTACTAGAGCAGCCATCACTCTCCTCAACCAAATTAGAGGGAAGGGAGCGACCCGCCCCACATAGCTACCGCAAGCAGAACCTTATTCAGTGAGCATGACCAAACCACAAATAAAAAAACAAAACGAACTACAACTACTAATATACCCCTCCTATAAAAAAACTACTAAGTACTATAAAATAAACTATGAACTATAGCAGGTATGCAAAAAGAGATCAAAACCAAAATTCGACAGGCAAAACGCTACGCTGTACAATCACAAGAGTAGGAGAAAAAAAAATTAAAATAAAAAAACCTGTGAATTCATACAAGTTAGGAGTACCTTAAAGCTGTAACAATTACATTAACATTAATTGCTTAATGAGGAGCTGCTCATAACCACTCTGTATTATCATCTAAATAATCCGAAATTTTGTAATACACCTTTGCTACAAAGTCTACTCTTAATAGCTTTTTTAAACATGTTAATTGGCATGTCTCGGACATTTTTAGGTAGTTTATTGTAAAAATGTTAATAGTGATCAATAATTATGTTGATAGTGATCAATTAAAATACAGACATGGTGCTCATTTATACCTAATTGCATCAATAATATATTTCTACCTCCTTTTAAGAAACTAGTAGCTAACCTTCTTAAGTACAAAGAGATAAGTATTTAAACTGTGAGATATTTATGTAGTTTAATACGTAGATTCCTACCTATCCATTCACCGAATCTCATTTCGTGGTATAAGTTTTTATTACTTATACCACGAAATGAGATTCAAAATGAGACGGGTAAGCGTGGGTTTCCACGCTTACCCGTCTGTCTAGCTTGAAATGGTAAAATTATCTAACGAAGGCGCTTTGAAATAGGTACCTGTGCTCTAACACTAAGAACTGAATTCTATAGAATACTTGTTACGCCCCTCGTATATTTTTCAATCATTTCAACAAAGATCAAAACTAATTGATCTATAAATCAACACGAACATGGCAAGTCATGATAATATACATTAGTCGTGTAATATAGATTCCAGTATTAGGCACCTAGAACATACGACTTTAGTCGGATAGATTCCGCTACGAGAAAGTAATCAGCCCAAGAAAGCTAAGCAGTCAGTCAGCATTCCCCAAAATCATGATCTTCTATTATAATCTGTAAGGCCGATATCCCCAACGTTGGCAAACAAAAGTTTTTGACTAATGTCCATAAAAAGTATGCAATTACAAAATATTTAACTTCTTAGGCTGCCCAAAGTCACTCGGATGCTCAGAATTTTTACAAATGCGATAGCTAAAAATGCGAAACATGCGTAAAAGAATGACCATAACTATAATGAAAATATATGGTCATTCTTTTACGCATGTATAATAGTAACCAACATTGTCCCAACACTGAACTGTTAATGGCCAAGTTATAGGAATAGGGAACGACGTAAAACCATCTCATATGGATCTTGCTGAGGTCGTCAAGTGAACATTGACGATGGATGAATAAATGAGTCGTAGAAGTCATCACAAACTATGACTCAAAATACAGTTTCACACATTTCAAATTCTAAAGAAATCATATATTTATGGATTTAGAGTATTTAAGATGGCAGCAAATATGAAATACAGTTATAAAAAAGTAAAATTACTGTTACAAAAGAATATTTAAAGCACAGTTAAAATGAATTTTTATTAATAGAACTGTAATTAGCTGCATATTTTGCATAAGAAATTTGGTTAATTACTATTTATGGGCTGAGTAATTTTTTTCGACTTGAGAGCCCTCAGCGCTCATCTACCAGTCCGGGTAAAGTAGTCATAGGCATCTGCGGTTAATAACTATAGTCACTAAAAAAAGGATTTGTTACTGTCAGTCGTAGTCAAGTATACAAGCGATCAATCCCAACATAATTACACCATACCTACCTACCATAGAGACATTTCATGGCAAAATACTTTAGAATAATAATGTATTATTCTAAGGCAAAATACTCAATGAAAAATTTTCACTCTTTATTATGTCACTAGCAATCCGCCCTCGCTTCGCTTCGGATTCAGTCGCCTTACGCGCGTAGTTCCCGTTCCCGTAAGAATACCGGGATAAAATATAGCCTATGTTACTTCCTGATATTATAGCTTTCCAATAGTGAAAGAATTTTTAAAATCGGTCCAGTACTTTTTGAGTTTATTCGTTACATACAAAAATACAAATCTTTCCTCTTTATAATATTATATATAGTGTAGATATAGTGTAGATAACATAAATATTACAAAAATAGATTTAATTAAAATTTTGCGTCGTTATGACTTGGATCCTCGACAATATATTTCTATGGGACTACTTTTCTATCTGCAAATTAAGCAAAAGTGGAAATGTAGCTTAATTTATTAATTAGCAAGTCTCGCAGAAAGTAGCGATTTTTGTTGCTGTTGGACGCATGAGTCATGCACAAATTATAATGACAGTAAGGAGAAAGGTTGCATATTTTAAGTAAAAACGACATATAAAACAGCAGAGTTACAGCTGACAGCCGGGGCGTCACCTTTTCTGTAGTTTAAATTCTGTTCCCACATAAAGGTTTGGTAACGTAAAGGTTTTTGAAGAAAGTTAATCTTTCTGTACTAAAAGGTTACGACTTTTTAAGGTTAGGAATAGCAATAAGCTGGGTCAGACAACTAATAACTACCTACATAAAAATTGCATACAAATGTCACAAGTTCAAGAGCGGACTTAATAACGACTCACGTTCATTGTCAAGAGATTGTATGCAATATTCATTAATGTTATATAATACTTGAAGACTCGTGAGAATACTTCACATCATTAGTAGAGGAGTTATTACATATTAGTTGGTGTTCTTCTATAGTCCAAGTTGTCACATGGCAAAGTTGGGCCTTCGCTATATCTATACAAATAAATAAAATTGAAGTGTCTGTTTGTAATGTTAAAATAATACGTTATTTTTTCTGCTCACGTTATAAATACATGATTCCTAGGTACCTACGTCTAATAGCCACTTTTAATTTTTTGTCTGCCTGTCTGTTTGTTCCGGGTAATCATCCAAACGGCTTAACCGATTTTAATAATATTTTACTACCAGACACCTGTCTATATAAGGAGTAACTTGGGCATTTTTTCCTTGAAAAACTCCTACACAATTTTATCCGGCCTGAGAGTCGAACCCGAGGCTTCATGGACCTCAATCAAGTAAAATATTTTAGAAGATATTGGAGATTTAAAATGCGGAGGAAAGGTGACTGAAACCGAGGCGAATTGCTAGTTGGGCATAAAATTAATTTTCTGTACTACACTTTTCTATATCGTTACTCGATCTCGCCCATAGATGTCGTAAAAGACGACTAAGTTAAATAATATACTTACATTTATGCAAGAAAAAGAAAATATGAAATGAAAACATACCAATCCGTCTGACCAGCGCGGTATAATAAGTCAATTTTAGGGTTCCGTACCCAAAGGGTAAAAACGGGTCCCTATTACTAAGACTTCGCTGTCTGTCCGTCCGTCTGTCTGTCACCAGGCTGTATCTCAAGAACCGCGATAGCTAGACAGCTGATATTTGCACAAATTATGTATTTCTGTTGCCTCTATAACAACAAATACTAAAAACAAAATAAAATAAATATTTAAGGGGGGCTCCCATACAAAAAAAAACGTCATTATTATAGATAATGGTACGGAACCCTTCGTGCGCGACTTCGACTCGCACTTAACCGGTTTTCTCCCATTGTGCAGGAGGCTGGAGCCCAATAGTGGAACTTATGTGGGCTGAGATGATAATGATTGACTTATAACTGAAAGATACATTATACTTATACGTACATGTTTAGGGTATTTATAATAATGCCCCTTATCGTAATTATGATGTCCTGTATAATAATGAGGTGCGTATCCATAGTGTTCGTAGTTATGTGGATGATGGGCCTCGTGATGAGTATCATAATACTGGTATTCATGTCCATGTTCATAATGTGGTCCTCCCTCGTAATCGTTTATGTTGTAATCTGAAACACAGAATGTACTGAAGACAAAAGTAAAGTTTCGCCTTACGCATTGGCGTATCTAGGGTTAATTTGCAGATGAGGCCTGGGTTACTATCAAAAAAAAATTATAATGTTTCTTTGGTGTCTAGCTTAGAATTTCAAAACGGCATCCCAGTATTCTAGTGTAGGCCATAGAATATACCTACTGGGGTGGGCATGAGGTTTTATTTAGAGTTTTTCTTGCATAGATATTATCTACAATAACGATGTTTATGGCTAAAAAATATGAAAACAAGAATAATCTAAGCCATTTATTAATTATTACAATTTCTCAATATTGCATAACAATTTATTTTACAGAAAACAATTTATTATCAAAACAAATCTATGATTGCAGATTCTTTTTAAATACTGTTTTTGTCTATGATGCATAAGAAATACAAATGATACAATCGATGACATCAATGTCTAATTGATTAATGATTTACTGCACTTAAGACCGACATATTGTGCAGTAATTATCTCAAAACAAAACCTAATGAACCTACATATAGATAAATAACGTGACCAGACCTCCCGCTCTTGCCGGCACAGTCCCGTTTTCAGGCTATCCCCAGCCAAAACAAAAATGTCCCATTTCGCCTCATACTGTCCTAGTCGAGACCGCGGGTGACCGATCGTCACTCGTAGAGAAGTGGTCGGCTGACCGCGTGAGGGCGACGCCCTAAGAGGGCCGTTAAATTGACAATTGGACTCGGTAGGTGGCGTTGCCCAAGGTCAAGAAGTATAATTATTTTGCCCGGTTCGGAACTCGAACCCGTAGATTTAAAATGCGTTTGCCAAGCGGGTTGATTCGAAGAACAGTGAGGACAGGTCGCTAGTTATATATATTACTATAGTAACAAACCTGAATGATCATGAATCAGTAAGCCTCGGCTATTACTCGAACCGGAGAGTTCATTATCACGGGTTTCCTGCAAGAAATGATTCATGAGTTTTTTTTGCAAAACAAGTAAAGCATTCGTCTGATTAGCACTTATGCGGTAAATTTTTAGGTGAGACGATATTCGCACTGGAATTTCAATTGGGATTTTTAAATATTTACCTTAATTGACCATTGAATTTAGTGTCTTTGATTTTTAATAACTTTGACTATGCTGTAGTAATAAAATAATAAGTAAAATTGAAAATTAAAATTTTTTTTTTTTTTTATGCAAACGGTGGCAAACGAGCAAACAGTACACCTGATGGTAAGTGTTGCTGCCGCTCATGGACCTTTACAAGGCCGTTGCCTACCGCGAAGGGAGTGTGAATGCGTGCATTGAGGCTCGGTGATACCAAGGGCACCACCAAAACCCTCCACACGCAATCACCCTCAGAAAGTTGGGCTTCCGGCTCTCTCGCTCACCGAACGAAGCGCAGTAACAAATTGCTACTACTCAGACGTCGATTTTCTGCGATAGCATGTTACTGCCCCGGACGGACCGGCCCGCGGCTGTAGACAGATAACTGTCGACAGTGTGGTCCTACCACTCCTAAATAAATAACCCCCGATACAAACTAAAATAATAAAAAAAAAGTATTACGTTCTCTTCAACAAGAATTATCAGTTACTTAATTGTCATTTTACGGTTATACTAGCACTGGCACGCGTTCAGCACTTAACCGAGTAATTATACACCATTATATAATTATGGAATAGAGCTGATACTCTTACACTGCTGGACCGATCTTAAACAAACAAGGAAACTGGCGTTCAAATGAAAGAAACCTTATCGAAATCGGTCCATCCATTTGAGAGCTACGATGCCACAGACAGACAGACATCCTCGACAAGCATATAACACGGTTCTTTTTGCATCAGGGGTTAAAAAGGTGTTTCTCTTTTATTTAAATGCATATCAGCACATTTATACTAGTTTTAACCGATTAAAAAATGACTGAGGCCAATAATTAGTAGTAAGTCGGCGCACTCCTCGCACCACTCCGTCCGGGGCGACAGAGTGGTGTACCCACCCGTGACACGTCGCCCTCGTCGTTGGGCCGACCACCTGAAATATCTCATGCCATGACGTCTTTTTAGCATGGTATAGTAAGTCCCGTTGTAATTAGAATGCCATAAATGCCACAATTTACACACCACATGGCGTATTGAGTTGCTAGGGTGAAATATTTTTCGATGTATACATTCTCATACTCGTACTTTCATCATCTAAGTTCATATACGTTCCACTGCAAGACTTGAGCTTCCTCCAGAATAGGATGGAGATAAATCAATTATACCGCGTTCAGACGGTTTGGTATAAGGTTTTATTTCGAGTCTTTCTATTCTTGTAGTGATGTTATCTGCATCCCTCAATCGTATTTTACAACATCCGCGGAGAAAAGGAGGCGGTAAATTATATCCTTAATCCGTCACCACATGCATGCAGATAAAAACGATTAGATAACAGAAAATATTTATCGTATGCCAGTATCACTTTGCATGCGGATGGCGTAAGAGAATTAAAGAAAACAGGCAGATGACGTCATGACAAGAGAAAAATAAAATCGGTAGAAAGTCTCATACCAACTCTTCTGAACAGCGTTGTATAATATTAGCTATTTGTTCTCCTATTGAGGAATGTATAAGTTGTAAAGAATGAAAGAAGCTGGCACAAGTAAAAATTTTAATTGAATCTAAAACTACGTCTTAAATTAAATTTAGTTTACGAAAATTTAACTGACATTTCACTTGCTCGCTTCTTCAAATTTCTAACAAACTCAATAACGTTTAATTAAAATCCATTAGATGGAAGTCCCTTCACTCTTGACTAAAATATAGAATCGATTACTAAAGCTAAAATAATAAAATTCCATTAGCTCAGACATGCTCCGATGGTTCGATACGACGGTCGGAACACAGAGACTGCCCTTTCCACATGTCGCTTAATGTTTCTCCTCTAATTAAAGGCGTTGTTATAACTTTTACTTTTCTTTTTATATGTCCACAAGTTCTTTTCGATACATAATCGTCGCCTAATAAATAGTTAAAATTCTTGGGCATTTATACTTTTATTAATTTGAAATAATTTTATACGTTTAATTTGTTAATATAACGAAATAATTCAATATTATTTTTACTGATTTTAAGACCTTTTTTTTTCTTGCTTACTTTCTATGCATGTATGCATTATATTACGGTTACAAGTTGTTCGATACCTAAAAACTTCTTACCATGCTGTGAATATAACTCGTATCTGAGTCATGACTTTTTTCATCTCGTATCGACGTGTATAACATTATTCATTATTACGTGGAATTATTCTGATATCTGACTAACTGTTAGTAAGAGGTCGAGGCCGTCACGGGAAAAGATTCTCAGTTATGCATTTTATAGTCCCTGTTTCATTGAATTGTTCTCATTCGCCTCATCATAACACAAGGTGTAATGAAATTTTAATGATATGTTACCATGTTTCTTTAGATAAGGCTGAGAACATTAACATACTTAAAATTGTCCAATACGTTGATGAGCCAGATTATTAATTACGCTTACCTTCTAGTGGACTATTAAAATAGGCTACGGGATGGCCAATATGTTTAATTTAATGTTTCCGCGTGGTGACGGAGAAAGAAATCAAATCACCCTTCCCTTTCTTGCCTGTGGTGTAAAAGACGACTAATGGATTAAATGTGCAGGAAAAGGAAATCCTAAAATGAAACCCTATCGTCTAACTCTAACCCGTCTGACCAACATGGTATAATTGGTCAATTTCGTTCCCATTGTAGAAGAGGCTCGAGCCCAACAATTATGCTGAAATGATAATGATGATGTTCAAGAGAATGTTCAGCAGCACTTTCCTGGGCACTTTAAAACCAACAGTGATCGCCAATATGTCCACCAATCGGGTCGACCACTGAAGTCAAGGAATTCTGCACCGGTGGTCGGCCCAACGACGAAGGCGACGTGCTATCGGGTGGTTTACAGGTCCGCGCGCCGCCCCTCTGTCGCCCCGGACGTAGCCGGGCGCTGGGTGCGCTGACAGTAGCCCACCCCATTAAAAAGTAAAAGGTCCGAAAAAAGAGGCGAATATGACCCAATTCACTCCTGAAGAGAGGCCTATATGAAACAGTGGACGTCGATCGGCTGATCATAATCAGATGGAATCACAGACACCCAGAAATTTATGCAGTCAACTGAATATTCTGAATTCACGTCGTCTGTTTTATATTTTCTTATAGGCCGCTCACTATCTACTAACCATATGGTTGACATAGGGTTTAGGGATTTTCTCCTCTCGACTTGTGAATGTGATGAACGATATTCTTTTTATATCCTTCGTGTTTTACAACACGCACTAGACAGCGGAAGTGGTTAAATTCTATGGTAATAGTCATGACACGCAAATTTAATTTATTTCTTTTAATTATAAACTGTCTACTAATTATAAACATTCTAGAGGTCGGTTAGATATTTTGTATTCACAATGCATGGCGAGATCTTGGCGGACCATGAAGGTGTAACTAACTGTAACGTGGCACCACAAAAGTGCATACGAAATTACCCTTATTGTTGTGGCAATCGTATAGAAACATCAGTGCCGTGACTGTCGCGTTCACTGATCTTTAAGCGATAACGTGGAATTACTAATGTTGTAAACGCACACATTTTTTTAAAAGCTTTATCATGTGCCAGTAGCAGACTAAAGGCCAAGGGCTGTAGTGCTAAATAGGTGCTTCATGTTTTGTTCAACCGTGGTTATTTAGGAAAAGATAGGTTCTATATGATATGATTACGTTCATGTGCTTCTTAAATTTGCATAAATAACCAAAAATAACCTTGGGTTTTCAGAAATTATTACCGTATAACTTAGAATAATAACTCATAGAAGCTCAATTCGGGGACAAATTTTGAGACATTTAAATTGGAGCCAGAAATGGCTTTCTACGCCGGATCGTGACGTAGTGTACAAGGTCACTGCGTGCAAGACACTTCTATTGTATAGTGGTGTACGTGTGTAATCGATTGCACGCATGTAATATTTTTGGCTTCACGTTTTTGATCGCTGAAGTACCGACACTATCCTTCTATACGTTATTATTTTAAGCCGCATGGCTTAATAACACTACCGCAAAATAAATAATGCCTTATATATATCTACACATTTTTATTGTGTTGGTTAACCGTTTACAGACGCTTGTTAAAGGTTTATAAATTCTGACATGTGGGGCAAGTCTAGACCCGGGACGGACTTTTTGCCTGGTGATATTATATACTTACCGTCGTCCATCATTATAGATCTATTTAACCATATATGTATTTTTTGAATTATATATCCACTAGCTTTTGCCCGCGACTTCGCCCGCGTAAAAATTAACTTTCCTATTGAACTATTATCTCAAGGGATATAAACGACATATACACTTAGTATTCTATTTCTTAATTTAAGTAATCTGTGTCAATTTACATCCAAATCGGCTCAACAGTTTACGCGTGATTGAGTAACAAACATGTAAATTTAGTCACAAACTTTCACATTTGAATATTACTTCCACCCTTGTAGTTCAGATTCACGTGGAAATACGATGATAAATATGGCCTTCCTTAGTCGCTGATAATGTAATTTTCAATTGGTGAAAAAAAAATATCGATCAAACTCCCGCAGAATCACCCTAGACCACGTAGACCCTATTTCCATGTGAATGCCGAGATAAAAATTGCCTGTCTTAGTCGCTGATACATAGTTTACAGGGATGAAAAAAAAATACTAATCAAATCCCATAGAAATATCCGAGATAAAAATCGCCTATGTTACTCGCTGATAATGTAAGCTACATTCATCCATTGGTTAAAGAATTTTAATAATTGGTCACCATCCACCGGTTTCACTCGCGGAGTTCTCGTTCCCGGGCAAATACCGGGATGAAAATAGCCTTTATTTGCTATTTATTGATAATTGAGCTTTTCATTCATTAATTAATTTTTAAATCCATTAAGTTCCTACGATTTCACCGGCAGTGCGTCTGGTCCCGTAGCAATATCAGGATAAAAATAGCTTAAATATGTTATTCGCTTACAAATAGCTTTCCATTAGTGAAATAATTTGAAAATCGACTAAATTCTCACAGATGCTCCAGCCACACCGGGATGAAATATAGCCTAAGTTATTACTTACGTAAGCCAGGTACACCTGTTAATAAAATATGATCAGTATCGGTCCAGCCGTTTTGAAGATTAACCGTAACAAAAAGACAGATAGACAAAAAAAAAACTGGTCAGACATGTTGGGTTTTATGACGAGTTTTCCTCCTCTTACAAACATATTGTCTGCTCATTACACCCCTTAATCTGCTTTTACAACACCCATGGGGAAGAGAGGGGATTTTAATTAATATTCTTACCATCTTGCGTCACCATATGAAAATATATATGTACGAGTATATCTACTAGCAACCGCAACCCGCCCTCGTTTCGGTGTCAGTCGCCTTACCCGCATAGTTCCCGTTCCCGTGAGAATACCGGGATAAAATAGGGCCTATGTTACTCCCTGATATTGTAGCTTTCCATTGGTGAAAGAATTTTTGAAATCGGTTCAGTGGTTTACGCGTGAAAGCGTAACAAACAAACAAACAAACTTACTTTCGCATTTATAATATTAGCAAAGATATAATAGCCCTTTATTAAACACTTTCATTTAACATCACTTGTATGTATTCCTGACATTCTGCAATCAATATTTCACCCACTTTCACCGCAGCTATCGGACTAAAAATTGGCATACACGTTTAGTTCAGGCGACAATGCACGATTTGTTGAAGTCACATTTTAAGATATTCTAAATTTTTTTCAACCCGCACCTTAAATATCACTGAATCCGCCATTTCGAGTTTTTAATACCTTCATTACCTGCATAGCCAGTCACACTCATGCTATCAAGACGAATCTAATAGTGAACAATTAATCAAAATCGACTAAGCCGTTGATTAGTTAGAAACATTTGCAAGTTAAAAACATATCCTTCATTTTCGGTTATAACAATTTAAAACAGATTTTATTACGTGTGCATTAAATTTTTACTTTCCCGACGTTTCAAACACTTTTCATCGTTCAAGGTTAGGAGTTAGGTAGACAGTAGTTAGATTGGTATATAAATACGAATAGTTTTATATGTTTATAGCTGCCAATGTAATTATAATTATATCGACTACCGGTTGAGTCATGTTTCCGTTCCAACCAGTTTATCAAGAATGTGGGCCACGTTGGTGATATTCCCACAAACAACCTCGGCTTGTCGTATTTCTGCATTTCAAATGCGTAAAACGTTATCAGCTATGTAGCTAAGTAATTGCTCCAACGAGTATTATCACTATAATTTAACTATTCATATAGGTAACATTACAGAAACCTATGTAAGTGAGATGTATGTCTATTTATTAGATTTTCTTTGTTCCTAGAATCAACTATATTAATATCAGGCATATTAGGTTTTATTATAAAATAATATCAAGGTTTTTGTTTATTATTTGGCTTCTGACCGCGACTCCGCCGCGTAAAAAGTAACTTCCTATATGAAATTTTATACCAATACGTTCAAGTTATGCTTAAATAAAAGAGTAAAGTTTAATTATTATCCTAAAGGAACACTTTACCGAAAAAAGACCAGTGTCAGTCCAGCCAATGGTCTATCTATTTGCGATATTTTATCCAAATCGGTTCAACAGTTTACTGAGTAACTTACTTCACTAACGACTTTCATTGCACAGTTGGCATAGTGGTTACGATAAGACCTACCATGCCAGTGCATGGGTTGAATTCTCACGCAGGACAATAATTTGTGCGTTCCACTTATTGTTGTTCTGTAATTTGTGTCCGTTAAATTATATATTTGTGAAGTCCCCCACATAACATGGATTCTTGTCCTATTACAGGATGTTGTCTATATAAAAAAATATCTATAATATTAGTACAATATGAAAATATTTCTATGTGGTGACCATAGAAAAATTAATAAGTATTTCTGTAGTAGTGACAAAGTAAGAATACAATTCACCACCCTATCTCTTGCCCGTGGGTAACGTAAAATACGAGTAAAGGACCGAATATGCAATCTGCAGAGATATTTTATTATTGCATAGATATGCAGGAGAAGAAAAACTGGAAATAAAACCAATATGTCTAACCAGCGTGGTATAGTAGTTCAATTTCATTCTCATTTTGGAGGAGGCTCTAGCCCAGCAGGGGATCGTATATGAGAAATAAATGAATGATTTCTTTAGAACCACATACTGGCTGCCCTACTATTTAGAATACCGTTCTTATGTTTGTTTTAAAAGAACTTGGGTAGAATTTTTGTGATTATCAAGTATGGGCTATCCATCACTAAACATGGACCTCTGCCAATAGCCCAGTCGAATTGTTGATTGGACCCAGGAAAAATTATAAGTAGAATTTTTCCTTCGGAATTCGTTAGGGGGGGTCACTGGGAGTCTACATTTCGGTTTTCGAATTCCCAGTGATCTTGCGTTTTCCGCCATCTTGATTTTTAGGGTGGTTTTATGTTTTTTAAATAACTCGTTTATTTTCAATTTTACACGAAAAATGGTAATTACCAAAGTTGTTCAGAATTAAATTTCCTACAATTTTTGTTCTCATAATTTTTTCCGTAGGATCGATATTTCTCGATTCACACCCGAAAAGTGACCCCCCCTAACGAATTCCGAAGGAAAAATTCTACTTATAATTTTCCTGGGTTTGGTCCGTTTTTCGTCTAATTCGACTGGGCTACAGTAGTAAGCGGATATATATAAATACGTATATCCCATCAGTGGCGCTTATTTGACATCAGTGATGATACAATCTTTGAATATCTATTCTTCACTTACAAGTTCAGTCCTTGCAGTGGTATTCTATTTGATTTACTTAATATCTAAACTAAAAACGCTAGATCTCGAACAACAAGTGCAGTTCTTATATTGTTAGTGTTTTGATATTGTTGGAAGGATATTATATTTTACTAGCAACCCGCCCTCGCTTCGCTTCGGTTATAGGTTATAGTCGTTTTACCCGCGTAGTTCCCGTTCCCGTGGGAATACCGGGATAAAATATAGCCTAGTTTACGCCCTGATATTATAGCTTTCCATTGGTGAAAGAATTTTTGAAATCGGTCCAGCCGTTTTAAAGATTACCCGGAACAAACAGACAGACAGACAGACAGACAGATAAATTTTTTTTTATTGCTATTTTAAGCATAGGTGTCGTGCAAATAACCGTGTGAGCATGAAAAACGCCTATTATTTTGACATTACAAACAGACACTCTAATTTTATTTATTGGTATAGATACGTATTTCTTTTATTATCTATGTAGAATTTTAAATATTTATAATATTTCAAATACCCACCTTGAATTTAATTGGATTACTGACCGGAAAATTTTTGGCTCTTTTTCCTGATTCCTCCATTTGCAAAGTTTTCACGTGTGTTAAATTCTAAAAAATAAATTGGTATTTTTAATAGATGTTGGGATTTTATCTTTAATTAATTATGATCGTTAATAAAACACGACATTCCGCACTAGGAAATACATTTTTAGATACTTCCATCGACACAAGAAAAACACTTATATCAATAATGTGTTTTATAGTTTCCATTTTTACAGTAAAAAAATATACAACTAATTCAAATCACACTCACGACTCCGGATAGCTGTTTGTAGATCGACACAAAATTATCCTGAATATGAAACACACTATACTCCACTAGTAGTTTGCTTATTAAACCACTGAGCTATCAATGTCAATATGCTAAAAGATTATTGAAAAACACTTACATTCGTATCATTTACAGCATAGTCACGTAAAATATCATTTAAAGTTACATTGGAAACATTGTCGCATATTGCAATATTGTAACTAGAGATAAGTATTAAAATAGCAAAGTAATCTCCACATTTGTTAGCCAGAAAACACATATTACAAGTACAACAAAAGGTACACGAGAAACAAACAAGCAGCTTATGGTTATCACAAATAACTAGCGGGTTGTAAGACGTAAACTTTATAAAAAGTAGGCGACAGAATAGAGGGGCTGGTTAGGATGACAATTTGATAGGAGCCGTAACAATGGCTTAGTCCAAGATATGGTCATACGTTGTTGAACCGATTGCGAAACAGTTTCACCATCTTTGTTCGTAATGAATTGTAATGATGCTCATGTTTGTCGGGATTGTTTCATGGTTGGTGATTTTGGTGTTTTCTGGAAATCTAAACGTATTACGAGTTGTAGTAGTAAATTGATTTCTTTTTTTATATAGATAGATATCCTTAGGGTATAATTGGTTTGAAAATATCACATATATATATATATATATATATATATATATATATATATATATATATATATATATATATATATATATATGTGATATTTTATATATATATATATATATATATATATATATATATATGTACTAGCAACCCGCCCTCGCTTCGCTTCGGTTTCAGTCGCTTTACCCGCGGCGTAGTTCCCGTTCCTGTGGGAATACCGGGATAAAATATAGCCTATGCTACTCCCTGATATTATAGCTTTCCATTGGTGAAAGAATTTTTGAAATCGGTTCGGTGGTTAAAGCGTGAAAGCGTTACAAACAAACAAACAAACATCCTTGCTTTCGCATTTATAATATTAGTATGGATTGCATAGATCGATAGCTACCGCCTGTCACTGCTGGATCTGACAGTGAGACCTGTAGCTATACACCACCATTAGCATGTTAAGATGCGGCCCATGCCATCCGTCCCGTCCAGGGTGACGAGAGGGCGGCGCATGACCCCATAACCCGCCGCATTCCTCCGCTTCGCCATTGGGCCGACCACTGGTACTGGATCCTTGACGTCCATGCAAGCCCGGCGGGATACCCTTTCGGCTAGCCCCGGGGCGAGGCATCGCTCTCACGCGATCAGCCTCTCTGCAGGTAACGGACTATTTCCCGGTCCCGTCACCGCGGCAAATTGGGATGAACAGCGGGTGCCCTCATTTTGGCAGCTAGCGGACACCTTGTTTTCAGAGTGGCCTAAAGCGAGAGAAAATAAGGCACTACCTCATTCTATGAAGAAGCCATCTATGCAAATTAATAATATTGCTTCGCCAATACTATATATAGCGCCGGAGGACATTGCATAACTGGAAGCCATGATGATTATCGTCCGTTACCCGAACTGGCAGAGGATTAGAAAGGAGAGGACTAGCTGGAGATTCCGGCTGCATCAGATCGGACAAAGGGCCAATTATAAGTTATAATCATCACTGATCACCGACTTAAACAGTGAGAAAATAGCGTGACAAAACTGGTCAGATGTGTTGGTATAGGGTTTTATTTCCAGTTTTCTTTCTCTTGCATAGATGCTATATGCATATTTAATCCCTTAGTCGTCTTTTACGACATTCACGGGCGGGATAGGGGTATGATGAATTTTATTCTTACTCCGTCACCACACGGAAGAGATACTTTTACATTTAACTTATTATAAATTCTACAGATACAGGATGCACTGAAATATGTATAGCTTCTGAATAATATGCAGGAAATTACAAGCATATGCTAGTTGTCGCAAAAACACATACGTTCTATGGCACGAACATTTAGAAAGCAATGCATTTCCGCAATGCATTATACACGTTCTGTATGCATAAATGACAGTAAATTAGCACTAATTTATCTTACAATATATTCTATTAAGTAGACATAAAGTATATTTTCTTTCAGAGGTGGCGTAATATTAATTTGTGGTTTGTTAGAGTTTCAGTTTACTCATTGCAAAGAAAACAATGGATACGTCACTTTCGCAATGTAGATAGTTACCCAAATAGCTTTGGCTAACCAAGATAATTTCAAAATCTGTTTGTAACGACTAGTTCCGTAAGAGTAGGGAGATCTTGTTAGTAAAATAATATAAGCATGCGATGGCTCATGGCGAGGTTCATCCTATATATTGCAAAAAATGGCAATCGTTTTACACACGACAGCCTGCCTAAGGTCAACTCTTCTTGGAAATCTGTAGAAAATTCTGAAGCGGATTTTTTACTGCGCGAAGTCGAAATAAAAAAATGCGACTTAATTGCGAATTTTGTTACATCGGCATTTCGACAATGATCCGCGAAACCACAATACCTTACGATCATTAATATAAAGCATGGCTTTTCAAAGGGAGTGATATTTCCTGTTATCCACAAAGGGTGCAATAACGAGCTAAATGAAAGTACTTAGGCTTAAAAATATTTTTCTTATCATTTGGAAAATTACACTATAAAGATATTTATAAGTTTTAGCGTATATACGCGCATGGCCATAAACCCGTTGTAATTTTTACACACGGGTAGGCGGAAATGTGATTCACCTACGTTTTTCGTTCCGTCGTTATTCTAGTAGATTGCTCATCTTAAGATTAAACTGGGCCGACCACTGAAGTCTAGGAACTCTGGACCGGTGGTTGGCTCAACGACGAAGGCGACGTGCTACAAGGTGGGTTACGGGGCCGCGCGCCGCTCCTAAGTCACCCCGTACGGAGCCGGGCGGCAGGTGCGGTGACCGTAGCCCATCCAAAAAAAAAAAAAAAAATTAAGTAGTTAACAAAAACAAACACAAGTTACGCATTCTTCCTTGGCAGTCGGCTGATATTTCATCATCACCATATCAGCCCAAAAACGGCGCTATTTCCACTATTGGCGAGAAATTGATATTCTATTATACCACGCTGATTAGAAGTGTTGGTAAACCTTTTCATCTCTAAAAAATAATGTATATTTATACCAAGATTTAAATTTATATTTTCTTCCTTTTCTTCTTTTTTTTTTATCTCACGTACGTCATACAGTTAGAAATATCACCTACTATCACACGCCAGAACGGCTGGCTATAGGGTCTTATTCCAAAGTTTGTCGAGCATGCCTGCGAATTTAAAGCTTTTTCATGCTGTAAATATGTGGAATTCTCTGTAAAATTCCCAAAAGACATTAACAGAAAGGCTATTTCATTCCAGTAAAATTAACTCCTTAGATCAGGGATGATAACAAATAGGTTTTCACCTCGATGTAATACTACTAATTTATATTTAATACGAGTATAATACGATTCCAAACATTCCCTCGAACGAGTTTCGTGTTACGAATAAAAGTTAACCGCCCACTTCCCCACATTACAGGAGTATGTATGGGTTCGTTTTTATTAGTTTTAAATTATTTATTTCGCGGCAACAGATTTACGATTGGCATTGCGATATATCAGCCGCCCGCCAATAAAATTCTTTGAACAGTGACATAAAGGCGCTGGAAATTCTAGGGTAGGTAAAAATTATGGCCTTGTTTTGTACAAATTACTTGATTTTCTTGTATTACTCGGCTACGGAGTATTTTCATCAGTTCACTCATAAAGTCATAACTTTTAAACTACTTCTTAATATACTACTACTTAATTAAACAATTACGATGATAACTACTACTAACATGCGATTACAGCTATCACTTCGTATGGGGACGAAATAAGAATACAATTCACCATTTCCAGCCTTGTCCGAGAACACTAGACAGAAGACAACTAAGAAATATAATATATTACATAACACATCTGTGGAAGAGAAGGAAAACTCACAATATAACCACCCAAAACCCATCTGACAATTGTGATATAGTAGATCAATTTTCCTCTTATTGTGGAGGAGACTCGAGCCCAGAAATGGTGACCCATTATATGAGATAAAATAATGCCCATGAATTTGAATTTTTACACACAATGAATCGATGACATTTTAATAATGAAAAAAAAATATAAATATTACAAACGCTTTCTTCTTAAATTTGTTTATATAACATCATTGAAGGAAATTGAGGTAAAAGTCTGCTATATATATTAATCCGAATTAAAATTTCTGTATTTATAAGTTTTTATATAAGTAATCTTATATTTTTAGTTTTTTCTGTAAGTTTCATGAAATTTTGTTGTTGAATTTTAATTAGTACCTAGTTTTTTTACAATCAAGAGAGACCGTGACTATATGGTGAAACCAACAGAAGGATTATGATTTTAGCTAATATTAGTTATCTTCAACAACACTCAGTCCAAAGTTTTCATTAATTAATATTGTTTGATGCATATTCAAATAATCATGTTTCTAGAATAGCTGTGGGCGTATGACACTCTATCCTAAGGTTTATGTACATCAAACTAAATATTTCAAAGTAACATAATACAATAAAATAGCAGTAACGATTCAGTAGCAGAAATTCTTACGGGAAGATAGGAGGAGCCACGACTATTCCGTAACGTACGCTGTTTTTGTAGGTAATGTAATAAAAAATATTTGTATAAGTGGTCTACTTATTATAATGATACATCAAAATATCGGAGAAGGATATTTTCTTATGTCATAGTTTTTGACCCAATTTTTTTCGTATTGAAGTTTTATTTAGACTATTTTTTAAATAACCTACATTTAACTATAGTTTTAATTCCAGGGGTACCACATCACGTTTCTGTAACTCTGTGTAAATTCAACATTTCAGATATCACCCAGCAGGTAGCTCAAACCCCCTTTTATTTTACGATCTTAAATTCTTCACGAGATACATAGGTGTAAGAAGTATCCAATGCTTTTTCAACGTGCGTTGTAGAGAGATAGGTATTGAACAGAGGGTAGCGGGTAAATGGTCTGGTCACGATTAATGGGTCATGCAATTATTTTCAGTGCATTCTTAAAGCGTATTGGACCTCTAGTTTCTTTATTGATTTCTTCGTGAAATATTTTGAACTATGTTGGTCATGTTCTAGTGCTACATTTTATGTTTACAGGTTCTGTTACCGTATTATATGAACACTGCTAATACTAACGTATCATCATCATCACCACAGCTCATATAAGTCCCACTGTTGGGCTCGGACCTTCTCCACAATAGGAGGGAAATTGACCTATTATACCATAAAACCCAGACGTGTTGCTACAGGGTTTTATTTCGAGTTTTCCTTCTCTTGCATAGATGTTACATGCATATTATATTCCTTAGTCGTCGTTTACGCCACGGGCAAGATAGGAAGTGGTGAATTGTATTCTTAATCCTTCATAACACAAGGTTCTCCCTTACCTAATAAAATTATAGACCATTATTTTTTTATCAATAGAGTATAAAGTTTACATTTCACAAAAGTTAACAACACCAAAATAAATCAAAATACATCTGTTAAAATAAATACAAAAACATTTATACTTTGAATCGTCAGCAATATCGCATTAGGAGACTTGTTCACAGGAATCTAATTTCTGAGCTTAGGGAAACATCGATCAATGTCTGCCGTCTTCAAAGAGCATATCAGAGATCACAGACGTAAAGTAAAAGGTGTCACAATGAATAATCGATACTTAAACGAGTTGAAATAGCTATTACTTTTACATGATTTGTAACTGTTGATATTGGATACCTACTCACTGTAAGGTGAATTTTGTAAACAACTTGTATGCGAGTTGCGACCGCTTTTTCGTAAAAAAATAACTATCATATAAAAAACTAGCTGACCCAACAGACATTGTTCTGTTCAAATAAAATAAAATGAATTCTCCTTAAAATCGACAGCAGCGCTACCTACCAGGTCCAATTGTGAATCTAAACCATTCTCCAATCCCCTTGAACATGCACAAAAATTTCATCAACATCGGCGCAGCCGTTTAGGAGTTCAGTTACACACGTACACAATAAATTTATAATATAAGAATAGCTGACCCAACAGACGTTGCTTTGTTCACATAAAATAAATGGAATTCTTCATGAAATCGACAGCAGCGCCACCCACCTGATCCAATTGTGAATCTAAACCATTCACGAATTCCTTTGAACACACACAATAAATTTCATCAACATCGGTCCAGCCGTTTAGGAGGAGTTCAGTGACATACACACACGCACAGTGACGTACACAAGAAATATATATATTCAGATGATCAAATTAAAAAACATGAAGGTTTGGCTGAAAAATAAAATAAACATCATACCATATGTCATCTCATCTCAACCCATACACGTCCCACTGTTGGGCTCGGGCCTCCTCCAATATTTTTTTGTCCTTCTCTTGCATAGATGATATGCGTAGTATATCCCTTAGTAGTCTTTTACGACACCCACGGGCAAGAGAGGGTTTGGTTTTTTTATTGCCCACGGTGGCAAACGAGCAGGCAGAACACCTGATGGTAAGTTATTTTGCCGCACATGGACCTTTGTAATACCAGGGGCACAGTCGGGCCGCTGCCTACCGTGAAGAAATTACTCTTCTTAAAACTCGTTTGAAGAAGGACATAGCGCTCGGGAAACACAGCAGCAGGTAGTTCATTCCAGAGCTTGCACGTACGTGGGAGAAATGATCGCTGGAAACGTGCAGTTGAAGACCATTACGTTTCCAGGTGAAATGGATCTGCTACGGTGTCGAGTGGTACGTTGGTAGAATGGTGACGGTGGTACCAAGTCAAGCACTCCCCGTGAAAGAGTCGGTAGAATACACAGAGTGACCCAAAGTCTCTCCGCCGCTCCTGCGACTCCAATCCGTCCGTAAGATTGGGATCCCCGACGAATCGAACAGCACGCCTTTGCAGGGAGTCAAGTGGGTCTAGCTGATATTTGGGCGCACCTGCCCAGAGATGCGAGCAGTACTCCACATGAGGACGAACTTGTGCTTTGTATAGCACAAGACGCTGTCTCGGTGTGAAGTACCGCCTAGGTCTGTTCAGGACGCCCAACATTTTGCTTGCCAATTTGGCTTTGTCCTCCAAATGACTCCCAAACTATAAACTATACTTTGCTCGATATTGGTGAATATACTTTACTTTTCTATACTTTGGTGAATTGTATTCTTACTCCATCACCACATGGAGGTTTATAGATAGATGTTATTAATATCTATAAAAAGTCTGCGCAACTATAGTCACAATAGCAGTTATTATTTTCTAAATGCCAAGGTAAAATGTTTATAGACAAGCGCTTTAAAAGCTATTGATGATAGACCAAAATAATGTGCTACGGTTTTATAGATCTTATTAATATTTACAAAAAGTATGCGAAGGCGTATATATGTAATTATAATAGTTCAGTTCCAATAACAGGTTTTATGTTAAAAAAATTAATTAGGTCGCAGTATTCCTTTGCAAATATATAATTAAATTTATTATCAAGGGTATTTACACTATTCGAATCTGAAATTTCATTTAGAAAGCACGAGTATGTTCATGTTAAAAGTAATAAATGCAATATTTATTAAATACGCGAATCTTTGAACACTGCCTGTCACCGCATCAATATCAAAAATTACAAAAACAGAATAATAATAACACTGAGATTCGATCTCACGCTGTTTGAATGCGACTGGACAACTTCCCAACTGAGCTATTGTCACTCTTGACGGCGATGGTTAAATTTAAATTCCTTTTCTATTGACGTTTTATGCCGTTATATTGATTAGATAAAAACACAGACAAAACAATATTTCCTATAAATACAACCTAGCTATATCGATTTTTTGGGCCCGAAACTTCTAGTATGCCAAATTTCATGAAAATCATTCGAGCCGTTTCCGAGATTCTGAAAAAAAATATATATATGTACATATATACAAGAATTGCTCGTTTAAAGATATAAGATAACCGTACTTGATGATTTCTGACATTTACGCAAGTAATACCCATATAACCGGTATAATATACCCATATCGATTTAATTAGAAAGGCAATAAAATGCGAAGATGGTTTGGAACCACTAAAACATTGCATTAGCACTCAGTAGGTGACACTTATCGTATGTAGGATTATTTTTAATTTTTACATAACATCATTTGTTCAGTCAGCTAGTTAAAAGTTCAGCTAGCAGCTATATTAATTAGAAATTAGTATAATAAAATGATAGACTATTATCGATGTATTATCAACAATTAACAACAGTGTACATCGAAATAAAACATAACATTTCTTGTAAAAACATTTCTATTGAACATATTACGCCCACACGAAAGTGCAAGTACATTTATTCAAAAGTGCCGAACGCATCTGCCAGATGAGAAATACCCATTTGGCAATATGAGAGCGACGTTTTATGAAAAATGCTGCAATACCGGTTGAGGCGACATTAAAGCGTCTGAATATGCGAGGGGTTGTAAATGTCATGTGGGTAGCTAAAATAGAAGTGGGGTGAAATTACGAAATTCTGGTTAAAACTACTAGTCGAAATTGGAAAGGCACTCAATCGTAAGGGATTCCATTTTGGGGACAGATAAGAAAGTATTATATTTATAATTTTATTTATTTCGTTTCTTCGTTAATTTTTAATCAGCGTATAAACATCTCACAATTGGTGTCACAAGCTTCCTTCAAGTCATGAGGGAGACTGACTTTAGCTTATAATTATAAACAGTGTGTCTTACAGACATTTGTATCTAAATATGTATGTTTGGCTAAAATCTTGCAAGCCTAGTTCGAACTACTTCCCGGCGTTCATTTGATTTGAAATTTGGTTCACCTATGTTACTTTGTTGAGAGTGCATTGTGGTACTGTGACTATTCATATTATTATCTTTCTCCACTATAACCAGACTAGCTGGTTTGAGGATGGCGATGGAAGGTAGTAATCAGATCTAATGAACACTAGAAATGAAGACCATCATATTTTGGTTTTCTGGAACTAATGAAAGCAATATGATACCCCGTCTTGTTGCCGCCCTTTCGAATGATCTTGACGAGTACCGACGACTAATCGCAAAAAAAATGTAATGATATAATTGTGGTCAACAATTTTTTTGTCACCAACAGATAAAATATACATATAAAAGTTATGAAATAGGTATAGTGTACACGTAGGAAGTTATGCTAAAAGGTCTTTAAATAAAAACTAAAATAATATAATAAACCAACTTACCCCAACAGACGTTGTTCTGTTCAAATAAAATAACAAGAATTCTCTTTGAAATCGACAGCAGCACCACCTACCGGCTCCAATTTTGAATATAAACCATTCTCAAATCCCCTTGAACACACACAAAAAATCTCATCAACATCGGTCCAGCCGTTTAGGAGTTCAGTGAAATACACACGTACACAAGAAATATATATTAAGATAGGTATTTTTACATATTCCATATACCTAAAGATTTGCCAATTCTGTAATATTAAAAATTGAATTTATGGTGGTTGAAGTGTAGAAAGTTCGAAGTTCTTATAGAAAATATTCATTGCTATGTACTCGCAGGAATTGCAAACGAGTTAGAGAGTCGTGAAGCTCGTTTGAAGTTTTATTTCTTTGAAACTACACGTTTGCTTGATAGGGTATATCTTCAAAAATAACTGTGAAAACTGTTTTATAAACTGTAAATTGTGTTTAGTTTTTACAATAGAGCAACCTACAGGTAATTTTGTGGAGTTGACTGAAGACGGGCAAAACATTACATAGCTCAACTAGTGAATTTTACAAGATCGTATAAAGTAAGCAGAAAACATCTTAAAAAGAGAAGGAAAGCTCGAAAAAAATCCTTATGATCGCTACGTGATAGAATCCGGTATAAAATCCGTAGAAGAGCGGGGGTATCCGATATAGCTCAAAGAATTAGCAGGTTGATTTCAACCTACATATTTAGCAATAACCAGAACACATCTCTCGTCGAAAAGTAACATTGGGGAAGGAAGATTTTCGAGTGGCGGCCACGAATTAGACGACTCGGCGTAGGACGAACCGACTTTTTGTACTGACGACATATTGAAAGTCGCTGGCAACCGTTGGATGCAAGTGAAATAGTTCTAAGTGGTATTCTTGTGGGCATGCCTAAGGCCAGCTGTAAGCGTTTATAAGTTTATAAATGGAGGATGGATGAAGACTGCTACAGCAGCAATTTATTCTATGTAATATGGACCCAGTTAGTATTCTTAGATAAAAACGAAAAACGACCCAAAATACGAACACGGAACCCAAAATGAACCAGTGGTTGCTTAAAGATTATACGAATATTACCTGAATGTTTTAAGTTCAATATCTCATATTTGCAATCTTATGTATCTTTTAAAATTTTATGATCGGGTTAAGTAAAGGTGTAAAAGTAACTGCACAGATGGCGCAGCGTAACTTGTCAGTGTCGCGGGTTCGAATCCCACGCAGGAATTCTGGATCTGGATGTGATTTGTGCCTGTTAATTATTTGTTTGTAAAGTCCCTCGCAATACAAGGATTATTTCCTTAGTGAGGGTTTTTTAATAAGACCTATAATAATAAAAGAAAATATAACAGGGGACAAATCTCTACATATATGAAAAAGTCATTATTCCAGACTCCGGTATTTAAAATTTCCCTAAAAATTTGACAATCTGTAGAAAACCAAATCTTTACCCGCCCTGGGATTTGGACTCACACACTTAATAATAAACGAATAGCATATCTGTACCATTGGGCCAACGAGGAGCTGTCGAATACGACAGCTCCATAGAAAATTCTATAGCTATTTTTTTTTTGTTTTTTAAGCGAACAGTGGCAAACGTGCAAACAGTACACCTGATCGTAAGTGTTGCTGCCGCTCATGGACCTTTGCAAGGCTGCTGCCTACCGCGAAGGAAGTGAAGGGAGTGTGAATGCGTGCAATGAGATTCGGTGATACTGAAGGCATCACCAAAACCCACCACACGCAAACACCCTCAGAAAGTCGAGCTTCCGGCTCTCTCGCTCACCGAACGAAGCGCAGTAACAAATTGCTACTACCCGGACGTCGATTTTCTGGGAAAGTGGGGTACTACCGCGGATGGACCAGCCCGCGGCTGTAGACAAACAACTATCAACAGTGTGGTTCTACCACTATTAGTTATATAACTCGTTTTAAAAAACAAGTTTATTCAAATCAAAATAAATCGATAAGAATACAAATCTTGTAGCAGAGCATACAAACAAGCATCTATTCGCTCTGGTTCAGAATAAATAATAGATCAATGACCCGACCAAAAGTAACTCATAAAAAAACACTTTTCCAAAGAACGGGGAGGCCGGTGAAAAATTGCAGTCGTTACAGTACGAGGAATTGGCGTTAATAAAAAAAACGCACCGTAATTTGGATCTAAGGGCGTTGACAAACGGGACTAGAGCCCGGGTAATGAGCCAACGCGTGTATCACCTGATGACGGGATAAAGGCATATTCACGGTGCTTAGGAATAGCTATTTGTTTGTGCTTGTTTAGGCTTTCCGAATATCGTAAATTGCTCCAAGTATCAAATAATTTGTGTCAGTTTTCAATATTCATCATTTCAGCTCAATATACGTTCCACCCCCCTACTAGGTGGACTGACGACATTCTCAAAGTCGCACGGAACCGTTGGATGTAAGTGGCGCAGGACCGTTCCAAGTGGCATTCTCGTGGGGCTATGTCCAGCAGTGGACGTCTGATGGATGGATGGATGAATACATTCCACTGCTGGGCTCGAGCCTCCTCCATAATAGAAAGGCAATTGACCTACGTCAGACGTGTTGGCATAAGGTTTCATTTCTAGTTCTGCTTCTCTTGCATAGATGTTATTATACATATTTTATCCGTTAGTTGTCTTTTACTACACCCACGAAGTCGTGAATTGTACTCCACTCCCACGCGGTTGTTCTTATTTTTTTTGAATTTACATCCATCCCTCCATCCAGCCTCATCTACTTCTACTGCTACACGTAGGCCTGGATAGCATAATCACCCCTTTTGCCAGTTATGTTAGCAACCGCAGTGCGTGTTATAAGTTTCCCAGAAGAGTGCTGGTTCCCAGGTGATTCCTCATAGCCGGTGTTCACGACTTTGTATTCTTAATCCTTTTCCCCATAGGATATGAATATAGATGATGCCTTTTTCTTTATTTAAAAATATTACCTAGCTTATCAATCGTCTGGATCATACTTGCTTATGCTTACTACGCACTATATACTCCATGAACCGAGCTCAACTAGTTATTTTAATTTAATCTAAAAAATTAAGATGCGACCAAATGAAAGCGTGTTAAGTACCAAAACGATATTCTAACAATCCCTTAATCCTTCACCTCGAATTTGAAGAAGCGCCCATAAAATGCTGCAACTTCAAATGATAAATAATTTTTGATGCTAATCCTTAGTTTTGGATTTATTTATATTATTTTACGTATAAAATGTTGCTATTATTGCAGTGCTAGGCTCAGACGTCTTTTAAAACTATATTCAATTCTGATTGAATACTTTTTAGTAAGAAAATATAGGAAATCGTTCATCAAATATTATATTTGTGCTATTTAGATATAAAACATGTTTGCAAGCTTATATAGCAAATCTGTTGAAGAAAATTATTAACATGGATTTTAGAAATGTTTCTTTTAAACTGAAACATATTCCGCGTGGTGACGGAGTAAGAATACAATTCACCACCCCCTATCTTACCCGTGGGTGATCGTACGAGACGACTAAGGGATATAAAATGCATATAACATCTATGCGAGAGAAGGAAAACTCGAAATAAAACCCTATACCAACACGTCTGATCAGCGTGGTATAGTAGGTCAATTACCCTTCCATTATGGAGGAGGCGCGAGCCCAACAGTGGGACGTATGTGGGATGAGATGAAACTGAAACATGTGTTAGTCTTCTGTCTACTCCTGTAAACACAGAGAAACGAAGCTGTAAAAGAATTTTAATTATAGAATAACTTACATCAACGTATTTACCGCGTGGTGACGGAATAAGAATACAATTTACTCTATATCTTGCCCGTGGATGTCGTAAAAGACGACTAAACGGTATAATATGTCCATAACATCTATGCAGTAGAAGGAATTTCGAAATAAAACACTATACCAACCTGTCTGACCAGCATGGTATAGGTTAGGTTAGGTTAGGTCAAGCAAGTTGTGGAGCAAGCTCAAGTGGTAGTGGGATGTATTTGAGCTGAAATGATGATGATGAATTTATATCACGTTATTTTATATACAATTTAGTGGCCCAATAAGATCTCTACACATAGATTGTTTAAATTTTAAAGCTTTGGGCTTAGGGAGTAAAATGTTCGTTATAACTGTTTCGGCACGATCCGTTATGTAGTTCCCTGTGAACAAATACCCGGTCTGGTCATTTTAGGTTGGATATTCGCCTTGTTAAATAAACCTTATTCGCTTGGTTATTGAAACAGGTTCGCAAAAAAAAGTCAGTGAATTTGCAATTTTTGAGTGATACTGTTTATATAGACTTGTTTAATCCCTTCAAATTTTGTAAATATGAAAATAGGTGTATTTAAAAAGCGAACTGTTAGTCTATAATTTTCCGCGTAATATGAGGAAGGCCTACGTCCAGCACTGGACGGCGATAGACTGAAATAATGATGATTTTGGTACAAATTTATTGCCAGTACGAAAACAAAATCACCTTTCGGGTTTTGGGTTAGTAATTATTAAACATTAAATTTATAGTAATTATTATGTTATATATGAATTTGTTAATTTAAACCTAACAAATCTAATATACTAACACTAGATCAGAATGCGGATGCGGTCTGAGAAGGATTTGGCAAGAAAACTACAGAGGGTGTGATACTAAATTATTATTGATTTTCTAAAGACGGTTTTTACCATTTTCTCACACTATAAACGTCTCCCGACTTTATGGTAATAGGCTCCCATCTTTTCTATTGAAATTTTTATGTGTTTTAATTTCAATAGCCTTATGAACCATTCTGGGCAGGTATCGATATTATTTTACGAGGATAATTTTTAGTAATGTATTTTTACGTCTATGTTTTTCATGATGTATTCAACAAATTGTGTAAATATCTTTTAACCGACTTCAAAAGGAGGTTTTTAACCGACTTCAAAAAGGAGGAGGTTTCTCAATTCGACCGTATATATGCTTTTTTATATTTGTTCGCAGATAACTTCGTCGTTTATGATCCGATTTTGATGATTCTTTTTTTGTTGGAAAGGGTACCTTCCAAATGGTCTCATGAATTTTATCGAAATCGGACAAGTGGTTTTTGAAAAATTAACAAAAATCAAAAAATTGTCTACATTATTGAAGGCGGTTTCTTTTTTTTTGCAATAAATACCTAATTATTAGTTTACGTATCTTTTCAGTAATTACAAACTAATTTATTAGTATTAAACAAGCTAATATCTATAAGACCGATACTAATACCCATAACAAATTTCAGAGTAACGATCCTCGCACATGTTCGCACCTATCATAAACACTCATCATGCAAAAGCTTTCATACCCTTATGCAAATTGGGTATGTTTATGGTGTGACTACGTAACTCACGCACGAATGACGACAACTGGTGAATCCCTTTTTGTGAGATGACACTGGCAGTCAGGAAATTGCGAGTCTAACTAGAAATGTTTAGAATAATTTGTTGGAAGGTTTTGAGTAAAATGTGGTGCCATTAATTGAAGCCAGAAAACGTTTTAGCTTTTACAAAATAAAGTCTCTATTTCTATCTGAGCATATTATGAAATAACTGACATTAATATAGTGTATTTTCTAATGTAAAAATCTTTATTTTATTGTTTTCTTACGTTTATGTTACAGAGGTTTTGTTATTAAAACATAATTTCTAAATCATAAACGTTTACTCGTGAATCTGATTTATATTTTTCTCCCCGTACTCCGTCACCACACGGAAAGGGTTAATAATATTATCTTACTCCTATAAATGTTAAAAAGTAGATAAATTAGTTTTAAATCTTTTGCCAGCTATATATTTACATATAAAGGTAATCAGTATGAATTATTATTACTCGAATAATTAACGTAATAAAATGGTTTGGGCTATATCCATCCGTCCATTGGCCTCTTGAAGTCCATCTTTGTTTACAGGCCTCGCAACGACTATCATAATAACAACTTGAAATTAAAAATCGTTTGTATGTCACGTGATTTTTAATAGCTATCATTGAAATACATGAAAGCGCGTGGTGACGGAGTAGAATACAGTTGATTTTCAAATCATAATATCTGGTTCTCCCTTAATTGATTTATACGATGGGTATTCGAAAGAAATAGTATTCTATTGCATTATGACACGGAGAAGATTACCCATTTTATTTTAAATATTATCCTACTAATATAAACGCGAAAGTTTGTGAGGATGTGAAGATGTTTGTTGCTCTGTCACGCAAAAACTACTAAATGGGTTTTGATGAAACTTCACAATAATATAGATTACATACCAGAATAACACATAGGCTATAATTTATCCCAATATTTCCTCGGGAAGAGGTGAAACCGCAGGGCGCTGTTAGTCTCTAATAAACCGACTACATATCAAAAATTTAACAAAGTTAAATTAGAAGCGTTTGCAATAAAATATAATTCTCAATTGTCAACCGAATATTCTTTTATTTACACTGCAGATTGGATGGATATATTAGCAGATTGATGAATTAAATTATGCTTGGACTTTATTGCGTCTAGACGATTCCGTTGTAAGAGTCGTATCCTAAATGAAATATTTAGTATTATACACAAAAGTTAACTCATTCAGTTTTAACGATACATTATATTTGCGACTATAAATTATCAAAAACAGGTTCATCATCTCATCCTATATACGTCCCAGTGCTGGGCTTGGGTCTTCTCCACTATGGAAGGAAAATTGACCTACTATGCCACGGTGGTCAGACGTGTTGACATAGGGTTTTATTTCGAGTCTCCTTCTCTTGCATCGATGATGTTCTTGAATTGTATTCTTACTCCTTGTATATTAAACATAAAAACATCCTGTGTGGTTGCAATTACATAGCTGTAATATCCACAAGTTATCTCCATTCTAGGAAACTGCCAAGGTTATGTTACTGATTAGTATCATTAAATAATATATATAATTTTTAATATAACTGAACATAGATTTATAAAATAGCTTTATTTATATATTTATTACATTTTATACTATAATAATGATCACAGCTCATATACGTCCCACTACTGGACTCCAGCCTCATTCACAATAAGAGGGAAATTGACCTTCTATACCACGCTGGTTAGATTGTTATTAGCTTTTATTTTGATTTTTCTTTCTCTTGCATAAGATATTATATTCATATCCCTTGTCTTTTACGACATCTACGGGCAAGAAGGGGTGAGTTTGGATGGTTGTTTGGAAGATGGGCGAATTGTATCCTTGCTCTGTCACTATAGGGACAATAAAATTGTATGCAATCGTCAATACTAAGTAATGAAAATATAATATGATATTCCATATGTTTTAAGCAAACTTGGCTAATTTATCTTAAGCTAGACGTGAGACAGCAAGCGCCAAGTAATTTTCTACTGGCATAACATACACATGTAACTCACAGACATCGTTACGTCTAGTCGAAAGTATGGGTTTTTAAATATTTAAATAGGTACACTGTTAGGTGTAGAAAAGAGGATATATTTAAAAAGAGTATTAAATACGTATACTATTAGGTGTAGAAAATAAGGAGAAAGAGTATAATATCGTTTTGTAATTGGTGTGTAGAAGACATAATTATTAATACAATTCATAAAATCATTCATTAACAATGTTATCCCTGATATTGAAGCAACCTTTGTCGGCAACAAAATGTTATTTTATCAGAAAAAAAATCACCTTATGTATTATTATACAATTTATTTTTTAATGTTACATACTAAGTCAATAACCACAGATGACTGCACAGATGGCGTAGTGGTTAAGATAGCGACCTACAGCGCCAGTGTCGGGGGTTCGAATCCCACGCGGGACAACACTTTGTGCGATCCACAAATTGTTGTTCTGAGTCTGGATGTAATTTGTGTCCGTTAATTATATGTTTGTAAAGTCCCCCGCAATACAAGGATTATTTCCTTAGTGCAGGGTGTTGTCTTAAATAAATAAATAAAAAATAAAAAAATAAAAACCAACAAGTACCCAAATTTCGTTTGGGTTTAGAATAAAATATGTGTAAAAATTGATTCAAGGATTGCTAAGAACGAAAGTAGTCGTAGTCTCCTGGGTAAAACGTCCAACTGGCTGCAAAGTGTGACGATATGCCATTAATTTGCGAATGCGTATCTCTAATAGTGGCCATCGATGATCTGATTGATATGTGATGATTCACACATCAATCAAATCATCGATACACAGTCATGAAAGTAATACGCCGAAATCTTATATCAGGCCATAACATTAAACTCAATAGTGGATCGTGGTGTACATTTAACACGTATAATAAGATACGACACTAAATTATTCGTTCAGGAATGCACATTTATACTACACTAGCAGCGCCCGGCGGTTTCCCCGCGGTTTCTCTTCTCGTGGGAATATCAGGATAAATTATAGCCTATGTGTTATTCTAATATGTCAGCTATATTATTGTAAAGTTTCATCAAAATCCATTCAGTAGTTTTTGCATGAAAGAGCAAAAAACATCTTTACATCCTCATCTTTACATCAGTACTCACAAACTTTCGCGTTTATAATATTAGAAGGATACCATACGTTTAATATATATCTACATATAAATAGCACGCCGTGTCCTTTTGCATTCCAAGGGGCACTAGAGGGTGAAGATAAATAAAAACGAAATGTGGAGATCGGGGACCTCTTCGAAATTTTTCCTTGATCTTCAAATTACTTGATTCCTTAGTAAAACACCCCTCAATTATCGACTTTGGCATTTGGATTATTTTTGCCAATTAAAAAGTTTACGCGGAATTATTGGAAAGCTTGTTAAAAATGCTTCTCATTTTATATATTTATCTTATCTTTTTAGTTGGGAAATTTTATATAATGATTTCAGCAGTCTACCTTACAAAGCTACCCGCCGATTATTTTAAAATTAACCTTAATTTTAATGATATTTTTATATAACTTTTTATATGACATTTATTTCTGTAAAGTATTATCGTTATGATAATTTCTTCTATTTCAGTAAATTATTGTTTTTAGTAATTAGACCGTATCGTACTTTATTATCAAGTGATAAGTTATTACCACCTGATAATAAATTACGATACGGTCCTATTTATTGCCCCTACCGGATTTTAAACGTATTTACCTACATATCTCACCATTGACTAAGTCTGTTCATAATGAGATGAAAAGTACTCAATATTTCGGACTTGTGAGTATTGCTTTTTCATAACAGTCATGAATACCGACCGAAAATTTACTGTAATTATAAATAGTTGAACTTTTGGGCAACTTATAATGCAGCAATCCTCAACCTATCTGGAAGGCGTGACCATCATAGTACTATCCCAACTTAGTGAGCCCTATGTCCAATAGTGAATCTTATAGATTGAATAGCTGAACTTTTACCTAGATCAATTGTATATGCGATAGATTTACGATTATGCATGATTGAATTTTATTAGAATACATACTGATTCAAATGAGGATATTCTGTACAATTTAGAATCATCATCATTACAGCTCATATACGTCCCATTGTTGGGCGCGAATCTCCTACACAGTAAGATGGAAATTATGAATACACAATAAGAAAAAAGAAGGGGATAAGAGAAAACACGCTAGTCAAACGTTTTGGTATAGGATTTCATTTCAAGTTTTCCTTCTTGTTCAGGTAAACCATCCAAATAGGTTGGTTAAGACTATATATTTAAGATTTATATTTTTTAAATATTGACATATAAAATTTGTATTTATAAATTTCGAATTATTTGTTTATGTCATTTGTTAATTATATGTGCAAAGGGCTCTATAGATGGCGACTCTAAAATTACTAGATCGCGCTATGGTTTCATTGTAAGTCTTAATATAAATATGTTCAGAATTGTTTCTTTTGTGTGCAAACATTCCGCGTCGGAGACCCGTAGCGTACGGACGTACGCCTCGTTGCTCTCCACTGCCGCGCTCTCCCCGCACCCGCCCACTGCGGTCGTGCGATCTCGCTCCGTCTCGCTCGCTCTCGCAGCGTACCTCGCGTCGCGTCGCGCCGCCTTTTTGTTGACGTCTGTGGCCGTTCAGAGGCCCGCTCCGGGTGGCCGTGTATACGGTTGTCTGTGGCAGTTTCGCTGTTTGGACGCAGGTGTTACCGGATCCCAACTGCACGAGTCGACTTTTTCAAGACGTCGAGTGCAGATTTCTACCGTTGGTAGATAAAAAGTCAACCCATTTTGGCCGCCTCAGGGCAGAAAACCATATTGTTTGGTCCCCGGCGGAAACCTCACGGTGTTAACGAAGCCGGGTGAGGCAAGGCCTCGATTTGCCTGCCGAGCCCCTTCAGGGCAGAGCTAACAATCGGAAGGGGTTAGAGCATCCGGCCTTGGGGGATCTCCTAGTCGGACCTAATCTACGGCTTTTCATCATTTTTCTGCGAAGGCCTAACGGCCCGAGCAGCTAGGAACCTATCGCACATTAAGATTGGCGAAGGAGTACAAGCTTAGGGCACATTAGTTAAGTACACACCCTCCCGACCTGCACCCGGTTGGGAGGGACACACACTACACACAACCCAGGGTTTACCCCACCCAGGGCGATAGGACACATTCCTGCGAACGTTTTTCCCGCCAGCCCACGATGGCGGAAAAAACTATCACTATCGACGCCCTTCTGGCGATCCCCGAAATAAAAGCCTACATTGCTCAACATTTTGGAGGGATAACTATTCTCCCACCGCAACCCCTACGCGCTCACTCCACCGTCCTGCCGCTCAAACCGGAATTACCGGCCACCGGCACGGCGATGGATACGGAATCGGTCCCCTCCTCAGCCTCAGCTTCATCTTCCTCCGAGTCGGAAGATTCGCCCAATGAGGGCTCCTTCATCCATGTTCGCTCCCGTAAGCGTACTAAGAAGGCCAAAGCCAACAAAGAGGCCCCCTCTAAGGCCCCTAAAATAAAGCCAACCGAATCGGCCATAACTCCAGCCACAATCCCGTCTGAAACGACCGCTACGACCGCCTCGGCCCTCCCTGTCGTCTCGCAGACAGCCCCAATCTCTGTCCCATCCACTACGGACAGCAACACCGTCGCCCCACAGACGGTCAAAAAACCACTGGCTCCGCCGCCCCTATACATTAGGGATAAAGAGAAGTGGCTAGCCATCTTCGCGTGGCTAAACACCAACAGGATTTCGTACAAATCTGCGAAATCCACTCTCAAGGCATACGAGTGGACCTTCACTCGTCAGCTGACCACCGCTCCGTGTCAAGCATGCTAGGGAATCAACAGATTCCCTACCATACATACACCCTCCCCGAAGCCAAACTTCTGCGTGCAGTAATACGCAATGTCCCGAGGGAAATTGACACCAAAGAGATCTTAGAATCTCTTAAAGCCCAGGATCTGCCGGTTGTAGAAGTACATCGGATGATCCGAGGCAAGGGTCGTTACCCTCTCAATATGATATTGGTCTGCCTAGCAAATACCCCTGAGGGTAAAGGCATTTTCAAAATCAAGGCCATATGTGGTCTATCCGGGGTCTCAGTAGAGCCCCCACACAAAAATGGCAACTTGGCACAGTGCCACAAGTGCCAAATGTATGGACACTCGTCCAAGAACTGCTTCGCCCGTCCTAGGTGTGTCAAGTGCCTAGGTGACCATCACACCTCTCAGTGTGAACGGCCAAAAGACATCTCCCTCTGCAAAGAGCCACCAGCGTGTGTTCTCTGTGGAGAATACGGCCACCCGGCTAACTATCGCGGCTGCCCAAGAGCGCCGAGAAGAATAGTCCGCCAACCTAACTCAAATGGCAAGGCCTTATATTATAACAAGACCTTCGTCCCAGCCCCCTTACCAACCCACAATGCGTGGGCTCGCCCCCTGCTAACCAGCAAGGAGGTTTTCCCAACCCTGCCCAACAGGCAGCCCGCTGCCCCACCCGCACCATCTCAGCCCAAACCACCAATGATCGGGGCAAACCAGCCCACCGGTGGTAATCCCAAGCCCCCTCAGGGCGCCCCCCTTCCCATCGTCGTCGCTAAAAGCGCGCCCCCAAAAGCCCCCAGAGGACTAGATCCAGATTTAGCCCTGGTGGCCAACTTCACGGCCCAAATCAATTTCGCGGAAATCCGCGAAATTGCAGCCGATCTTAGAAAGAACGAGGGAAACAACCTCGCCCTCCTTAATATAGCGATCAAATTCGCCCCCACGTTAGAGCGTCTAGGCTCACTCAAATTCAACTAAAATGGATAGGTACACTCCCGGCAGAGTTAAACCCAGACACCTCAAAGTAGGGACATTCAACGCTAATAGCCTTACCCAACAGAGGGATGAAGTAGGCACATTCCTTCGGGAACACCAGCTCGACATCTTGTTAGTACAAGAAACGTTCTTAAAACCATTCAACAGGGACCCTAGAATCGCGAACTATCGAAACAGTTGGTTGAAAAATGTCTAAAAGCCTTGCTAGAATTGGGAGGCACCGTCATCATTGGCGGTGACCTTAACGCCAAGAACACCTCTTGGAGCTGTCAAAGTTCCAATACGAGGGGCAAGACTTTAGAGCTATTCGCTGACAGACTGGGATTTGATGTCATAGCGCCCATAGAGCCGACACACTTCCCCTTTAACGTTTCGCACAGGCCGGACATACTCGATATCTTTCTTCTCAAAAACATAAACCTTCGTTTATGTTCAATAGAAGTTCAACACGAGTTAGACTCAGATCACCGCCCGGTGACTCTGGAATTAGCCTCCCGCACCCCCGGCCCCTCAGCCCACAACAACGAAAGGACCAATATAGCGACTGACTGGGCACGGCTAGAGAAAAATCTCAAGTCAACCTCGTCGGTCCACCTTGATCAAATTCCCAATGACATTACGTCTAAGGAACATACCTCTCAGGCGATCGAGTCGCTTACAAGTCACGTGCAGTCGATAATGGACGACTGCTCGCGGCCGGTACCAGATACGAGCGATCGTAAATGGCGCCTGCCAGACGACGTCCGTGACTTGTTAAGATGTAAAAACGCCGCGACACGCGCTTATGACCGCTACCCCACGGAGGACAACCGTACCCGCCTACGGTCACTCCAGAGGGAGGTTAAACAAGCTATTAATGAATTGAGACAGAGCAAATGGGACGCCATGCTCGAGGAGCTAGAGCCCTCTCACACAGCCTTTTGGCAGCTTTCCCGCTCACTCAAAAAAGACATCGTGTCCACTCTCCCTCCTCTCACCAGACCCAACCAGCCACCGGCGTTTATGGACGACGAAAAGTCAGAATGCCTGGCCGACTGCTTGGAGCTTCAGTGTACGCCGAGTACACTACACCCCGACGCCGCGAATCACCGCTTCATCGCCGACGAAGTGGAACGTCGTACCACTCTCTCGCGCTCGTTACGAAACGACAACCCCGATCAGCCTATCCCAGTAGTAACCACCGATGAGGTCGAATCGTTAGTCAGGGGTCTTAAAACCAGAAAAGCCCCAGGTTCGGACGGAATCTCAAATAAAGTCATTAAATTATTCCCCGCCCACTTGATAGTCCTGTTGTGCTGCATCTTCAATGCAGCACTAAATAATAACATCTTTCCCGCGCAATGGAAAGAGGCCGTGGTAATAGGAATCCACAAACCCGGCAAGCGCCGTACCGAACCCAGTAGTTACCGCCCGATTAGTCTACTAAAAGGTCTAGGTAAGATCTACGAACGAATAGTTCTCAGTAGACTACGCACATTCGCCGAGGCTAACAACGTCGTTCCCGACGCACAGTTTGGTTTCCGAGCTAAACACAGCTGCGTACAACAAGTTCACCGCTTGATAGAATACACAAGTAGTCAGTTCATCATGAACAAATATACGGGTGTATTATTCCTAGACGTAGCGAAAGCATTCGACAAGGTTTGGCATGAAGGCCTAATCTACAAACTCTATCTCCTCAAGATCCCTCACTACTTAATTCTCATTATACATGACTACTTAAGTCATCGCAGCTTTCGCTACAGGGTGGAAGGGACGTTGTCGACCTCCCACCCTATCAAGGCCGGCGTCCTTCAGGGGTCGGTCCTCTCCCCATTTCTCTTCACGCTATACACTAGCGATATGCCCAAATTCAACCGGGTACATAAAGCGCTTTACGCTGATGACACCGCACTCTTTTGTGCTGGTAGATCCCCGACAACAGTAGCCAAGACTCTCCAAACAGCGGTTACCGCCCTAGCCAATTGGTTTAGGAAATGGAGATTAGAAATCAACCCGAGAAGAGTCAGGCGGTCATGTTCACTAGACGAACTGCCCGTTCCTACTCTATCGACAGCATTCCCTCCCTTAAAATTTTCAACAAGCCGGTCACTTGGACCAGGCAGGCCAAATACTTGGGTGTGACCCTTGACGATCGACTCAGCTTCGCTCCTCACATAAAGCAAGTCCGCGCACGGGCAGCCTTTGTGATGGGCCGTATCCACTGTCTACTCAACTCTAGGTCGCGTATGCCCCTGAGTAGCAAAATCCGACTATACACCACCTGCATACGGCCTATCATGACCTATGCCATCGTGGTGTTCGCGCATGTTAAGCCACACAGGATCCACAGGCTACAGACACTTCAAAATCGTTTCATGCGCCGAACTACGGGAGCACCGTGGTTCATACGAAACGTCGATCTCCACATCGACCTCGAACTGCCGACCATCAAGCAGTTTATGAAACGGTGCTCTCAGAGCTACTTTGACTCTGCCATGACACACCCCAACCAACAAGTGGTTGGGGCGGCTTCCTATAGACCCTCCAAAATCTCCTCCATCCGACGTCCTCGTCACGTCCTCGACGAAGAGGACGACAATATCAGACTCGCTCAACAAAGAGCCTACACGGCCCGCGAGGCCTTAACAAATAAATATCCGCGGTTCCGTCCTCGCCGTCGAGGTGCGAAACCGCGCCGCGCAAAAGTCACTACTAAAAACGTGGGCACGCCCACTTTGCCTCCAGCGACGCCCCAAGCCGAGGTCCGTTCCCCACAGGGGGAGCCCTTAGGCGATGTCGCTTAGCATACTTTTCTCCGGGTTGAGAGCCCTCAGCGCTCACCCATAGTCCGCGTCAAGCTGTCAAGGCCATCTGCGGCCAACAGCTGTACACACGCAAAAAAAAAAAAAAAAAAATTCTTTTGTGTGAATCGTTTGTGGAATACAGAATATATACAAGTATACGTTATACCTGTGTCTTATTTCACGCCTCGGACCTAGAACGTCGTACACTTCTCTTGCATAGATATTATATGCATATGTAATCCTTTAGTCGTCTTTTACGACACCCACTGGCAAGATCGTCTCTGGTGGTGTTGAATTGTATTCTTACTCCGTCACCACACGGATTAGTTTATAACCGTCAAAGTTTATAATACACGTAAAAACATTTTTTTATTTGATGATTATTTGATTTCCTTTGATGATATACAGACGTAGATTAAACGTTCTACTAAAGTTACGGCTAAGTATTATTAAACATAGGATGCGTATAATATCGTAGTATTTTCTATAATATCTCATGATAGACGGAAACCATCTGTTCACTAATAAAAGGCGATAATCTCATCGAATTGCTGGTACGCACGTGCGGTACGAGGATTTTCATATTTATTATCGTTCGATGTCGAATACTTAATATTTATTCAGTTGTCATCGTAAAGACGTGATGGGCTCTGATGTGATCACGAATGGTTAGTGCATAACTTGTATATTCACACATTAGAATACTAATTATTTCTTATTTTGCTTCACTAGCTTGTAAGGACGTCAAAGATCAAGAAAAATATTAAAGAAGATTGGTTATAGTGTGTTCAACTATATAACTCATAATTTCCTCATCAACTCTACACATATAGCTTCTACTACTCATTATCTTATCTTAGCCCATATAAGTCCCACTGTTGGGCTAGGGCCTCCTCCACAGTGAAAGCGAGATCGACCTACTATACCGCGCTGGTCAGATATATTGGCATAGGGCTTCAACTACTGATTGAGAGAAATTGTTCTACTGTACCACGTTGGTCAGACAGGTTGGTAAAGGGTTATATTTCGAGTTTTCCATCTCTTGCATAGATTAATGTTTACTACCATACCGTAGACGTTTAATGCATATTATGCCCGTTAGTAGTCTTTTACGACTACGGATAAGGCAGGGTTAATCTGTCACCACACCGAAAAATACGTGGCTAGCAGGGTATAAGTTATAAATATTAATACACTAGCCGTCTCCCGCCCGCTTGGCTGGGCGAATCACGTGGCAATTCATTTTTTTTTCTTTATATTTATATATTAATTTTTTATTTTTTTTTTTACTAAAGAAGTTTATTTTATTTCATATCAATTTTTTTAGTTGTATAACTCAATTTATTTATCGATGACTCCGTTCGATGGTTTCAATTTCAGGTACAAAAACAGATTGATAGCGTGATAATGGTGGTATAAGTTATTGACAGGGCCCATACCTATACAATTTGTAATGACCAATATCAAAAGCTAACCTGATAGATTTAAAAACTGGGACTGCAATCGCGTATAGTCATATTTTAGAAAATATGAAGATTTTTAGAATGCGTGGGCAAGGACACTGAAACTCAAGTGAAGGCAGTTGCTACTATTATAATAAAGATAGTAACTTCTATTTTAGATTATAAAATATTCCAACCACATAAAATTAAATTAAAATAAACACATGTTAATTTACTTTCGTAAGTCACAAATCTTGTTCGGACACGTTATTTACATAATATTGGTAAGTTAAAATCCAATTCTGTACATCCTACACATCTTCAATTAAACATTCCGGATGCGGATCGGATGATTTAAATTTGTCGGGCTAGGTATTCGTTGTTTAACTGTTTACGATAAACTGTAGTCCGGCTTTTGGGCCTTGGAATGTGGGCATCTAATTTCTTAATTGAGTGTATGTGTAGCTTGTCAACACATTTAGTTTTAGTATCAATTTGCTTAGATATTGGAAATAAAATATTACTTCATCTGGCATTTGAAAAATATAATTAATAGGTTTATTAATATGTCTGCTAGACTTTTGTGTGCTGACGGCATAAGAATACAATTTCCTACCCCTCTCTTGCATATATAATATGCATGTAACATCTATGCAAGGGAAGGAAAACTAAACAAAACACTTGCCAACACATCCGACCAGCGGGTATAGTAGTTCAATTTCCCTCCCATAGTGGAAAAGGCCCGAGCACAATAGTGTGACGTATATGAACTGAGATAAGATGAAGTTTGTTATACTTATACTTAATATAAAATATTCACAGTATTTCTTAAGGGGTATTTATTTTCCTGGCTCATGCCGAATGTGGGCGCTACGTGTTACTGGGCTGTACGCGTGGGTCATCCGGTCGATGGCCCTGTACGGCGCACCGGTGGGGGCGGGGTCCCTGGCCGTCCGACTCAGGGTGCGAGCGGAGGGCGGTGTGGTCTCTGTGAGGGAGCTCACCGCCTGGCGCGTCGACGCCCGCAGAGACGACATTGCCCGTTGCGCAGTCCGGAAGTCTGAAGAGGCCTCGGTTCGGTGCGCGAGGAGGCCTTCCGGCCGGTGCTGATGCATTGGTTAAAACGGCGGCACGAGGTGCTCTCCTTCCGACCGGTACAGGTTTTGACGGGGCATGGATGCTTCGCCAAATACCTGTACACCGTCGTTAGGAGGGAGAGTACACCGTCCTGCCACCACTGCGATTGCGACGAGGACACGGCGCAGCATACGCTCGAGGTTTGTGACGCTTGGGCAGAGCAGCGTCGTGAATTCATCGCAATCATCGGTGCCGACCTGACGCTGCCGACCATCGGCAGGGCGATGCTCAACAGCGTTGGGAACTGGGACGCGGTCGCAGCCTTCTGCGAGGCAGTAATCTCACGGAAGGAGGCGGCGGAGCGTGTGCGCGAGGAACGTCTCCTCGACGACGTGAACCGCCGCCGGCGACTGGGGCGGCGTAGGCGCGATTACCTGCGCCTGATGCCGCCCTAGCCGAAGCCGCGGGTGACGTGACCGGGGAATTAGTCCGTCACCCGCCGAAAGGCCGACCGCGTGAGGAAAGACCGACGTCCTCCTCGACGGGGGGACGTCGGTCGATGGGGGGGTACCCCTCAAGGGGGTATTCCGTCGGGTCGACCACTGACGTCAAGTCACCCTGCTCCGGTGGTCGGCCCAACGACGAAGGCGACGAACGTGTCACGGGTGGGTTACGGGTGTGCGTGCCTACGCTCCTCTGTCGCCCCGGACGGAGTGATGCGAGGAGCGCGCCGACCGTAACCCACCCCCAAAAAAAAAGAAAGGGGTATTTATTTCTTCATATTATTATAATTATGTTTCTATGGTAATAAAACATAGCGACTGACTCCCAAAGATGTATATTTCAATTCACACGTAAAGAATATTTCCCTACAAGAAAGATAATGTTGAGACATTATGATGAAAATTTACAAATATTTAGAATTGAAATGAATACATATTTATGAGTATGTGTTCAAAGTCGTATTTGCGAGATCTTGAGTTCAAATGTATTATTAAGTGTACTGTATATGTATCTTATCTTATCTTATATCTTTAAACGAGCAATTCTTGTAGGTATATATATATAATATCTGGTTGACCGAGCTTCGCTCGGAATATTTTTATAGAATTTATTTAGATATATTAATAAAAACTAAAAATTATAAAAAAAATTACAAAAAGAGAATAATAATAACACCGAGATTCGAACCGACGCTGTTTGGATGCTACAAAACTCAAAATTAAAACCGGCCGTCCCCCAACTGAGCTACCGGAACTCTTGACATTTATAACGAAATTTGAATTCATATTCTTTTAAAATTTAATGTCATTTATATATATTATATATATATATATACAAGAATTGGTCGTTTAAAGATATAAGATATATATTCAGGATCTCGGAAACGTCTCCAACGATTTTGTTGAAACTTGGCATACTAGAGCATTCGGGCCCAAAAAATCGATCTAGCTAGGTTTTATGTATAGAAAATGTTGTTTTGTCAGTGTTTTTGGCAGACAATATAATGACATTAAATTTTAAAAGAATATGAATTCAAATTTTGCCGTCAATATCATGAGTTGCGATAGCTCAGTGGCGAAGTAGACAGGTTTCATTTTATTTTTGACATCGGCGACAAACTGCGTCGGATCGAATCTCGGTGTTATTATTATTCTCTTTTTGTAATTTTTTATATAATTTTCATTATAAATAAAACTACTTTACGGATTTTATCGCGTTTGTATTTGATTTTTGATTACCCGACGTTTCGAACACTTTACAGCGTTCATGATCACGGGTGGACTAAGATGTCTCACGTCCAACAAGTCATCGTTACTGCAGAAAATTTATAATTATCTACCCGATACAGAAAATTAGTTATTAAGTATTGACCCACATTTTGATACAAAATTTATTGCCAGTGTAAGAAGAAAATGATTCTATATGAAAAAATTATATTGTTTATGGTTAGTAATAATTAAACATTAAAATTAATAGTAATTATATTTAAAAACTAACTAATAACCTAGTATACTACCACCGGATCGGAACACGGTTACACTGAGAAAGATCCGGCAAGAAAACTCAGGTAACATGATGCTAAATTAAAGTTAATTTTGAAGGCGGCTTACTTTGTTACTAAAAGGTTTTAATTTATAAAATTATCTTTAGTTATTATTATTGTGGGTCAAATCTATACAATATGAGCTCACGGTGTCTTGCAGTCTTGTGGTGGTCTTTTTGGATTTGTTTTTAATAATGTTTATAACAGGATCCCAGCTTGATGGTAACACCCAGCCATCCTCTCTATTGAAATTTTTGTGTTTCTTTTGTGTTTTTTGTGTTTTTTGTGTTGTGTCATCAAGCTGGGATCCTGTTATAAACATTATTAAAAACAAATCCAAAAAGACCACCACAAGACTGCAAGACACCGTGAGCTCATATTGTATAGATTTGACCCACAATAATAATAACTAAAGATAATTTTATAAATTAAAACCTTTTAGTAACAAAGTAAGCCGCCTTCAAAATTAACTTTAATTTAGCATCATGTTACCTGAGTTTTCTTGCCGGATCTTTCTCAGTGTAACCGTGTTCCGATCCGGTGGTAGTATACTAGATTATTAGTTAGTTTTTAAATATAATTACTATTAATTTTAATGTTTAATTATTACTAACCATAAACAATATAATTTTTTCATATAGAATCATTTTCTTCTTACACTGGCAATAAATTTTGTATCAAAATGTGGGTCAATACTTAATAACTAATTTTCTGTATCGGGTAGATAATTATAAATTTTCTGCAGTAACGATGACTTGTTGGACGTGAGACATCTTAGTCCACCCGTGATCATGAACGCTGTAAAGTGTTAGAAACGTCGGGTAATCAAAAATCAAATACAAACGCGATAAAATCCGTAAAGTAGTTTTATTTAAAATGTATAATACTCGCGTAAACATCAGAAATCATTAATTTTCATTATTTTTTTTTATTAATATATATCTGAATAAATGCTACAAAAATACTCCGAGCGAAGCTCGGTCAACCTGATATCTATATTAATATACGGGCAGCAAAAACTTACCCCTTTTTACGAAAATCATGCAGATAGATAAATATGAAATTTGCCACAGTTGAAAAAAATATTGAGGAGAGTGCACAAAATTAAAATTTGATATAATAATGGATTAGAAATACATTAAAAATTTTATTTTACATTTTAAGAGTTGCGTACGTACGTGCAGTACAGTGACCTTGTACATTACGGAATGGTTCCGGCGTAAGCTCCATTAGGCTCCAATTGAAATGCTTCACTTTTTGTGCCCGAACTTACCTTCTATACGTTATTATTCTAAGACTAGCAATCCTATTGATTCATTTCTTAGTTATCTAACATTTGCGTTGACTCATACCGATTGTCACGGCCTCAATAGATTTTGTCAATGTTATTGAAATTGCTACAACAATGGCGATATCTAATTGAATTATGTAATTATTTATAATAAAGAGATTCTGACGTCCTGTATGGTGGCAGCTCGAAATACTACCAACACATCTTTGCGTGTTGTAAAAAATGACTAAGGATTTTACATCGACCGGAACCAATTCCATCCGATGTCGTCTGAGCGATGGCAGGTGACCAATCATAAAACTGTTGCCAAAAGTTTTGTATAAGTAGACTTCAAGTAATAAGAGCAAGTTGGTGATGAGAAAGACTGACTCTTCATAGCCCTGCTGAATAAAACTCAACATTTTGATTCTCATAGTTGCCTAAGAAATTATCAAAGGAACGCAATTACTGCAAAAGAAGGACAGCTAAAAATAAAATCCTGTGACACGCCGTCGGACCAACGGAGTTATTTCATCATCATTTCAGTTCATATACGACTCACTGATGAGCTCGAGCCTCCTCCACAATAGGAGGGAAATTGACCTTACTATACCATGCTGGTCAGACAGGGTTTTATTTCGAGATTTCCTTTTCTTGCACATGTTATATACGTATGATATCCCTTAGTCGTCTTTCACGACATCCACAGGCAAGATAGGTGGTGATTTGTATTCTTACTCTGTCATCACACGGACCAACGGATTATTATACATTAGTTTCTTTCCTATTGGACAGTTAATGGGACACGCCAGCCCTGGGCAATATATAACATGAAAAAGAAAGAATAAGTGTATTATATCTTTATAAGTTTTTCATAGACATTTGTAAAGGTTTTTGGACTATTTGGCATTATAATAATTCAAAAACTAATATTGTCCATATCAATATAACAGAAAATATCGATTTCGTATTAAACGGGACTCATTATTTTAGTGTCTGTCGATCCTTCGTATTTTATACTAAGAAAATGTAGGATTTCAAATAAGCCATGGCTTCTTGCTAGGTTAAGCTCGTCTTATTGGTTCCAGCGGGAGCGCTCGCGTCTTGTTACTTCGAAAACCTAATGACGGTCTGGGAATTTTCTTTCATATTAACAAGAATAAGTTAGAATATAATATTGAAACCTTTTACTTGTTTTACGTAATATTATTTTTGTATTTGACTTAAACTAAATACAAAGAAAATATTTAGTGGACATAATAGTATCCGTGTAGCGACTGAGTAAGAATACAATTCACAACCCCTCTATCTTGCCCTTAGGTGTCCTAAAAAACGACTAAGAGATGTTATATTAATTTAAAATCTACGCAAGAGAAGGAACGCTCGAAATAAAACCCTATACCAACCTGTCTGACCAGTGTGATATAGTAACTCAAATTCCCTCGTATTGTGGTGGAGGCCCGAACCCAACAGTGGGGCGTACGTGGGCTGCGATGAATGAATGTAAGAATACAGTTCACCACCCCCCTCTCACCAGTGGGTGTCATAAAACACGACTAAGGCTAATATACGACTATGATATGCAAATAATATCTGTGCAAAAGAAGGTAAACTCGACACAAAATCCAACACGTCTGACTAGCGCGGTATAGTAGGTAAATTTCCTCTCTATTGTTGAGAATCCGAGCCCAACAGTGAGATTATATGGGCTGACATTATTAATGATTAGGAATTACTAGTATAGGGAAAACTATCCTATGTCATTTCACTGCCTAAGCGGCTTAACATACACAGTACACACATCTATTAATACGCTTTTATTAGCTTCAGACGTATGTATGTTAGTATGTAACGCAATCTTTGAACATGATTTTGACCCCCTTCAAAACATCGGATTAACTCGAAATTTGGCATACTTATTAAGGACCGATGACAATTCAATATTTTAAACAGTTTGACCCGTTATCCTTACTAGGATAATCAGGATGAGCGAAAATTCAACTAAAAATGAAAAATAAATAATAGTTCAAAAAAACTAAAAAATACGCTTTTAAAGAAAATCAAACTAAAAAATTGAAAATAATTTTTTAAAAATTTGGATTAAGAATAGTGTATATAAGAAAAAAATATTTTTTATTGTATTCTATTCTATTTTTCTCAGTGGCAAGTGTTTTGTCGACAATTCTGCCATTGTCAGTTATGTGGAGAAACGTGTGTGTTTTAATCGCAATTAAAATTTTGATAACATTGTAACTATATGTGATCGATTTTAACATTGGAATACGTAGACAAACAAATAAATATATATACTATTTTATAGCAACAAGTTATTTTACAACAATAAAGTATTAGTAACTACGCTACAGAGAATTATACGTCTGCGGGACCACAAATAATATAAAGTAATAATTATGTTATAAACGGATACAATTGTATCTCATAAAGTACATAATAGTATTAAAGAGTTTTGGAGAGGAATAAGTTAAAAGTGAGGGAAAGTTAATAGGAAGGGGAATTTTCAGTTTGATGATGAGGCTATACAGGTCTAGGCTAGGGTTATTATTGGGGCAGCTAAAAAAAATGTGCTCTAAACTGCCTTCATCTATGCCACACTCACATAAAGATGAGTCGCGAACCCGGATCTTGTGAAGAAATACTGGTGAGCAGCAATGTCCTATTCGCAATCTACACATCATGGATATAGAGGAGCGTGACATTTTTTTAAATTGGTAAAACCAAGGTTTTACGGTAACATTTGGTTGTATCGAGCGGTAAAACTTGGCCTTTCTATTACTAGAATCATCCCAGTCTAATTGCCATGTAGAGTGCAGAGCTTCTTTAGCAAGGCTTGACAAGTCATGTCCGTAATGACCAAAATATTTTAGGTCGCTGCACTGGGAAGAGATTGCAGATTTAGCCATGCTGTCAACACACTCGTTTCCCTTTATGCCACAGTGGCTCGGAATCCAGACCAACTGAACTGTTTTACCATTGGAGACACCAGAGAAGATCGTCTTTTTGATTTCGAGGATAAGGTTAGCATGTGTTCGGCTCTTGAAAGGATTCTGCTGTAATGACTTGAGGCAACTCAAAGAATCCGTGAATATCACGGACTTGTGATGTGTGAAAAGGCACGCTTCCAGAATACCGACACATTCACCAGTAAATACTGAGGTTTCCTTGGGGCATTTAAATTTTAAGATGATTTTAGAATTTTGATAATATACTGCCACACCCGTGTAACCAGTTTTTGATAATTTTGACGCATCAGTAAAAAATCTTTGGAAATTGTACCATTGATCTTCAACCAAGGCATTAAAAATAGAGTCCGCCGAAACAGTGTCTTTGGAGATACCTATGTCTAAATGTATGTCTGGCTTGAAGCATAATGCCTTATAATCGTAGTTAAAAAGAGGGAGTCTAGTATAATCTATAATATAGTATAATCTTCTAGCGTTTGGAATTTCCGTAAGGATTGGATCAACAAAGGAAGAGTTTTTCGTTGCCAAAAAGTTGATGTATTACATTTCTGATTTAAGTCGAGAAGTTTTTGTAGTAATGGATGATACTTCGTACCTATAAGTTTGGACAAGAAACGAGTGGCTAAATATTGCGTTCTTAAAGCTAGAGGTGGCTCTCCGCATTCAATCTGTAGCGCATTGATAGGGGAGGACTTCATACAGCCCAAAATAATTCGGAGACACTTTGTTTGTATCTTGTCCAATCTTGCAAGTGCCCCTTTGTTACAGGGAATTAACAAAAATGAACCATAATCTATCTTGCTTCGGATTAAGGCATTGTACACCAGCTTCATAGTAAATGGATGAGCTCCCCACCAAACAACAGCCAGGGCTTTTAAAATGTTGATTGTTTGCTCACTTTTTTGGACTAGATGGTTGATGTGTTGAGTTCCACTCAATTTGGAATCCAAATACACACCAAGAAACTTTACTTTAGTCATAATAGGGACATTATGGCCAAGGATATTAATGTCAATTTGAGGCATTGATCTTTTTCGAGTAAAAATAACCACCGAACACTTTGGAATAGAGAGTGACATACCATGAGCCAGCAGCCATTGGTTCAGAGAATTCAATGAGAGCTCCAGAGATGAAGCAGCGTGATTGATTGAAGGGTCCTTAACAAACAACGCCAGATCGTCGGCATATTGTAACACGTGGCAATTAATATTAAGACACGAGCCAATGTCTGCTGTATATAAATTATATAATAAAGGACTCCCTTATATAATAAAGGAAGCCCTTTCCATGTGGTTCTTTTTACCATAGGGGAATACTGTGTCCTCAAAACTAGTGATCGAGACATTAAAATTTCGCAAATGAATTGGACCATCTTGCCTGGTAGTCTCAGCTGGTGCAATTTTTGCCTGAGAGTGGGAAGAAGGACAAAATCATAAGCAGAGGATATGTCAAGAAAAGCAGCCACAACAGATTCCTTATCAGTTAAAGCTATTTGAATGCTCGTAATAAGGGTTGCCACACTATCCATTGTACTGAGGCCTTTTCTAAATCCAAATTGAGAGCTAGGTAGTAGGTTATGAGATTCTGTAAACCACTCAAGGCGGTTTTTTAAAAGGTGCTCCAGGAGCTTTAATAATACTGAGGATAAGGCAATAGGTCTAAAACTGTTTGGGTCCTCTGGAGGTTTGCCTGGTTTTAGGATAGGAATTATGATTTGGATTTTCCAATTACTGGGAATCCAACCTGTATCATAGCAGTAGTTTAATATATTAAGGAAGTATGTTCTAGCATTTGTACTAGCATGGACTATAAAGGAATAAGGAATTCCATCAATGCCGGGTGCTGAGTCCTTTACGTAATTAAGTACCATCTCTAATTCCTTCATGGAGAAAGAATCCTCCATCGAATTATTCAAGGTGGATGTACTAGATAGATAAGGGTAAAGAATCTCTGAAGAGGAGGGAACGTAGGGAGGAGCTAAATTATCAAAAAATAGTTCAGCAGTTTGTTGGGACATTATTGAAGAAGTTGTTGGAGAGCAGGCTGATCTAAATTTATTAATGCTTTTCCATACTAAAGATAGCGGAGTAGAAGGGGATAATAAAGAACAAAAGCGAAGCCAACCTGTGCGCTTTTTTTTTCTTAACAGTCGTCTTGATTTTGCACAGACCTGTTTATATATGAGAAGATTGTCGATACTCATACTTCTGTTGTACCTCCTCTCTGCTTCTTTCCTTTCTTTAATCGCAATAGTGCATTCATGGTCCCACCATGGAGGTGATTTAATTCTTCCATAAGCACTGTTTTTCACAGGGAAGCATTTTTCTGCACACTCATATAACGACTCAACAAACTTTTGGCAGCAGTACTGAGCATGGTCATGGTCCGATTGGTTATTAACGGCAGGAAGTGAGTTAATTTTATTTTCTAGGGCTAAAGAGAATTTAGACCAGTCTGGGTTTGAGAGATTGAATTTAAGAAGTGGTGGTAGGGACCTTTCCAGGTACATTTTTTCCGTCAGGGTTATAATAATGGGGTAGTGGTCACTGCCGTGTGATAGAGATGTGCAATACCAGTGTGCAGAGACAGCTAAACTAGGGGAGCAGAAAGTGAGATTTACACAACTCTTCTGCTGTCCGGGGAGAATTCTGCGTGTTGAACATCCATCATTCAATATACAAAGCCCAAGGTCGTCTAAGACATCGACTAGGCCTATCCCAAAGGCGTCGCACCGGTTGGAACCCCATCTAAAATGATGACAGTTGCAGTCACCCATGACTAAAACAGGACCACTAATATTTTCTAACAATCGTTTTATACTTGGTAGAAAATTGATTTGGGGGTGGGCAACATATATAGAGAGCACTGTGATACCCTCAACTTTTATAGCAGTGATGTTAATATTTGCGTGTAGTGGGGGTATATTTAGAGGAACGGCAGGTACCTGATTATTTGTTAAAAGAGCAGATCCACCGTAGCCATCTGCCCTATCACAACGAATAATATTATAAAGAGGAACGTGGAAGCTGAGGCTTGGTTTTAACCACGTCTCAGCTATAGCACAAGCTAGTGGTTTGTGTTTGTGTAAGAGGAATGTAAGGTCATGCTTATTCTGAAGCACACTCCTCACATTTCATTGGAGGAATACCTGACAGGGAGCCATTTTTATAGTTCAAGAGTAGATGTATAAGTTTTTCGGCATCGTTGGACGGTAAATGAGAAGTATTTGTCGATTTAAAAGAAGATTGCGGAGAATTCGATACGTAAGAAGTCAGAAGTTGGACAAGTAGTTGGATTATGGGAGATAAATTATCAGAGGGTTGCACTTTATTGAGAGCGCAACCGTTGGGTTGCGAAGATTGAGGTGTAGAAATAATATTATAATGGCTCGTCTTGTTGTATGAAGGAGAAAGAGGTTTGTATGTTTTGGGTTTAAGGAAAACTGTTTTTTTATATGATTGAGTTGACATCGGGCTTGTTTGTGAAGAGAAAGTTTTCGTGGCTTGTGCATAGCTGCGAGAAATCGGTGGCAATGATTTACTGGCTTCTGTGTAGGGGATTACCTTCTCTGCCATCAATGTTTTTATTGCTCTTTGCCGATCATACTCCGGGCATACTCTGTCATTGGCAAAGTGGTTCCCGGAACATAAAACACAAAGTGCTTCACTCTCCAAGACCTCACAGCCATTACCAGGGTGATCTTGTGCACATTTAAAGCAGCGAGGTTTAGACCTGCAAATGGATTCTACATGGCCGAATCTGCAACACTTGCGACATTGGATAGTGGGGTATATGTATTGAGCTACGGGGAGAGATGTGTAGCAACAGAATACTCTCTTCGGTAGTATTTGTCCGTCAAAGGTTAATACACATGTTTCAGTAGGTTTCCATTCGGGTGCTTCCGCTGTGAATATTTTTCTATTGATACGCCTTACCTTAAGGATTTTACCACAGCCAATGGGGGTAGTAATGTAATTTAAAGCTTCTTCTTCGGTCATGTCCGCGGGAACACCACTAACGACTCCCATCCGGGTAATGTGGAATGTAGGAATTGTAGCAACATACTTGTGGTGGCTCAGCAGATTATTGTTAAGAAACGAGTTAGCATCCTGATAAGTTGAGAACTCGACTGATACCCGATTTCTACCTACTTTTTTTATACCATCAGAAATTATATTTGAAATATTGTTTTTTAATAGAAAAATGTCAAAAGAAACAGGATGAAGGGTTGTACCGGCACTAGGGTTGGGTTCAATACGTGACACATGAACAATATACGGGGCTTTGTCATCTATGGTATATTTATCGCGAACTACGGTATTTCTAGGTTGTTTTGTTGGTCTATCGGTGATATTTATGTCGATGACTGGGCGTTTACGAGACGCGGCTTGAGCAGGGTTGGGCTCTCTTAAATTACAAGCTTCTTCAGCTAATTGGGAGAGTGCATCCTTAGAGGATACATCGGGAAAGGTCGGAGGAGTGGAGAAGATTGGAGTGGTCGAGTAAGAAATGTCCGGAGGATCCGGCGGTTTTGTTTTATCCATCGTGGATAAACACGGTTAGAGCAGTACAAACCTTATACCAAGTAACTAAGACAACACACAGACAGTAATCACTAAAATAAATCACAACAGTAGCCAAAAGTAAACAAAAAAGCCAACAAAGAAAAAATAACCTAAACACACGTGTTAACCACAAACACACTGTCGGCAGAAAAAAAAAAAAAAAAATTTTTATTGTAAAAAGAAAAAAAGCGTGGGGTGCTTTTTAAGATATTATCAAAATGATAATCCTTCTACTCATATCTGTCAATAAAATATTTATAACTATTGACAACATGCACGCTTTTTTTACAATAAAAAATATTTTTTCTTATATACACTAATCCAAATTTTTAAAAAATCATTTTCTATTTTTAGTTGGACTTTCTTTAAAAGCGTATTTTTTTAGTTTTTTTGAACTATTATTTATTTAGAATTCCCATTTATCTGCATAGATGTTATAGGCTTCCTCATGAAAAATAATCTTTCTTAAAGACGAATTGTACAATTTGCGAAAACAATCGTGCTAATGTGATTGCAATTATAATGGAATTAAATAATTGACACGCTGATATGGCTTGCTAGTACATAAATATATGTTATTATAGCGGCTAGGTACTAAAGAGATTAGATTATTACAACCGTTAGTTAAAACCCCTTGCGGAACATGACTACTTCAAATAATAATGACCGAAATATTTTTATAATAACAATCCTATTGTATGAACTAACAAGGTTATTGTATTTTTCAGACTGGAAAATGTCGAATGTTTGCCAACGGTACATCAGGCGACATTGCGATGAACGTGACGGAGGGTCATACATTAAGGTAAGAAGTTTTTACATTAACTTTCCGGCACCTTACTTGAGCTGAACAAGAAATAATGAATGAGTGTCTAGGAAACTTCACTTGGCGGCGCAGGCACGAGTATCTGCGCCTAATGCCGCCCTAGCTGAGTCCGCGGGTGACTGGACCGGGTATTTAGTCCGTCACCCGCAGAGAGACTGACTGCGCGACGGCGACCAACGTCCCCGAGGGGAACGTCGAGAGGAGAGGGTACCCCGCGACCGGGGCATTCCGTCGGGCTGACCACTGACGACAAGTCACCCTGCTCCGGTGGTCGGCCCAACAACGAAGGCGAAGTGGCTATGGATGGGTCATGGGGCCGAGCGGCGGGTGCGCTGACCATGGCCCATCCCTAAAAAAAAAAGGAAACTTCACTTGACTAAATAAACTTATCATTGTCATACAACTGTTATCCTAATTACTTGGGGTCGACGCAATATGTATTCCTCTTTCATCGTGTATATTGCAAAATTTATTGGCAATAGTTTTATGATCGGCCGCCTACTTAGTGTGAACTCTTCTTGGGAATGTAATTGTTGAGCAGACCGATTCAGATGGCCTTAGTACTGATCAATGTAAAGCTCTTGGTAATCTTTTACGACACACACAATCACTGTAAGGATTGGTAGTTTTTGATGTGAAAAATCTATAGTCGAGGGTAAACTTGACTGTTGGCGTGGCGTAAATAGACCGCGGCGACGCAACGCCACGCTATTTGACGTAATATGCGAGGGTAAACGTGATCGTTGGAGTGGCGTAAGCAGCCCGCGACGTAACGCCACGCTATATGACGTAATATGCGAGGGTACACGTGATCGTTGGCGTGGCGTAAGCAGAGCGGCGACATAACGCGACGCTATATGATGCAATATATAAACTATACGTAGTAGTCTGTGAGTGAAAAGGAACGACGCGATGTAGTGCGTAAGCGACTGTGCGGTGAATTAATTATGATTGTTATGCAATATTTTAAATAATAATATAAATCGTAATATTTTATTTATACATTATGCCATGTTAGTTTATGCCGTAATCTGTTCTTTTATGCATATACTTGTACAAAATAATATTGATGTTTCACATCTGCCAGGCGTCCTGAGTGACGGCTCACTTTTTGTGGCCGCTATAATACAGCAAATGAACTAAAAAAACTAACAAGTTAGAATATTTACGCATGTCTTCCCTCGTTGGTAAAGCGCTATAATCGCAATCAATTGAAGGGTAGTGGTCAGAAAAAACCTCAAGCCATAACATATTCATAAAACATTACATATTAATCGGTTTATAATATTCGTTACTGTATGTTCAGTGCTCTAAGAGCGATTTTCCTGCACCCTTTATCTGCCAATATTGTGATCACGCAAGCAGAATCAATTTGCAGGATGGCATTTAATTTTTGCCTCTGGCTATAAGCGTGAGTGAAATGCATGTGACATTTTCCATTTCCTATTTTAAGCTGCACAGTGACCACATAGCCTTTGATAGAGAAAGAACCGGCAGCGAGAATATTTAAATGAATATAAGTCGCCATAAGCTTTTTTGTACGTAGTCTTACATCTACAATAGATACATTCCTCCGTTATAAGTCGACATTAGCAATTTTACATAGTCGCACGCCTACAATAGGTATATATTCCCTAATATCCATTGCATAGCGAATACTCTATTATGTATGCAAAATTACCCACCAAAAACATAAATGTAAAAAAGGAGAGCCAAGTTCAATACAAAAATTATGCTTGGCTGTGGGCTTCGCCGCAAAAAGAATGGAGATCTAAATGAGTGCCAAGTTCTATGCAAAATCCAAATATGTATTTATAGGAACAAAATAACATTATGAACAAGTATTAAACTCTATTTCTTTGCTTTATTGGATACCTATAACAATTGCTGTTATTTAAAAAAAATGTGAGATCTTAAAGTAGGTTAGATTTGACTTGGCCAGATTTTAACAGAATTAAAAAATATATACAGTAAAACCCGTTTAAGACGATTTCGGAGGGACCCGACCAAAAACGCGTCTTAGGCGGGAAAGCGTATTATGCGGGAAAGGGAAAAAACGTGCCATTATTATTTATTATATCCTATTATTAATTTGAATACCTACGTATTGAATTTAACATTTAAAAAAATACCTCAATAGAATGTTGTTTATTTTCTTTATTTAATATACTTACTACTAGATACATTTTTAAATATTAAAAAATATTTTTTTTTTTAATATAAAAAAATGTTGTGTATTATTATTACGTTACTTAAAGTATTACACTTATTTTAGTTTGACAAAAAGATTTTGAGGCATTAGCAATTACAAGATTTTCAACGTAATTTAATTTTCGCAGTGCGTTTTCGCTTAATTCAAAGAAGTTACATAGCGTCTTAAATCATTAACTGCTGATAATGCCTGGGCGTGTGACAAAATCGGAGTTGACTCATCTTCTTCTTGGTCATTATCACTTAGGGTCGTTCGACGGTCGTCACTTCGTCAGTCGCTGGCCGCTGCCGCAAGGGGTATAAATATGTGTATTTGATTGGCACGTGTTGGCGTATTAAACGGGATGACGATCGTATTAAGCGTTAAGAAATGTATGAAAACATGTCTCAAGTTGCTGGGACTGACGCAAAATGGCGTTTTGGGGGGGCAATCGTATTAAACGGGTTCTACTGTATATATGTTGAATAACTTTATAAAATGACTGATGTAATGCAAATAAAGCAAAGAAATAGAGTTTAATACTTGTTCATAATGTTATTTTGTTCCTATAAATACATATTTGGATTTTGCATAGAACTTGGCACTCATTTAGATCTACATTCTTTTTGCAGCGCCAAGTATAATTTTTGTATTGAACTTGGCTCTCCTTTTTCACATTTATGTTTTTGGTGGGATATCATTACTTTTTGTAAAGAAAACTAACTAAATCGGTATTCGTAAGCGGTGCCTATGTTTATGTGTTGCTCGGGAGCGCTTTTATGTAGATTTACTTCTGTTCTGTGTATAATTATGTGGTGCCGCGCGCCACCGACGACACACCGTTGGCTGGTTGTTTAGCGCGTATTACAAGTTTTTTGTATGGGGACACCACTTATTTTTTGACTTAACTTTATTTTTATATTTCTGTTATATAGCAAATATACTCTCTCACTCTTCCGTGTGGTGACGGAGTAACAATACAATTCACCACCCCCTATCTTACCCGTGGGTGATCGTACGAGACGACTAAGGGATATAAAGCGCATATAACATCTATGCAAGAGAAGGAAAACTCGAAATAAAACCCTATACCAACACGTGTGACCAGCGTGGGATAGTAGGTCAATTACCCTTCCATTATGGAGGCGGCCCGAGCCCAACAGTGGGACGTATATGGGCTGAGATGATGATAGCAAATATAATCTATACCAATAAATAAAATTGGAGTGTCTGTTTGTAATGTCAAAATAATAGGCTTTTTTCATCCTCACACGCTTATTTGCACGACACCTATGCCTAAAATAGCAATTAAAAAATTTTTGTCTGTCTGTCTGTTTGTTCCGGGTAATCTTCAAAACGGCTGGACCGATTTCAAAAATTCTTTCACCAATGGAAAGCTATAATATCAGGGCGTAAACTAAGCTATATTTTATCCCGGTATTCCCACGGGAACGGGAACTACGCGGGTAAAACGACTATAACCTATAACCGAAGCGAAGCGAGGGCGGGTTGCTAGTAATACATATATTGGGATAGTTTCAAATATCTGTTTGTAACGTTGTAACGGTTCCAACGCTACAATTAAAAAAAAAAAATTCTATAGGGACCCCATCTATTTTTTTAATTTTTTTTTATTTTTAGATTTTTTCCTACGCTTACACACAATTACCGAGCTGGATTCCAAATTTCATCCTTCTAGGTCATCTGGAAGGTCATTCATATCTTTATAACCTTTTGAGCTAGCTTCATGAAATGTGGGCTTCTAGATGTTCTTATGGATATAATTAAACACACGTAGTTTTATGTGATTACGTGAAAGAGGTTTAGAGTTATAGAAGGGTCAAAAGGGGCACCAAGTGGTTCGCGTAACATTACACTCGGCTCTGGCTAGCCACTTCCTTTGCCTGAACTTGGCTTGACACGCTGCCGCGTGTCTAGATACTTAATAACGTATAGAAGGATAGCTCGGTACTTAAGTGATCAAAAACGTGAAGCAATAAATACTAAATGCCTGCAAGCCATTACTCGCGTACACACGCACACCACTATACAATAGAGTCACTTTTATAATCTATCTACCCAAAAATCGGGTAAAATGATTATTACTTATACTGTCTTGTCTTTCTTTCTATCCCCGCTTTCTTAGTTGTTACCTTATCTTCAACTCAACACTCAATGAAACAATTTTGAAGTTTACATTTTACATTCCATAAAATAACGTCCACATTATCCTTGAATTTGGAGACAAGATAAAAAAAGCAAAAAATATAGTGAATTAGTTTTAAATTACATGCCAAAAAGGTAACAAACCTATTACGAAATAAAATATAATAGTTATTCATCATCATCATCATTTCAGGCTATCGTCGGCCACTGCTGGACGTAGGCTTTCCTCATATTACGCCACAAAGTGCGGTCCTGGGCCGCCTGCATCCAACGACGCCCTGCAACTTTCACCAGGTCGTCGGTCCACCTAGTGGGGGGCGTCCTACACTGCGTCGTCCAATACGTGGTCGCCACTCGAGAACCTTTCTTCCCCAGCGGTTGTCGGTTCGTCAAGCGATGTGGCCTGCCCATTGCCACTTCAGCGTGCTAATTCTTCGTGCTATGTCGGTTACACCCGTTCTTCTGCGGATTTCCGTATTTCGGATTCTATCTCGCAGAGAAATCCCGAGCATAGCCCGTTCCATAGCACGCTGAGCGGCTTTGAGCTTAATAACTATAATAGTTAATATCTGGTTGATCGAGCTTCGCTCGGAATATTTTTGTCGAATTTATTTAGATATATATTAATAAAAAATAAATAATGAAAAATATATAAAAAATTACAAAAAGAGAATAATAATAACACCGAGATTCGAACCGACGCTGTTTGAATGACAAAAATACCAAAATTAGAACTGGTCAACTTCCCAACTGAGCTATCGTAACTCATGACGTTGACGGTAAAATTTGAATTCGTATTCTTTTAAAATTTAATGTCATTATATTGTTTTGGTAAAAACACTGACAAAACAACATTTTCTATAAATAAAACCTAGCTAGATCGATTTTTTGGCCTCGAAACCTCTAGTATGACAAGTTTCATCAAAATCGTTGGGGCCGTTTCCGAGATCATGAATATTTATATATATACAAGAATTGCTCGTTTAAAGATGTAAGATTATATCATGAAATATATAACAGTTACAAACAATGTAATAAACTACTATTACAGATAATACAAGCAATCAAACAACACAGCAATTAAAGAACACAATATAAATAATACAAAAAATTTAACAAGAGAATTATGACATTCAGTTTAACATGTGATTATTTTCTTTTTATGTTTGCCCGGTGGGCTATGAATTAAAAATTAATCCAATGTTATTTTGCAGCGTTCATTTAGACATTCATGTAAATAATAATGAAAATGTATGTATTATTAATTTATATAGACTAACTATTAAGTGCGAAAAACTGTAAATTACACAAAGTATACATACACATCGACCTAACACATACTTAAATATGTTCCTTATATAGAAATTAATTATTTATTTTCTACGAGTCGCGTTCAAATGTCTCAGCTGGTTTTGTAACAAGTCACACGTGTATTTAACGTTTGGTTGTACATTTTGCCACCTCCTCTCATGCTCGTGGGTTTCGTAAAAGATGACTAAGGGATATATTACGCATATGCCATCTATGAAAGAAATGGAAAGCTCGAAACGAAACCCTATACCTACCTGTCTGACCAGCATGGTATAGAAAGGTCGGTTTCCCTCCTATTGTGGAGGAGGCTCGAGCCCTGCAGTGGGACCTATATGAGCTGAAATGATAATGATGATGATGTGACATTTTATTCTTATCCCACCTCCTCATATGGAGATCTTTTTTTTTTTATGGGTGGGCTATGGTATGCGCACGCGCGGTCCAGTCGTTCCGGGGCGATGAAAGGACGGCGCGCGGGCCCATAACCCACCCGTACCCACGTCACCTCGTTGTTGGGCCGACCACCGGAGCAGATGTGAATTGTCGTCAGTGGTCGGCCTGACGGAATACCCTTTCGGGTATCCTCACCTCTCGACGTCCTGGGACGTCGGTCGCCGTCGCGCGGTCAGCCTCTCTGCGGGTGACGGACAATTCCCCGGTTCGATCACCCGCGGCCTCGGCTAGGGCGGCATTAGGCGCAGATACTCGCGCCTGCGCCGCCCGTGTCGCCGGCGGCGGAACGTGTCGCTGAATAGGAGCTCTACTCGCACACGATCCGCCGCCTCCTTCCGTGAGATTACGGTCTCACAGAAGGCGGCGACCCCGTCCCAGTTCCTGACGCTGTCGAGCATCTCCCTGGCGATGGTCGGCAGCGCCAGGTCGGCACTGATAATTGCGACGAGTTCACGGCGATCCCCCTCCCATGTAGCACACTCCTCGAGCGTGTGCTGCGCTGTGTCCTCGTCGCAACTGCAGTGGTGGCAGGACGGTGTGCTCTCCCTCCTGACAATCTTGTGCAGGTACTTCCCGAAGCAACCGTGCCCTGTCAGCACCTGCACCAGTCGGAAGGAGAGCACCCCGTGCGTCCGGTCCAACCACTCAATCAGCACCGGCCGGAGGGCCTCGACGGTCCTGACACCGTACCGAGGACTCTCCAGCCGGACTGCCCAACGGGCAATGACTTCTCGGCGGGCGTCGACCCGCCAGGCGGTGATCTCTTTAATGGAGACCATGCCGCCGCAGGCGCGCGTCTCCGACACCCGCCGATAAATGTCGGCGAGCATCTCCGCCTCCAGGTCCCACGGGGGAGTTCCGGCCAGGAGGCACGCTGCCTCCGTCGCCACCGTGCGGTAATCCCGTATGGCCCTGATCGCCATGACCCTCTGTGGTCGCCACAGGAGGGCCCTAAGAGGGACGGTCAGGGACCCCGCCTACACCGGTGCGCCACTAGAACTTAATCGTTTTTTGTTTTTAGTATTTTGTTTAATTTTCCGCGTAGTGGAGGTGGAAGAATACAATTGACCACCCAAGGGAAAGAAAACTCGAATTAAAACCCTAGGAACTCGTGTGACTTGTGTCGTAGGTCAATTTCCTTCCTATTGTGGAGTAGGTTCGAGCTCTATATGAGGCAAGATGATAATAATTCTGTCAAGAATAAAAATAACGTAAGCAATATAGCAGCTCCTCATTCAGCAATTGCCTTGTTATTTTAAATATACTGTTTGTAAATGTACTTTTAATTTTTATTGTAAAGTGTAGCGTGTTTTGCCTAACGAATTTTTGTATTTTCAGCGTTTGTAACATATTGTGGTGTTGGTCATGCTCACATAAGGATCTACTTGCGGTAGCTGCGTGGAGCGGGTCTCTTCCTTCCCTCCATAGTGGTTGAGGGGAGTGATGGCTGCTCTAGTAGTTAACTCGTGATCGGGTGCCACTTGTGGGATCTGGTCCAGCCATAATCGTTTAAATTATATTAAGTGTCTTGCGGTTCGAAGGGCATCACACTGGAGCTAGTTCTTACAAAACATGTACACAATTGTATAACTAGTAAGAAGAAAAAGAAAAAAAAAATTAAAAATAATGACAAGCCCGCTGAGTTTCTAGCCGGCTCTTCTCAGTAGCGGTCGCGTTCCGATCCAGTGGTAGTATATTTTTTTTTGGAAATTGTAAACCTGACAATATGTAAGTGCCCTCTCAGGGTTTATGCATAATAAAATAATTTGAATTTGAAGTAAGTTTTTTTAACGTAAATAACATATAAGAATTAGTTTGAGTTCTCATAAATTAAAATAACATTTATTATAGAGTTTTTCTATTGTATAAAATAATTTAAAATTTACAAAATATGCGAGTAAATTTCTTGTGAAAATAAACGATTCAATACACTGCTATTTAATATCTTGCTTGAACTTCTTACGCGCTGAACCATGGCATTCTTGCATCCATCCTAAACGTGGAGGGTGTCACGCGAAGAGAGCAACTCACAAAGTGTGAAGACCGGACCCTTAACAATTACCTACATATACATTACTATGTAATTTCTCACACTTTCACCAAGCCATGTAACTCCTAATTAAATATTTGCTATTTCTAATATCCCTTTTTTGTGGTATGCTATGGTTTGGACACATCATCATCATCCCATATAAGTCCCATGGTTGGGCTTGGGCCTTCTCCACAATGGAATGGAAATTGACCTATTATACTGCGGTGGCCAGACGTATTGGTTTTATGTTCAGTATTCCTTCTCTTATGTAGATATTATATGCATATTATATCCCTTAGTCGTCTTTTACGACACCCAGGAGTAAGTGAGGTGGTGGTGAATTGTATTCTTACTCCGTCATCATACAGGTAACCGTCTGGACACAAGCCCGCCCAATCTGTCCGGGGCGACGGATGGGTGCCGTGCGGCCCCACCGCTACAGCAATACCTCCCGATTACCATTAGTCCGACCACTGGTAACGATTCTTTGACATCCAAGGCTGACCCAGACTTGCTTGCAATATGCTAGCGTGTTATTTGCTAGATGATTATTCCTAGTTGATATTCACATCACATCATATTAATATTATAAAGACGAAAGGTCTAACGTGTGGTCCAATTCTAATAAGATTTGCCATGAAAGTAGCTGGGATGGGATTAAAATATAGGATACTTTTTATAATAATATACCGTTTTTTTTGGGGGGGTTGGTTACGGTCAGCGCACTCCTCGCTCCGCTCCGTCCGGGGCGACAAAGGGGCGTAAGCACGCACACCCGTAACCCACCCGCGACACGTCGCCTTCGTCGTTGGACCGACCACCGGAGCAGGGTGATTCGTCGTCAGTGGTTTGTCCGACGAAATACCCCTTGAGGAGTACCCTCTCCTCGACCGATGTCGATAAAAAATAATGTACCTTTGGGATAATATTTCGACTTTGGGCGAGTTTCTTTTTACGCAAACAAAAGCTAGTCATTCATACCATACATCTATCAGTTCATTGATGATTAGGCGTCCCCAAAAGGAAAAATATAGTAGTTTTCACCCTTGAACTTGGGGTTGGCGAGAGCAGTTGGTTTTATAAATTATCCAGGACCGCGCTGCTGCCTATTCGGGTTATCCGTCAACGGAATTTTACTTTTACTTTGGAGGCAAGTAGGTACGTATTGTATTCTGAATTCGTCACCACACGGGAAATCCCTAGTTGGTACTATAAATAGAAAAGGAAATATATATACCTAAAATAAGCCGTAGCTTACACAATAGACAGATTAGTGTCTGTATATATTGACTCATGCTCTGACTCAGATATAGGGATGTGACTTGGAGGGAAAATAATCGATTAAATAAATAAACGACTTCTTGTTCTTTAAAATACATCGATTATAAAATAATCGATTAATTAAAAATAAATAATCGATTATAAATAGTCGACTTTTTTCTCCCAACAGGATCTTTTTTTTTAGGAAATGTGAGTTTTATTTTCTAATATAGTATGAAACACTGCACGCAGTATGGTGATGACCTTTTTTTTCTTTTATGATATCTGGCAGTGAAATAATCAATTAATTTTAAATATCTGGTTGACCGAGCTTCGCTCGGAATATTTTTGTTGTATTTTTGTCGAATTTATTTAGATATATATTAATAAAAAATTAAAATTAAATAATGAAAAAAATATAAAAAAATACAAAAAGAGAATAATAATAACACCGAGATTCGATACGACACCGTTTGAATGCCAAAACAATACTAAAAGGAAACTGCACTACTTCCCAACTAAGCTCCGAGATCCTGAATATATATGTATATATACAAGAATTGCTCGTTTAAAGATATAAGATATAAAAAAATTGATTTTTTATTATTTTGATAATCGATTATAAAAATTGATTATTTTTTGACATCCCTACTCAGATACGCCCGACAACGGTGCCTTAACAATTTTGCAAAAATAATGTAATTAAATTTTAAAATAATAATGATGCTCTCTATTCACGTGTCGCTAATTTATTTTAACAGAAAGAAAAATATGTAGACACATGTGAGGAAATAAAATTAGATTACATCTCCTTTCACCACCCACGGGTTTAATTGAATCTCGATTAAACAATGCAAACAGATAACTAACATCATTACAAGAGAAGGATTTTCAAGGATATTTAGTAACTCTGTGTCAACTCATAGGTCTAACATATGGGATATAGTAACTGAAGCTTTCTACAACAAAAAAAAATTATAATCTTTACTATTTAAAAAAAACGACTTTATAACATTTCTCATAGATGTCTTTATAAAAACTAAGCATTATTGAAATAGAACCACACGGGCAGCATCAGCTTTCAAATAAATAAAGAATCATCAAAATCGGTTTACCCAGTCGAATGTTCTGAGGCAACAAATATATAAAAATACAGTCGAATTAAGAATCTCCTCCTTTTTTAAAGTCGGTTAAAAATGAGTGTGAATTCAATTCTCGACCCTCTTCTTTTATCCATGGATGTCGTAAAAGACTTTTAAGGCATATTATGCAAATAACATGATGTTGGGAAGCAGAACTTTACAGAAAACCCAAAGCCAACCCGTCTGACCAGCATGGTATCATTATTATTACAGTTTATATAGATCCCACTGCTCAGTTTGAGCCTCCTCTATAATTGGAGGGCAATTGATCTACTATATCATACCGGTCAGACTAGTTGATATAGGGTTTTATTTCGAGTTCTTTCTCTTCCATAGATATTATTTGAGTATATAATCTCCTATCTGCATAAATAAGTCCATGTGGTGACGAAGTAAGAATACCATTCACCACTCCCTATCTTACCCGTGGTTGTCGTAAAAGACGACTAAAGGATAAAATATGCATTTAACATCTATGCAAAAGATAGAAAATTCGAAATGAAACCCTATACCAACCTGTCTGACCAGCATGGTATAGTAAGGTCAATTGCCCTCCTATTGTGGAGAAGACTCGAGCCCAATAGTGGGACATATGTGGGCTGTGATAATATTGAAGACGATATAATTCCTTAGTTGTCTTTTGCGATGCCCACGAGCCGAAATGGGGATACTGAATTGTATTTTTACTACCTCACCACACGAAAATATACGCATAGTAAAGTAAATTTTCCTTTCATTGTAGATGAGCTGTGAACCCAGCATTAGAACCTACATATAAGTGCTGAGAAGAGGCAAATGTACCTACATATAATATCATACACGCAAATATATTTATTGCCAAATGAAAACATGTAGGCGTTATATAAACATTATACGTTAGATATTTATATATCGAGCTCCTCGTTTGGTGACGGGTTACCTAGACCAGGCCGCGGGTGACTGGACCGGGTAATAGTCTGTCATCCGCAGAGAGGCTGACCGTGTCAGTGCAACATCCCTGGGGGCGTCCGAGAGAGATGATAATAGAACAGATACCCGCCGGGTTCGCCGCGGAAGTCAACGATTCATACCAGTAAACGATCCATTGGCAATGGGGAGGGAATAAGGTGGATTATGACGGCGCGCGCCGCCCTTTAGTTAACCTGGATGGAACGAACGTCGCGTATCCAGACCATAGCCCGCCAAAAAAAGGTGATGGATTTAGAATACAATACATATACTTAGTTACTTACTTCTTATTTTCTCGTGGGCGCCGTAAAAGCCGTGATCATCAAAAGAATGAACACGTTCCTGGGAAACTTGTAACACCGGTTATCGTAGTTGGCGTTATCGTTGTCGCTGACCTACATCCAAAGTGTGTACTATGTCATATCCTTCTTGCAAGCACTCTGCTTTTTGACTAACAAGACATTAAAAATGTTAGATCGATAAATAATAGTCGGTGTAATCATATACATTATACTGAGTTATATAAGTTGAAAATATGTATACTACAAACTACTACAGTATTGGTTAATAGTTGTATTGTAAAAAAACCGATGGAGTGAGTCTGTAATGACATTATAATCTTAGAATAGAGCAATAATTAGCTCATACAACATTGCTTAGACGGTTCACTGACATATTCGGTGATTTTGACAGCTGTTCTGTTAATATTTCACTAATAATTAATAAGTTCAGTCTAATTAACGCTAGAAAGAATTTTGTGAGCATTTATTAAGAATTCGTGAAGAATGATGATAATATGTATTATTGGAACACAAAAGTACATACATAGTTATACAATTTAGTTACAGCGTTTAGTATAAATTTAAAAAGTTGTCCTTGATTTATGTTTTGAAACAAATCAGACATAATTTATATTTACTTATAACTTACACTTAGAAACTCTTTTCAACATTCGTTATTCCCGTTTCAATATTGTATAGAACTTTTATTATACCTTAGCTGCATGTATTTCATGCTGTATTGTTCGTTAACTCTGCAAATGAAGAAAGTTGTGCATTGATGCCGACGTTGGGGAATTTTCGCTCTGGAAAACAACCAGTTTTTTTAGAGTACGGCAGTCAATTAGTTCAATCTAATGTTTATAAAGATTTTACAGCATACATTTTGATATCTAAATTTATTTGACCATAGTAATATGCGAAGTACATATTTACTCCGTTGCGTCGTCTTGCATTGGGCCGGCAATGCTTTGCCCAGCGACTAGGTCGCCTAGCGGGTCGACTTCGACCGGGACGTCATTGTGGGTAGTGCGCCACAGTTCGGTGTTCGGATTGTGGAGCCCTGGACTCCACTTCGAATTGCTCTACCGCTGACGCTTTGGACGGCGCAGGTGCGAGTACTTACGCTTCATGCCGCCCTAGTCGAGGTCGCGGGTGGAGGGACTGGTGATTAGTTTATAGCGCATAGCATATAAGGAATAATTCTTTAAAGGCATTTTTTTTCTGAAATTCGTGCAATATCTTTTTCTTTTACTAGTTAAGGGTAAGCTTTGAGCGATTTGATTTGATTCAAATAAGTAAACAGATTGGCTTACTCTACGCTAGCTACTACTGACTAATCAGTTTGAAACAGTGATTTATTTCGAGATTTTCTTCTACTGCAGTGAAATATTATGATTGCAGTTGCAGGAACGAAAGTGGTATTTTATAGATTATATTTCTCATCCATATATGTAAGTCCGAATAAAATTTAATACATTCGTAAAACGCAAAAATAAACAAATGAGTTCAAAGAATTCAATATTTGCGCTAAAGCAGGTTGATAAACAAAGTAGTACACAGGAAGTCTGTTTGTGGTTATCATCGGGTCGTATTTACCTTATACAATTCAGACAAAAATTTAGTTTCAACTATTTTGGTGTCTGTCTGTAATCAAATGTTGTAGGTTAAGTTTGACACATCTCCCCTCGCCGATTGAGCTTAAATTTTGTATATTACCTTTAGTTCTGGTGACAAAGTAATATACAATACTCAATATCATAATAATTGTAATATAGTTGCCAAAATGGCGAATTACATTTTGCTTTTCAACCCCCTTAATGAGTATCAAAGGGCTTAAATTGTAAACGAAAAAACTAATAACATAATAGTTTTCAACTAAATAAAATGTTGTTTTTAATAATTTTTTATGAATTTTATTTATTTATAACATTCTGACAAGTGCCATTATTGTCAAATATTTTAAATTAAAGCAAAATAACTTCCAATTATGGGTTTCAACTAAGTACCGATTACACTGAAATATGGCAGCATCATTTCTCGTCACAGTATATTAGGTGCATGGAAAGAAATCTACGGCCAAAGAACTGCGGTTATAGTACTTTATACAATTGTAGATAGCATGGAACAAAGTTAAGCTCCCATTAACTTAATAGACTTGTATGATACGGTGAAAAGTGTTTTATTTTACAAAGATAGTTTGAAATAAAAAATAAAACCTTGTATTGTAAGGGATTAAATAAACATGCAATTACCAGACAGATCACACCAAGACTCGCACATTTGTAAATAGCACAAAGAATTCTCTCGAGTGGGAATCGAACTACTACGAAATTTACGAAATTTGTGTACCTGTGCTCTGTGTAAAATTATATAGTTCTCAGTCAGCCACTATACATTAGATGCAACGATACAATTCTATTTGAATTATAATAATACGGAACTTATTATGAATTCTCCGTCATACTTGACTTTAGTACGCTTTTGTATTATTTCTGTAAGGTATAGTTATGCTTCATTTATTCTGAGTTTTGTTATTTTCGCTCAAAGCTTCGATTATCCTCGAGGACCTATTGTTTAAATTTTTTGCGCCTTTTGCTGCTTTTTTACTAAACCTTTGTTTGCTTTTTGACGTCTCTTTATTGTTATTGTTTTGCTTATTTATAAGTACTACGACAGAGTGGACGAAGATTGAATGGGCGACTAATAGACTGCTATATAAAGATCTCGGCTCCCCAGCGCACGCATTTGGAGTTATATGTGCAATAATTCGTAAATGGCTGATTATTGTTTGCTTTAATAGTGAAATACAACACTATGAGTAGATCTGCATATCTATACCTCGTAATGTTCCTTAAATTTTTCTTTATAATGTGTGAAATACATCTGTCTCGGTTGTCATGAAGAGGTGGGAGGTAGGTACCTACCGCAAGTAATCTAACATCTAGGTAACCCTATTATTTCATAATTAAAATTATATGTCACCTAAACTGAGAGAAAGCCGACCCCGCTACTATGAAGAATAATAAGGGTTGTATATATATATATATATTTATTTACCCCCTTATTTCGACTTTTTCGATCTTTTTGAAACCTTTAATGGATGTAACCTAATAGCAATCGCCTAGTCATACTCGATGGTTTGAAATTTCAACTGACAATTCTCAAACAAATCATGATACACCTAAAGTATTCGCAGAAATTTTGCATAAAAACCGACACCAAGGCGAAGTGAGGAAAGTGAAGACAAATCAGCTGTACACATGTTGACGCTTGGACTCATTCGGCCAACTAGGCGAGCGACGGCGAGCGTTGGCCAGGCAAGGCAAATCGGGTGTACACACGTTGGCGTTGGCCATCGCTCGGCAACGCTCGGCCAACATGTGTACGGGGCATAATATACTTGCATTCGAATCCAGACCTATTTGCCTGATCAGACGTCAGAATTGTCACTAAACCATCTAGACAATTAGTAAAAAGCTTTCACGCAATTCAATTTAATAACACTACATCATATCCATTATGCCAAGGAATGTAACAATTCAGTCTGATAACATTATATAAATAGTATTGAATCATATAAGTATAGCTGTTACATAGGCTATTGTACAAACTAACAAACAAAACACGTCATTCTATGCCTACTAGATAGGAGTCATGTCCAAAGGAAACGGGAGGACGAGCGGCGCCGCTTTGTAGCGGTATCGGAAATTGAACAGCATCAACCAACACGCCAACTTTAATCGAAAACCCTTTTGTTTGTAGCATACCTATATATTCATACACGCCTACAGTTAATGTTTGCGGTAGACATTATAGTTGCGTAGGAAGTTAATATCGAATACATTACAGTTATTGTTCGGTCTCTGCAAGCTATGTGGAGGGTATTTGGAAAAACTTCACAACTTGAATTCTACAAACGTCGTTAAGACAGTCTAGTAGAAGATTCGAGACAACTCGGTCCGCCAAGCGGTTGTGCCATCGGTGTATTCGTAATCGCCGCACCTGCTTAATCCTTGGAAGGACATTATTATACGGAACATTTGGAACCACCATAACAGTGTTTTGTGGTGCTGTGAACTGCCTAGTTATAAATATAATTAAGAATATCTTGAAGCTGACCGCGCGGTTTGGCGAGCTTACTGCGACGATGCTACTGCCCTCGGCGGGAGTGGATGAAAGGTTGGTGGAGTATTCCATATTTACTTCTTCGCGGCTTGCAGGGATGGATAAGATCAGTTCCTCACCTAACTCCGTAAATTCACCTCATACAGTCCACTGCAGGCTGTGCATACCGTACAGTTATTATTTTGCCTGGTGATAGAGTAAGAATACAATTCACCACCTATATCTTGTCTAAATAAAATCCTATACCAACCCGTCTGACCAGCATGGGTTGGTAGTTCAATTTCACTCCTGTTGTAGATGAGGCTCGAGCTCAGCTGTAGGAGGTATGAGCTGTGAAGTAACATAATTATGTATTCATTTCTAAGTGAAATTTGTTTTAGTAAAAAAATTGCGCGGCGACGGGTTAAGATTACAATTTTCGCTACTTCTTTCTTATCCGTGGGTGTCATTGAAATGAGAGATTACCAAGAAAATAGGCAATAGGGTTTTCTTGTAATTTTTTTGGGCGGGCTAATGCTAGAGACGCACCGCATTCCTTTCCTATGGTCATTAAGTAGACGACTGGTACTTAATGTTTGATGCCCGTAGCCAGCCCTGAGAACTTTCTCGGGAATCTCGGGCCATACACATTACTGCGTTAACCAACTCGTATACCATTTTTCTTGAGTTTTCCTTCTCTTGCATGGATGTTATATGCACGTGTTACGGTTAATACCCGAAGTGCGGCTACACCTAGTTCTAGTCGGCTAAAACTAGGTGTAGCCGCACTTCGGTGGTTAAACCTAGGTGAAACAGATTTGTTCACGGCTAATATTAGGTTGTAGCCGATTTCAATTGGTTAAAACTAGGTATAGCCTTCTTTATGCTGGCTACAACTAGATGTAGGCAATAATATAAACATAAGATATTATTGACATTTGTATAAATACATTTATCTGAAAGTAATTTCTCATAAACATTCTATTTGATTAGAACATATTTCTTTTTCCTTTTCCATTTTTTCGTATCAACTACGGTAATTCAGTTTGGACAACTTTTTAATGAGATATCTGACGTCGATAGCCCTCGGCCTTTTCCCCTGTTTCATATTTGTACTATTTTGTCATTTCATATTTCAGGTTCAAAATTTTTTGATACAAAGAATCAAAATTATTTGAATAAATGTCTATCATTTTCGTTATCTCAGCTCATAGAAATTGACCTTCTTAAACACGCTGGTCAGACTGGTTGGTATAGAGCTTTATTTTAAATTATCCTTCTCTGGCATGGATGTTGTATGCATATTATCGCTCCGTCGTCTTTTATGGCACCCATAGACAAATGGTGAATTATATTCCTACGCGTTCGCTACGCTAAAAATATCTATAAATCATAAGATCTCCTCGGCTCATATACGCCCCACTGCTGGGCTCGAGCCTCCTCCACAATGAATGGGAAATTGACCTTACTATGCTGGTCGGACAGGTTGACATAGGGTTGTGTTTCAAGCTTCCCTTCTCTTGCATAGATGTTATATGCTTATTATATCCCTTAGTGATCTTTTACGATATCCATTATATCCACGGGTAAGATAGAGAGTGGTGAATTGTATTCTTACTCCGTTACTACCACACAGATAAATCTATGTAATTGTTATTGAATTGCTAAAATTTAAACAAATATTAATTCTCCAAGTTGCCGAACCTCCAAATGAACCCTTATAGCAAACTCGTGGTCTATTTATATATCTTACGTCTACTTAATATGAAGAAAGCTCGTGCCTAAATGAAGGAAGTACAAGGGCTGAAAAAAAAAGAACAGGAATCGTTATAAAACATTATTACATCAACTGAATATCTCATTAGCTTAGTAGCAATGGATGGTAGTTATTCGTGCGGCGTAGATGGATATCCAGATCAGACAGAGTGTAACTGGATTTTTCAAAACTATTAGTGCTAGTATGTATGTGCCTAAATTTGGACTCGTAAATGTTACTACCCTTCTCCCTTATATCCTAGTAAAGAGAGAGATTCGTAGCGAAATATACCTTTGCCTGTCCCTCCTGGAATAAAATCGTTAACAGTAAAACGAAAAGACGGTCCCTACACTATAGGAGTTACAAAGCACGTTATACGTGTAAAAAAGATTTACTCAAAATTTTAAAAATATTTAGATGGACTTATTAGGATTTATAAAGTAGGTATAATAATAATAATCATTTGTTTCAGAATTATTTAGCTCCACATTTTGTAAGTAGGTATCAATAAAAACTTAAAAGTTAGTGTTAGTAACATTAACATACTAAATTGAAACAAATGAAATCAAATTATATCCAATTAAATCAAATACAAATTTTATTCCAAAGTTTTATCTATACCAATAAATAAAATTGGAGTGTCTGTTTGTAATGTCAAAATAATAGGCTTTTTTCATGCTCACACGGTTATTTGCACGACACCTATGCCTAAAATACAGATTAACAAATTTTTGTCTGTCTAGACAGACAAAAATTTTTTTTGTTCCGGGTAATCTTCAAAACGGCTGGACCGATTTCAAAAATTCTTTCACCAATGGAAAGCTATAATATCAGGGCGTAAACAAGGCTATATTTTATCCCGGTATTTCCACGGGAACGGGAACTACGCGGGTAAAACGACTAAAACCGAAGCGAAGCGAGGGCGGGTTGCTAGTTTAGAAAATAAAACTAAAATCAAATTAAATCAAATTGTATTAAATTAATCAAATCAAATACTAATTCTATTCCGTAGTTTATTTGGAAAATGAAACTAAAATAAAATAAAACAAAAATGGTATGCTTGCAATAATGATATGCATGACACGAAATTGTTTATTAATGTACCTCGAAGTTATCATTCTTGGTGTGGGAAGTTTTATAATGTTTTCTATTCTTATCATCTTTACATTTATATACTACTAGCTGACCTAACAGACGTTCTTCTGTTCAAATAACACAGCAGCGCCACCAGCAGGGTCCAATTGTAAATCTAAATCATTCTCGAATCCCCTTGGACACGCACAAAAATTTTTGTCAACATCGGTCCAGCCGTATAGGAGGAGTTCGGTGACATACACCCGTACACAAGAAATCTATACCAATAAATAAAATTGGAGTGTCTGTTTGTAATGTCAAAATAATAGGCTTTTTTCATGCTCACACAGTTATTTGCACTATACATACATATGCCTAAAATATACTTTTTTTTTGTCTGTCTGTCTGTTTGTGCCGGGAAATCTTCAAAACGGCAGGACCGATTTCAAAAATTCTTTCACCACTGGAAAGCTATAATATCAGGGCGTAACCTAGGCTATATTTTATCCCGGTATTCCCACGGGAACGGGAACTACGAGGATAAGGCGACAGAAACTGAAGCGAGGCCGGGTTGCTAGTATATATATATATAAAGAAGATAAATAATTAAATAGTTTTTTAAGGAGGATTTAGACTCATGGATTCTGTCAAGGTCCCATGGAAGGAGGTCACACAAAAATTATTAGGCCATTCAGTTAGGACGATTTAACTAATAATTAATTTTCAAGTGTTTTAAGAAACTTAAGCTGTGAAACCGTAAATCATTTTGATATAATACCCATTTTGTTCTATTTAATATTAATTTTAAATACATGGCGACAGATACAACTTTCGAATCATTATCATCATATCAGCCCATATCCGTCCCAATATTGGGCTCGGGCCTTCGCCACTATGGAAGGCAAACTGATCTACTATACTACGCTGGTCAGACGTCAAGACGTCTGATCAGGGTGGCATAGGATTTAGTTTCGAGTTTTCCTTCCCTTACACAGATATTATAATCATATTTAACCCCTTAATCGTCGTTTTATGACACCTACGGACAAGAAAGGGAGTGGGTGAATTGTATTCTTACTCAGTCACCACATGGACAATTTTCGATACAATTTATTATAATATACATATTTCCAAATTTTCCTTCTCACATAGTTATTACTGTAACTGCTTATTACCTTTACTCGTTTTTTACGATACTCCTGGAATAGATATGATAGACATGTTGTTGACACGATGCATTCTTATATCCATCACCACAGATGTGATTGTCAACTAGATATTGAATGCAAATTTACTTAACAGCAAAGTTTTCTTTTCAAAAAAAAAAAAAATGTTATGATCTTCGTCAGTCATTCTGAAAAGCGTCTCGAGTATTAATTTAACTGTCCAAGTTATAAAATAGACGATAACTCGTTTAGTTATTACTTGTGAGTTGTTTAAAAAAATGTCATTTAAACCGACACAGCAGTGAAGATGTGCCATTATTCATAAACAGCGCTGGGCTGTTGCGCTGACACCCCAGGGACGCGAGTTTTAATGTCCGAATTTGCATAGTATAGTACTGAGAAGAAAATCAGATTAATATTTTTGATGAATAAATATCACAATATTGAAATCTAACAGAAGCATTGCACCTAATATTGTTTTAGCTACCTGATATAAAAGTTACATAAATTTACTATTGCAAAAGTAATTTTTCTTTATTGACGGAGTAAGAATACGATACACCAGCCTCTCTCTTGCCCATGGGTTTTGTATAAGACGACCTAAGGGATACAATATGCATATAAAATCTGTGTAAGAAAAAGAAAACTTAAAAGAATACTTTACCAACTCGTTTAACCAGCGTGTGTAAGTAGTAGGTCAATTATCCTCCTATTACCTACAGCAGGAGGCCGGAGCCCAGCAGTGGGGCGTTTATGAGCTGTAGTATGATGTAGTAGTGTGATTCAGGTCAAATGTTGGTATACATCTTCTTCATAGCGAATTTGTATGTATTAATCTTCAATTATTTTCCAATTTTGTGGCCACATTACCGATCATATTCGAAGGTCAATTTATCTCCTACTGTGAAGCAGAGATTTATATGAGCCAAGATGAAGATGTATTGTTTCACAGGCTGAACTGTATATAGCATTTCCTGTATACTTAACAAAACCAGTATGATTGCGAAACTTCTAGTCAGGCAGATGAGTATTTAAGGTGTAAAAAGTTAACACACAAACAGGGAACAGTTTTAACAAATATAATATGAGCAAGGACTAGCGAGCCACTCTCGTTGCGATTCGGTTCCAGCCGCTTTAGCCCCGCATTTTATACTCACAATATCTCCTAAAATATGACTTCGTGTTCGTATACCGGTTCGAACAACATTTTATAGGATTTTTCTGAGAGGAAAAATAGACTAAGTTACTCCTTATACATATAAACAGCTACCTGGTAGTAAACTATTATCAAAATCGATCCAGCCGTTTTAAAAACTACCCGAAATAAACAGACAGAGAGACACAGACCGACAAATTTTGTTGAACTGAATTTTAGGCATATGTACCTATCGTGTAAATAACCGTGTGGGCATTATAAATCCTACTATTTTGACATTACAAACAGACACTTTGAATTTGATTTATATGTATAGATAATATCTCGGCATATTTTCAATATACTACAAAACGAAATATCATCAGTACCATAACATTAAACGATGGAACGAAATAAAGAAGTTATAATAAGTCTCCCGTCATAACGGGACACTTCCAAACAATTAGAGCGGCCTTGTTAGGTTTACGAGGTATTTAGCACAAAAAGTCACTGCGTTTTATTAGTATATGGTAATAGAGTTTATTCTGCTGATGCTGAGGAAAGGCTAAAGCATATTGTATATAATATTTGACGTTTGCAGATTACCTTTTTTTTTATTAGATCCATAGTTTAAATATGATATTCACTTCTGTGTATTTATTTCCAACCAAACAGCCCTATACCAACCTGTCTGACCAGCATGATATAGTAAAGTCAATTACCCTCCTATTGTGGAGGAGGCCTGACACCAATAGTGGGACGTTTATGAGCTGAAATGATGACGATGATTTGTTTCCATGTGGTGACGGAGTAGAATACAATTCACCACCCCCTCTCTTATTCATAGGTGTCGTATGAGACGACTAAGGGATTATAATATGCATACAACATCTATGCAGGCAAAGCAAAAACTCGAAACAATACCCTTTGTCAACACGTCCGACCAGCGTGGTATAGTAGATCAATTTCAGCCCAATAGTGGGACTTATATGGGCTGAGATGATGATGATTTACTTCTATTTTTTTTTCTAATGACTATTAGTATTTTTCTCTTTTTTTACTTTCGCAGTGTACTTCTCTTTTTTACGTCTCGTAGTATTGTCGTCGTCTCAGCTCATACATGTCCCACTGCTGGGTTTAAACTTCCTCCCCAATAGTAGGCAAATTGACCTATAAAATGCTAGTCAGACATGTTGGTACAGGGTTTTATTTCGAGTTTTCCTTCTCTTGCATAGATGTTGTAGCATATTATACCCCTTAGCCATTTTTTACGACAGCACAGGGTAAGATAGCACACGGAAACGTAGTGTAATGGTTTTTTTTTATTTAGACATTAAAATGGTTAGAAATTAATTGATTTATTTTCATTTAACTTCTCCGTGAGGTGACGGTGTAAGAATACAATTCACCACTCTGTTGCCCCTGGATGTCGTAAAAGATGACTAAGAGATAAAATAAGCAGATAATATCAATGCAAGAGAAGGAAGATTCGAAATGAAACCCTATGCCATTACGCCTCACCCACCCAGAATTTGATCTAGTATATCAATACTAGGTCAAATTCTCCCCTTAAGTGGTGAAAGTCGAGCCCTACATAGCCGTATATGGGCCGAGATGATATGTGCTGAAATTGTTGATATTCGACAATATTTGCTGATTTGATGTGATAGATTACATGATACAAATATTTTCAAATAAAATACCTAATCAATAGCAAATTAAGTCTAACGATTCGTATAATTCAACTCTTGACCTGGTTTATCCAAATCCCCATTTTTACGAACTATAAGATAATTAGATGTACGAAATTCAACCATATGTTTATGGAATAAGAGTGATAGTGATTTTCTACGAGTAGATCTACGGGTGTTTGTTTCTTTTTATTGCTTAGCAACGGTTTGTGTACCTCTACGACCGTTAGGACGGTGACCCCTCGTAGTACTTACCTACTAGACATGGAAATTAATGAAAAGTTGAGTTTTCCTGCACTCAAGTGTTGGCCATTGTGCAGGTTTTTTGTTTATTGTTTCTATTGCAGCGTTAGGGGTTTAAAATTGGTTAAATCTGTATTGGCAATTCTAACAGACACTTTTAAAATTCATTACAAGAAACTAGAAGGCATTGTTACGGATTAAAAATGTATTAAATCACTCCACCTGTCTGTTGACGCAGGTGTAGTTTATATCGAATAAGGTATAATAGTTATTGATATAGTATGTGTTCATCTAAGTAGTAAGTAGTTTTGCTTTTTTTTTAACCCACCTGTGTTCATTCCTGCCTACCTCGGACAGACTGCCGCGGCGACAGAAGGCCTGTTAGGAATCCATATTTTTTCTTTTTGTCCTCTATCCATCCTCTGTACCGGGCCACTGGCAATGTATTCTATTTTGGTTTTGGTGGTTCACCGATAGGAATCGGGAACACAACCTTTGCGTCTCGGATCGCATGCATATGATTGCCCTTTATGGTGAAATAACGCTCCCTCCGATTAGATACGTCGCTCATCTTAAATAGCATGAGGCGCTGGTATACGTCGCAACCCAATGGGATAACAATATTCTAGTATTAGACCAGATGTCAGATAATTATCTGTGGCAGCATCAGGCGTTAGTATTCACGCTGGCGCATCTCAACGCGTTGAGGGCACATCAGGTTAGCGATTCATACAATAGCTGAGAATAGGCTTGGAACGCGTTATTATTTATTATCAGGTGATATCTTAACAAACAAGTAGTAAATAATGGGTAACCTCGAAGAAAATGGACGGCGTGTGTGCTGACCATACCCCCAAAAAAAAAAAAACTTTAATCATTAGTCCAATATCTAAAGCAGGAAAGAACTAATAGTTCTACAAAAGTGCAAAATACTTCCAAATTCGATTTGTTTCAATGTATCTTCAAAAACTCAAGTTGTAGTCTAATGCATTTAAAAGTAAAAATATAAAATTGCAACAATATTCGTCGACATTGGAACGATTAATATTATTATTTATTAATATTCATGTGAATTAAGGCATTCTCCCCGGCAAGCTCCCTCGGGCAATCATCAATACGTTGTCACGCAGGATAATTACCATGATTAGCATTTATCATCCACAATTTGAATATTATTGGGGATTACGGTAATCGAACACAATTTCGTAACATTCAATATTGATCGTAATAAATTTTAACACTAATTGTAAATATTCAAATAATACAATAATGAAAATAAAAAATCAGGCACGCACACAGAAAAATTAATTATTTCTGTGGGCACGCATTATTTAAATATTATTTTGCTTGACATCGAACTAATGTCGTAGATTTAACAAAATTGAAAAAGATGAATGGAAATGTGTACAGAAATATTATTTACTTTTCGCACGTAGGAAATGGAAGGTAAATTTATCTGGCACTATTCTATAATGGGAAATGTCTCACTGTTCTTGACCTAAAATGACTAATTGGCTATTATTACATAATATGATTCACATATTGAGCAAAACAAACAAACCTCTTTAAAACATTAGAATTTGTTTTTTTAATCGGTTCTGATTATGAGTGTTAAATTTAAAACGTTTATTATAATCTTACTTTTGTTTGTTAGCATATATTTTAAAAATCTCCGTGATTAATCAGCAAATTATACAGTTCAAATAACCAGTAAATTTGTTTAGATATTACCGATTAAGCTGTTAAGCATATTCTCTTAGTAGTCTCACACTGAAATTTAAACGGTAAGTTATACGCTCTGTTTTCCTTCATGTTGCCCTTCACTTAAAAGTGTAGTATGCACAGTTTGGAAAGCGTAGTGCGATAATAAAACGCTGTAGTAAGCGTAACACGTGGGGTGTTACGCATGGCTGGTCATGGCACCGCCAAGAGATTTTATTTGACAAATTTTTTTCACTACCACCCCGTCTGCAAACTAAGCAAATACCTAGCTTTGTTACACACTGGGGTGCAGTTTGGTAAGCTAGCTAGCAGAAAATCTGTGTATAATTTTTTTATTGACAACTAAAATATGTCCGTGCTGTCTGTGTGGTGACGGAGTAAGAATACAATAAGCATACAACATCTGTGCAAGGGAAGAAAAACTCGAAACAAAACCCTATTGCAACATGTCAGACCAGTGTGGAATAGTAGGTCAATTTCCTTCCCATTATGGAGGAGGCCTGAGCCCAATAGTGGGACATATGTAGGCTGAGATGCCGATGATGAACTAAAATATATATCCTCCGAGCCTTTAATTTTATTATTTCCAATCGTATTGAAGTCAGTTTTCTGCCATAACGAGATTCGATAGCGTATCACTTTTTTTTTCGGCAAGACAGTAATCTGACTAGCGCAACCCATGAAATAACGAGATTTTAGGATTAGATCAGATGTCAGATAAATTACCTGTAGCGCCATAGATATACATGATAATAGTGCAGACGCCTTAACATGCTGTTTAAGGCCTGGATTTTGCATATTAATGCAAACATTTTTTTAGGAGTAGTCCCGTTATGGCTAACCGAAAGATATATTTTGTTATACTTTTCATGGAGAACATTTTGCACTAGATCCATTGAAATAGACTTCTTCGAAATAAACAAGGGCGATAATATCGTGTTATATATGTACATATTCCCTAGAGCGTGCGGATATTCAATCTGCTAGATACTTTCGGAGTCGTAAGAAACAGTCTTACGACTCCTATATAAACCCAAGGAGTAATGACACATTAGAATCTTAAATCACATTGCAGAACATATGCTGTAGTCACCATATCGGGCAATACTTTATTTCAGTGTTTTTTTGGCGGGAACTTTAAAAGTATCTTGTGGCGAATTCATTATTTATTTATTTTATTAGACTTTTTACTCTATAAGTGGAGGAAAAAGGTAAATATAGGCTGCAGTAAGCTGCAGTAATGGAGGGAAATGAGGGGGCCGGGGAAAACCCGACCTCTCATAAACGCCCTCGAACTGATGACGAAGGTGGAGGCGCGAAGAAGATAGACTGTGGTGTGGACGGCAGTGGTGAGAGTTGTGACTCTTATATACCATACTTTAAACCCAATTATAAAAGACTTTACCCGGAAAATTCTCTTAACACAGAATTTAAAGTTTACGTAGAAGCTATAAATAAAGATAGAATAGGGAATAAGAGCCCTATCTATTTGAATCACATTTTTTCTACACAAATAAAAGGTGTGACAGCTATTCAGCGCGTTAATGCCAATAAAATAGCAATTATATTTAAGCAATACAATACAGCGAACAATTTTATTAAAAATACGAGCTTCCTTATTAAACATGATATGAGAGCATTTATACCAGCTACCCAAATTGAAAAAACCGGCATTATTCGGTATGTCCCAGGAAATATTTCCAATAAAGAATTATATACTAGACTTTCTTCGATATACGAGATAATTGCAGTAAGGCGTTTTACAAAGAAAGTAGGACAAGAACGTATACCGCTTCAAACTGTAAGCATCACATTTTTATCTAATGTACTTCCAGAAAATGTTCAATATGACTTATTCTCATATAGGGTTTTTGAATATGTTCCACCTTTACAACAATGTTTCAGATGTTTTAAATTCAACCACTCTGCAAAGATTTGCAATAGTAAACAGAGATGTTCTATATGTGGAGGTGAGCACTTATATAAAGAATGTGACAAACCAAGTGAGATCTGCTGTTTAAATTGCAGTGGACCTCATCTCGCAGTTTCTAAACTATGTCCTGTTAAAATAAAGAAAATATTAGAAAAGAAAAATAACATTACTTATGCAAGTGCTAGCCTAACAAAACAACAAAGTCATGTAACGGATTTTCCACCACTTCTGCCATCAAAAAAACCAGTGATAAACATTGTAAATAAACCTGTAAATAAGCCTGTATATACATTTAACAATAAACCTGTAAATAAAAATGTAGTTGATGTAAATAAGCAAAAAGATATTTCTACTAGTGAGGATATAAAAAATCAAATTGTCTCCAACAATGCTGTGCTGATGGCCCTAGTACAGACATTGGTGGAGCTTGGCAATAAGAGTGATGACACACCTACCACTATTAAAAGCATTAAAGAAGCATTATTAAAAAATTTAACATAATGGATCTAGGAGATACACAATCCAAGCTAAGAATAGCTCAATATAATATTCAAAGTGCTAACAGTAAAAAACCCTTATTGATTCAATTTTTACAAAGACAAAATATTGATATTTGTTTACTTAATGAAACATGGTTGAAAGATGATAATTTTAGAATACCAGGTTATAATATATACAATAAAAATTCTAAGAATACGCATAACGGTGTTGCAATATTAATTAAACCGCGGTTAAAGCATAATATTATAGACACAATTTTTTATGAAGACATACAAACAATCGCCCTTTCAATATCGACTGTTCGTGGTAATTTGACTATTCTCTGTGTATATTGTCTCCCCTCTAACGGACATATACACCTTAACAGATTAAGTAATATGATTACAGATCTTCCAAAACCCATTTTTATAAGCGGTGATTTTAACGCCCATCACATTGCATTTGGATGTTTGTCTACTAAAGGTCGAGGTCAAGATTTATTTAACATAATAGATGATTTAGATTTGTGTATTTTAAATGATGGTACTTTTACAACTGTCAACTACCCGAGACGTAATCCTTCCGCTATAGATGTTAGCTTCATCAGCGCAAATCTTTTGTCACTTTGTAACTGGTCTGTGCACGATGACCCCATGGGTAGTTATCACTATCCAACAATAACGGAGATTTCATTAAGTGTGGATAAATATCATGTTACTTCCCCAGTAAATAGATTCATATATAAAAAGGCTGACTGGACATCATATAAAGCTCTCTCCAAGACAATGTTCAATGACCTAGTACTAAAATTATATGATCCAATTTCAACCTACAATGATTTCTGTTCTAGACTGAATATTCTTAAAGAGATGACTATTCCAAAGCTTACTAAAACAAACAATTTTAAAAGCAGACCACCAGCTCCGTGGTGGAACCATATCTGCGAACAAAGTGTAATTGCGTCATACAACGCTTTAAAATTATACAGAAAGGAGCCCACTATCGATAATTACATAAATTATAAAAGAAAAGATGCGCTTAAAAAAAGAACTATATCTGAACAAAAAAAGAAAGGATGGTATAACTTATGTAATACTCTTAATAGAACCACTCCCATTAGTAAAATTTGGAATCTTTTAAAAATGTTCAAAGGTATAAGAGGTCGGAATAAAACACATCAGGATCAATTTGTTTATCCATTTTTAGATAAATTATCAGATAATAGTAACCTAGTAAAGGTTGAACATATAAACAATCTTTTTGAAATCAATAATACCAACAAAAATTCAATATTTTTGTTAGATTATTTTTCATGGAACGAATTTACAATGAGTTTACAATCTAGAAAAAATACAACCCCAGGTTTAGACGATTATCCATACACAATAATTAAAAATTTACATGAATCTGCTCAAAAAATATTTCTTAATGTTCTCAATCTCTTATGGCACAATAAAGCTATTCCACAGTCATGGAAAACACAATGTGTTATACCAGTACTCAAAGCAAATAAATCACCAGGGCTTGCTAGCTCTTATAGGCCAATTTCTTTGTCATCATGTCTTGGAAAGATATTTGAAACTATGGTTAAAATACGTCTTGAATGGTATGTTGAGTCCAGTGGCATTATTCCGCATATTCAGTATGGCTTTCGTCGAGGCCGTAGCTCTGCTGATAGTTTCACCTCTTTGATCTCTGACCTGAAACATGCAAAAAGTAAACATATGCATACTGTTTGTGTATTCCTAGATGTTCAAGGTGCTTTTGATGGTGTGGATCCTGGTATACTTGTAAAAATTATGTCCAGTCTTTGTATACCTGGACAACTATGTAAATGGATATTTAAATTTTTGAACAATCGGACTATATATATAAAACACAACAACACATTATATGGACCAAAATCAGCTTCAAAGGGTACAATGCAAGGTGCAGCTCTATCTCCTTTATTGTATAATATATACACAAGTGAAATATGTAAATACATAAATAATAATAATATTAATATTTTGCAATTTGCAGACGATATTGTATTATACTGCAGTAATTATAATTTACAGTTAGCAATTGATAACATAAATTCAGCCTTGTCCCAATTATTTAAATATTATAATGATATTTTACAACTTCAAATTAATCCAAGTAAAAGTAGTGTAATGATATTTGGCAAAGACACTCCCATTTCGAATGTTCTTTATAATGGAGAAATTATAAATAAAGTCAGTTCAAAGAAATTTCTTGGCATTATAATAGACAAAAAGTTAACATTTGAGGAACACATTAGATACATATCAAAAAATGCTCATAGAGGATTAAATCTTATTAAATGTTTAGCAGGTGTATCATGGGGAGCAGACCCTAAAATACTGTCAATTTTGTATAAATCTATTGTTAGAAGTCATTTTGATTATAGTTGCCTTGCTTATATGAACAGCTCTCATGTTAACAAATTAGATATCTTGCAGAACAAGGCTTTGAGACTAATATCTGGGGCAATGTGTTCGACTCCTATAAGGGCCATGGAAGTCGAAACTAATGTGATGCCTCTAATATTAAGACGCGTGTTACTTGCAGAAAGATACTGCATTAAATTAATATCCTCAAATAATAGACAAATAATAAACAAAATAGTACCTTACACTGATAGAACACCTAGGCTACCATCAGCTGAGGGTCTCTTGCATGGACACTGCCCTACTTTGCCCAATATATTGATGGAAATGAATAAAAACAGTCATAACATTAGAAAACAGTCTCCGTGGCCATGTTACTCCTTTTCTTATTATTGCATTTCACATTCATTAAATTTGCTACAAAGCACAATAAGCAACAATTTAGATATGATTCAATTTTTGGAAGAAAATAATGTGTACTATGTTATATATACCGATGCTAGTAAGGGAAGTGACCATGTACGTGCGGCTATATATGACCCACAAACGAAATTTTCACAAAGCTTTGTTCTGCATGAGCCTTGTACTATATTTACCGCAGAAGCATATGCAGTATACCAGGCACTATTAAGAATCAACGAATTTCGTAATTGTAAACAGTTTCTTATAGTCTCTGACTCTTTAAGCGTGCTAAGAGCATTAGCTAGCCTTACATTTAGATTTAAGTCCAATTATATCTTATATTTTATTAAGGAAATAATTTATCAATCTTACCTTAAGCATATCAAAATTGCCTTCCTATGGGTGCCTTCGCACAAAGGTATCTCAGGCAATGAAATGGCAGATAAAATTGCTTATGAAGGTTTTAATGTTACTGATGTCACAAATGCGATGGAAGTTCCAATGACTGATTACCTGCAATACATTGTACCACATATAAATAAGCTGTGGCTAGAAATGTGGAGGAAAGATCAAGAGATAAAAGGAAAGTGGTATGGATGTATCCAAGAAAGCTTACCTATAAAACCCTGGTATAATGCAACAAAAGCTTATAGTCGAGACTTTATCACAACGATAAATAGACTACGATTCGGGCATAACGCAACACCGTCACACCTTAAAAAAATTGGCATAGTACAGAGTAACTTATGCCCATATTGTGAATCTTTTGAAGGAACTATGAAACATCTCATCTTTGATTGCCAAGCATTTTTGATGGAGAGACTATTATTGGCCAGTGAACTTAGTGATTTAAATATTCTGTGTGACTCCTCTTCCCGCCCACCGCCACTTGAACAGTTACTAAAAGATCGCACTACATATAAAGCTCTATATAAATATATTAAAAATACTATTAAATCAATTTAAATTTAATGAAACTAAGTGAATAGTGAAGTGTTTACAAACTTTTCAATGGAATAAAGACTTGACCTAAAGGTCTTAGTTACCAGGTCATTAAAACCCAAAAAAAAAAAAAAACAATACTTTATTCAATTTATTTTCTATAAACGAAGCTCGTTATTTTGTATGTCTGTATGTCACATGTTAAAGTAAATATCTAAACCTGGAGGATGTTGTAAACAAGGCGTAACTCATTTTCCGTTCATACGTATTCAAGGGCCGAATATAAAATCAAACAAATCAATAAAAAAAATTATGCTGCCGTTTTCTATTGTGAATAATAAATTATTGGTTTATTTAACAGTTAATCTTTACTAATATTATAAATGCGAAAGTATGTTTGTTACGCTTTCACGCTTAAACCACCGAAACGATTTCAAAAATTCTTTTACCAATGGATAGTTGTAATATCATGGAGTAACACAGGCTATATTCTATCCTGGTATTCCCACGGGAACGGGAACTACGCGGGTAAGGCGACTGAAACTGAAGCGAAGCGAGGACGGGTTGCTAGTATGCTATATATGAAAAATATTTGCCAGTGAAAATGATTACTTACCATGTGGGACTTGAATCCATGTTTATAGGAAATCTATTCCAAACGCCTTTTTTTTGGGGTGGGCTGCGGTCGGCGCGCTCCTCGCACCACTCCGTCCGGGGCGACAGAGTGGCGTAAGCACGCACACCCGCAACCCACCCGAACACCACGTCGCCTACGTCGTTGGGCGTCCACCCGAGGACGTCGGTCTTTCCTCACGCGGTCGGCCTCTCGGCGGGTGACGGACTAACTGCCCGGTCACGTCACCCGCGGCCTCGGCTAGGGCGGCATGACGCGCAGGTAATCGCGCCTGCGCCGCCCCAGTCGCCGGCGGCGGGTCGCTTCGTCGAGTCTGAGCTCCTCGCCCGCGCGACCCGCGGCCTCCTTCTGTGAGATCACTGCCTCGCAGAAGGCTGCGACTGCGTCCCAGTTCCTGACGCTGTCGAGTACTGCCCTAGCAATGGTCGGCAGAGTCAGGTCGGCATTCCAAATGCCTTGCCAGTAAGACCAGTGAGGGTAGGTATGTATGATAAATTGTCAGTCACGTTTTAATAGAAGACGTTTCATTACTACTTCTAATATTTCAAGTGCAAAACGTACAGTGGAGGGAAACAAACAATAGATTAAATATTTCTGCTAAGAATTTTATCGCATTGTAGTTTAGATTTCTCATAAAAAGCTACTTTCTGTTTATTTTAAAATGATGTACCCCATGTAGCAGAATTTATGTTTTACCGACCATCAGTTTTTTATCACATTTAGTCTTAGAATAATAACGTATAGAGGGATAGTGTCCATAAGTAAGCAATCAAAAATATGAAGCAAACAATACTACATGCGTGCAAGCGATTACACACGTACACACGCAACCCCACTATACAAATTATGAAATCAAATTTAGTTTTTATTAACATAAATCGTCGGAATACTTTTAAAAGTAATGTTAATATACTTTTTATGTTTTTCAAATATGTTGTGACACCATTTGAATGCACAAGCCGTCATAATTACCTATTTATTTTTAAGAGTTGCGTACGTACGTGCAGTACAGTGACCTTGTACATTACGGAACGGTTTCGGCGTAAACTCCATTAGACTCCAATTGAAATGCTTCACTTTTTGTGCGCGCACTTACCTGCTATACGTTATTATTCTAAGCATTTAGTATATTATATTGTTATATTTTAATTTAACAAAATAATCTGCTAAAGGATTTTTATTATATTTACTCTTGTTTTGAATTTAGAACATAAATTAGTTTACTACTTTATTCATCATCGTCATCTCAGCCCACATAAGTGCCACTGTTGGGTTCTGACCTTCTCCCACAATGGGAGGAAAACTGACCAACTATACCGCGCGGATCGCACGTGTTGATATAGGTTTTATATCAAGTTTTCCTTATATTGCATAGATATTATCTACATATTATTATATACCTATAGCAGTCTCTCACGATACTCACGGATAAGAGATGAGCGGGTGATATGTATTCTTACTCCGTCACCACACCTAAGGACTACTTTATTAAAGGTACTATTTTATTTAACAACAAAATTTATTTTATTTCTAATTTCAGTTGCTGAATACGCTGTCGACGGATTTGGAGGATATGCTGTCTCAATTGTACGAGGAACGAAACAGGTAGAAAAAACTGTCATAATTGGCATAGGCTCTCTTTTATCTTATCTGATCTCTGCTTCATTTACTTGCTCAAAAGTCATACCAATACTTTTCAATCAATTTTTTCAATCAACGCTCAAATTTGAACCACATTGCATTTTTTTTTTATTTTGATTTCTAATGCTATAAGAACATTTTACTAATTATTACCGTTAATAGTTAACAATTCAATTAAGAACTGAAGGTAATACTGCGTATCCATTCCTAAATGATAGATAATGGATTTATAACTCTATTTCCATGACATAAGGGCATAAAATAATTTCCTGAAATAATACACCTCGTAAAATTGCATTACCGGCACAGTAGCGCGCTTCAGTGGCGAATAAATCTAATTACACGCAGTTCTGGGTTCAACTCTTGACTCAAGCAGCTCTTCTTTGGTAATGAAACCCTTTTAAAATGTTTATGGGTATACGGAAACTTGAATTTGAGATATAATGTAACGTAGAAATTGAATTTTACCTTTACATGCATAGAAACCTGCACCTCTATAGAAATTAGTTTTAACTATTTGTGTTTCTTACTATATATTAAAGTAACATAATATATCCTATATCACAGAAATATACTATTGTGTAGGTATAAATTAAGCGTTAACAAAGTTCTTTTATAATATTTATTATAAAAAATAGGCTACAAATTTTTTGTCATATAATGGTTGGGTTTTTGCCAATGTTCGGAAGCTCTTCGATATAAACATTGTTATTTAAAGCTTGAAGATGATCAGATTATTATAATTCGGTCTGGTGTTATGTTATTACATTCATCATCATCATTTCAGCTCATATACGTCGCACTGTTGGCCTCGAGTCTCCTCCACAATAGGAGGGAAATTGACCTTACTATACCATGCTGGTCAGACAGGTTTGCATAGGGCTTTATTTCGAGTTTTCTTTCTCTTGCATAGATGTTATATGCGTATTACTCGTATATTCCTTAATCGTCTTTTCCGACATCTACGGGCAAGATAGGGAGTGGTGATTTGTATTCTTATTCCTTCACCACACGCAAATGTTGTTACTTTTAACGAAAATGTATATGAACATCTGCACATATGAAATATATGTATTACTATTTATTAAAATAAAATATTCAGTAATAATCGTACAAAATAAAACTTAAAACCATCAGACAGGATAGCAGTCTAAAACGACGGGCGTTGCCAAAATTCAATTATTAGAGTCTGCTTTCAATTGCCACGCACAGTTCAATATAAAGCTGGGTTAGATTTCACTTTTTTGTTACTTTTTAAACAGATTCGTCTGTTAGTCTTTGTTTTGCGGGTTAGTAATTTAATCCTTTCTTTTTGATGGTGTATTTCCAATTTTCTATGTGCTAAAATGCTGTAAATATTAAATGAGTAATAAATCATTTACAAAGCACGTCGCCGACGTACACGCTCAGCTCATACACGTCCCAATGCTGGGCTCGAGCCTCCACAATAGGAGGGATATTGATCTACTATAGGTACCATGCTGGTCAGACGTGTTGGATAGAGTTTTATTACGAGTGTTCCTTCTCTTGCACAGATGGTATATACATATTACTAGCAACCCGCCCTTGCTTCACTTCGGTTATAGGTTATAGTCGTTTTACCCGCGTAGTTCCCGTCCCCGTGGGAATACCAGGATAAAATATAGCCTAATTTACGCCCTGATATTATAGCTTTCCATTGGTGAAAGAATTTTTGAAATCGGTCCAGTTTGAAGATTACCCGGAACAAACAGACAGACAGACAAAAATTTTTTTAATTGCTATTTTAGGCATAGGTGTCGTGCAAATAACTGTGTGAGCATGAAAAAAGCCTATTATTTTGACATTACAAACAGACACTCCAATTTTATTTATTGGTATAGATATCCACATATAAGTCGTCGTTTAATCGACATCCACGAGCAAGATAGGGAGTGGTGAATTGTATTTTTACTCCATCACCTCCATTAAGGTTCCGGAAATACAACGAATTGGCACAGAGACCAATGCTTCAATGCGTGCAAATAAAAATATGTAACTCGTACATATTTACTAAATATTTCAAAATAAAATCCTCTGTTGTGTCGCTTGCCATAAACTCGAATACTACCAAACAGATTTTCATAGGTTTTCAATATTAGATAGAATTGCTTCATAAGGAAAGTATGTATAATTGACTAAAATATAATGATAAACGTTGAAGGAGCCAAAAACAAAGTTTAGTCTTAAATACTATCTTGACGTGCGCTGCATAATCCCGTCAAGATACGCGATGTACGATATCATGGAATTGCTTCTTTTAAACAGTTAAACAAAATTTTCATATTTACTATTTTTATTTTTAAAAATATTGCAAGCAATAGGAATTGTTTTGCGTGGGAATGAAATCCACTAGAGTCGGCCCTAGAGGTCGTTCTTAAACCACACCGCCGCATCACCGCATCAGTGTAATAATACAATTAAAACTATTGCTAAAGTTACGAACAGTTCTGAAAGTACTACAAATTGTTGTATTGGCGAATTATAGATATTAACTGAACGGATACAGCACGCACTATAATAGGAATTTTACAGCTCTTTGTAAAAGACTGTAAAATTCCTATTATATATATTATATATTGTATTTTTGTTGAATAACAATTTTGTACCTTCTGTTAAACATTTTTTTTTCGATACTTTATTCTCAGTAATAATACATTTTATTCAATTTAGTATATAAAAATACGTTAATACTGTTTCAAAATCCGCTCGAGCAATAAATAATAATCACATTATAAATTCATCTATCACATTCCTTAAATACAATACAATTGCCGTGTACTTCCAAAATACCTGCTGAAATTATCACCTCATCTCAACTATACGTTTTCAGCAATCATTCCTTCTACGTGTAAGATCTAGAATGAACTACCTGCTGCGGTATTTGGCCAGCGCTATGACATGTCCTCCTTTACATAATGCTTAAGAGCGCTTTCTCTACGTAAAGCCCCCTCTACACGTCGGCAGATGCGTCCGCAGACGTCGTCAGATGCATCCGCGGATGGATCTCTGTGCGTCGTCCACACGTCTGTAGGTCGATCAGTCTGTATTGACTCTTGACGGACGCAACACGTACGCACGCGAAATGGATATTGAGACCGTAGCTGTTGCAGATATTTATTTATTTAGGACTTTTTAGAATTATTTAAGTGTCCATCGCAGTAGTTATTAAAAAAAAAATGGAGAAGAGGAACGTGGTGGACGCCGTAATCAGCATACATAGAAACAGAATAATGTGGAAAAAGAAATCATTTCCATAATATATTTTTTGCCTTCCGTGTGGTGACGGAGTAAGAATAAAATTCACCACCATCCCCCACACATTCATTCTTACCCGTGGGTGATCGTACGAGACGACTAAGGGATATAAAACGCATATAACATCTATGCGAGAGAAGGAAAACTCGAAATAAAACCCTATACCTACCTATACCGACACGTCTGACCAGCGTGGTATAGTAGGTCAAATACCCTTCCATTATGGAGGAGGCCTGAGCCCAACAGTGGGACGTATATGGGCTGAGATGATGAAGATGATGATTTATTGTAATTTTTTTAACATATCCTCCTGGACGCCATTTTTTTTTCGTAGGAATAGCGTGGATAACTAGCTTTTAGAACTATATATATGCAGAGCCATCCCGAGAATTTGATAATTTTGTTCGAATTTCTGCTTGATACAGCTTCAGAAATTTGAATGTTTTGTCAGTGCTCGTGTTAGCCATTTTAACGAGCAAGTAATAAAGAAAGAACGAAAAAATACTGCAGAAATCACGCGTGCATTCTCATCTGCTTCCCGATGAACACTGATGCGTCGTCAGACGTGTGGACGCAACACTCAGCGCTGGCGTTGAAACCCTTTGAAGCCTACAAAAACCGACAACTAACGGATGAGTGCCGGATGCATCTGCGGACGTCAAATACTTACCATAGACGAGCAAATCACCCCCTCTACGCGTCCGCCGATGACATCTGCGGACGCATCTGCCGACGTGTAGTGGGGGCTTAAGGCAATAGCCTAGTTAGGCCCTTTGATATGCTAAGGTCCAGTAGCGGAAGTTTCCAAAAAATGCCTACTCTTCTGGTAATTTATCAGCTGGTTTTTATGACTTTTCCGTGAATATAAGGAGCACCAGACATCATCACGCGATGATTTTTATCGTATAATACAAATGCTGTTATTGTGTAACAAATGAGTATCTTATCCCAAAAAATAAAACCACCTTGTGACCTTAGATCACGCGAGATTATGAATTTGACATCGTGACTTTAGGTGATGCATAATAAATTGAAATAAACTGCTATTTGTATATTGTAAAAATGGTATCTCCTTGATTCAGTGCCAAAATTGTATATTGCGATCATGAAGTTCTAGGAGTTTATACTGGACCGGGCAAACAATTTTTTTTTTTATATATGTTGTTGGGACATTCTCAGCAATAAGCTCGCAAAGAGAACTGTGCCGTATAAGCAGTGGATGTATCTGCATCTCTGCTGTCTTTCGAGAATGAAATTTAGAAACTAGAAGAAAATAGTAGTAGTAGCATATCATAAAGATACGGTTTTAAAAGAAGAAGGGTAAAAACAGTCCTATAACGCATTTAGACCGTACATACGTACCTACTCACTGTCTTCCACATTTTCCTTCTCCTACATTTGTAATTTTCACAAAAAATACATATTTTATACACACAATGTTGGCATTTTTCGAGATACGCATAAAATCCACAGATTTATCATAAAAAAATCCGCTACAGTCCTCCCAACACCATTACATTATGCAACCGGTGTAAGATTATCATAAACGTATAATACACGTGAACAGTAGGTAAAATTGAATCGCTTATACTCTGGAATAAGTAGATATAAACTGGATTTTATATCTGATAGTAATAAAAAAGTATGTGATAACTTAGTGGTGATTTAATAAATAGGCATGCAAACATGACGATAACAATTATTTTAACGATCATTTGCGTTACATTTTTGGTTTACATCGTGAGGTTAGTGTGTGTAGTTAGTGGTTTATCGTGCTAATGAAAAATAGTAACTTTAATAATTCTGACTTGTTTCTGATTTAACTTACTAATACGATCCATAATAATACTACATAATATATTTTTATTTTATTTTCTCACCTCAATACAGCTTTTTGTCACGTAGTCGATTTTACTAAGAAAAATCCCGTATTTTTTTTACCTATATTCGAATTTTTCATCCATACTAATATTATAAATGCGAAAGTAAGGATGTTTGTTTGTTTGTTTGTTTGTAACGCTTTCACGCTTAAACCACCGAACCGATTTCAAAAATTCTTTCACCAATGGAAAGCTATAATATCAGGCAGTAACATAGGCTATATTTTATCCCGGTATTCCCACAGGAACGGGAACTACGCCGCGGGTAAAGCGACTGGAACCGAAGCGAAGCGAGGGCGGATTGCTAGTAATATATAATTCACTAATAATTTAAGTATGCATGCAGTCTTATGTAATAAAGACGAGTATGAGCCTTTTTTTTTTTCACTTTTTTGCTGTGAATTGATTAAAAATCATAATTATGAATTACTACGTGAAAACTAAAGGGGAATGGGGGGGGGGGTCTTGGCATATACTACGAGTGCTCACTGGGGAGGGGTCGAAAAATCTAAAAAAATAGGTTACATAGTATGGGTATGTTCCCTTAACTGATTAGCGGCTTGGTTGAGCCAACTTATGGCTAATGTTACTAACGCTTATAAACGACGATTAAAATAATTTACCTTGATTCCAATAATAGAAATTAAATGCCTTCTTTCGAACATAACCTTTCTTTCTTCGGTTAAGTTACTTGCCGTTAACTACTACATACATCTATGTAGAATTACCGATAGTGAATGATTACATATTTAACAATCTGCATATATGTTTATTAAAATATGATATGTCAAAAACAACAATACCTACGTGTCCGTGACAGAAGCCCCAACTTTTGAACAAAGCGTTATGAATAATGAAACAGCCTCTGTATAGGTAGAAAGATACCTAGGGGTATAACCACAAAACTGGAAATTTTGCGGTAGGGTGTCACAAGGCGAAAAAAAAACGGGAGCGCAAAGTGTTTTTTACGGCTTTAATACGAGTTTATTAAAATATTTAAAGCGGAACTTTAGCAAGAATTTCCCCGAAGACGTCACAGAAAGGCCCCCCCGCCTTACCAATGTGATACCTTTAGGCTAGAGGTGCCAAAATGATAAATTAAAAAGAGGCGAAAAAGTACTGACACTGTTAATGTAATGATATTATCTTTTAACAAATTATTGAGAGCAGATAAGTAATTGTTCGGTACATCGCAGTTAGGTGCTTAGCTGAAGATATAAATTTAAAATAGATAAGACATATGTGCAATACTTTAACTGCTTAGTTTTAAGCTAAACGAAACACATATCTATAGTTTAATTAAATTAATCATATTTCGTATCAGAATTTACGATGCATTTTTCTGTTTTTATTAAAAACTTGCCAAAACTACGAAGGTGCCATTAAATATAGATTTAATGTTTATAATGACCCATTAACTTTAACTATAATTAAATTTATGTTATTAGGTGTATCAAGTTCCTTTTATGTTATTTACGCACGGTTTGACACCTCTATTTTTTGTCATGTCTTCTATATTTGGAACATCAAGTAACCCTTTATTTAAAACGAAGTTTACTACGTGTATCCATTGGAGATACACGTAAGTAGAGTACTGTATAAATAAATAAGGAATTGAGAATCGTCCCTAAACACTTTAAGAGTGGTAGGACCACACTGTCGACAGTTATCTGTCTACAGCCGCGGGCCGGTCCGTTCGGGGCAGTACCACGCTCTCGCAGAAAATCGACGTCTGAGTAGTAGCAATTTGTTACTGCGCTTCGTTCGGTGAGCGAGAGAGCCGGCAGCCCAACTTTTTGAGGGTGTTTGCGTGTGGAGGGTTTTGGTGGTGCCCTGGGTATCAACAAGCCTCAATTCACGCATTCACACTCCCTTCATTTTTTCGCGGTAGGCAGCGGCCTTGTAAAGGTCCATGAGCGGCAGCAACACTTACCATCAGGTGTACTGTTTGCTCGTTTGCCACCGTTGGCAATAAAAAAAAAAAAAAAAAAAAAAAAAAAAAAAAACAACTTTATAGACCTGCGTAGATACTTTTACCTACATTTAATTAAATTTCTCGACCGTCCTGTTGAAAATCTGTGTTTAAAAGCGTCCATTTTGGAGGAACAATGGAACTCGATTGGTGTTGGCGTGAAAATGTCTAGAACCCCTAAATGGACTATTATGCACAGGCTCTGATTTGGATTTACTTTCAGCATTGCGGAGTCGTGATTTAAAGTGGGGTGAACACTTATTCCATTAACTTGGCACTAGTAAGCTCCTATAAATGTGCGAATCACATTTTTATTCTTGTATTATATTTTTTTCAATACCTATAACATTTTTTTCTACATTCTATTTCATTTTAAATCGATGTTAATAGTGGAGCTATTTTCGAGAACGAAAGTGTTTTTGATTTGATCTCCATGCAAGATAATTCTTTGTGTCACGCATTAATGATTATTTTGATTCTGGGAGTAATTTTTATCTGTTAAACTACATACATATGTACTTGTAAAATGTCCACGGCCTAAAGACTTACGTCTTAATGTGTGGTTCAGTCCTTTGAAAAAAACACAATACTTCTGGTCGATATATATTTTGTTTACATATCTAAGCGGCATTAAACTAATGTTTTAGGACGTATTACGACTACAACGTTGTCTCCGCATGCAGTTTGACTTGACCTGATTTAGCTGTGGGCGTCGGTAGAGATGGGCTCGCTTGCTAGCTCTATCTTTACTTAATTTTATTGTCATAACGTCGAGAAAAAAGGCTAGACTGCAATATTCGCTACTGACATTAAGGCCCCGTGTGGTGACGGAGTAAGAATACAATACACCATCCGCTATATCTTACCCGTGGGTGTCGAGAAGTTGACCAAGGGATATACTCGTAATATGCATATAACATCTATGTAAGATAAGGAAAACTCGAAATAAAATGCTATACCAACACATCTCACCAGCGTCGTATAGCAGATAAATTTCCCTCCTATAATGAATGAGGCTGAAGCCCAGCAGTGGGATGTATATCAGCTGAAATGATAACGATTTACGCAAATTCGTAAAACTGAATTGATGATAATGATTTAGACAAATTCGTAAAACTGAATCGACGCTCTTAAATCCTTTGTTTTATGCAAGTAAGAAGACATGCTGATTTAATCATTCTATTACAAATATATATATTTTTAATGGTAAATGGCAACTGCTACTCATAAACTTCTGAATACACACAGCCAGATAAATCGTAAATCTTCTTGGATGAGCTTGTACACTTATTGCTGCAGATGGATTTATAATTTATAAAAACTTTACTTTTTAAATTATAAAAATTTGTGTAACGGAAAATGAACGCTGATGCTGGTAATTTGGTGTTTTTTAATAAACATTAGCTGTAATTACTAAGGATTATTTTCTACTTTCTACTTCAGAATATAAAGAATATTATTGTCAGTAAGTTCTTACTGTAGTTAATGAAAATAGCAGCCCAACGTTTCTCATATTTTCCATTGTAACAGACGCCTTTTGTGGTTTTGCAACTCGGCTGCACGGCTTTATACTGCGCTTTTAGTTTCTGAAACCACCCCTTCTTATAGCGTATATAGATATGATAGTGATGCTGAGTATCGATATTTTACGCTTATTCAGATGTTTATAATAAACTGGTTTCTCTCATCATCATCATAGCTCATATAGGTCCCACTGCTGGGCTTGGGCCTCTTCCACAACGAGAGAGAAGTTGACCTACTATACCACGCTCGTCGGCGGGTTGGTATAGGGTTTTATTTCGAGTTTACCTTTTCTTGCATAGATGTTGTGTGCGTACTACAATCCCTTAGTCACTTTTACGACACTTTTATGGCAAGAAAGGGGGTGGAGAATTGTATTCTTACTCCATCACCACACGGAAATAGTTTCTCGCCAACTATGATATTTATAAAAATAGATTGTGGTAAATCAGCACGAGCGTCTTGTACGTACATTTTTTCCCCATGGTATAATACCCTTGCGTAACCGTAACTGACCTAAAAGGCTTATTACACTACACGATATTCAGGCCCCTGAATCACTAGGGGTGCTCTACAACAGCTAAATTGTGAGACCTGTTTCAGTTTTAGCGAAATAACAGTTTCAGAAAACTGTTCCAAAATAACAGCCTGTTGTGCTGTAATACGAGAAAAAAGGGGAAATAACCATTCTTTAGGAATAATGTTTAGAAGTGGTTTCAGTGTTTGTTCCTAAAATGAAAACGATCCTTCCTGCTTTTCATGCTTAGGACTGATTTATGTATATATTTTAGACATGAGCGTTATTTCACGTCATTAGTTACAATAACCCATTACGCAACATGTAACAATCCCTATTTACGAGTCGACAAGTAAAAGAGGTGATTTTTGTAACTACGTTATACTTAACACGACTCACAGATATGGGATAACAGTATTATAATCGAGCGAGCGAGAAAGAGCCGACCGCACAACGTTGATTAAGCTAAGTACATTTCTTTCGCATCGCCGCCGAGCGAGCGAGCGAGATGGCCAATCGAATGACACGAAATTATCCGAAGTAATCCGACCAAATACCGAACACTCACGTGCCGTGGTATGCAACAAAGACCAAACAGCGTAACAATACATTTTATACCTTTAATTTTCATACGTAAAGTTGCATTTATTGATAATAAAATAGAGTGATTTTTTTTTATAATTAATTTCAACGGCTTGACGTTGCGGGAAACGAAGCGAGTGTTACTTTGAAATTTGAATTTAAAGTAAATAATTTAATTTATTTATTGTTTTAGTTTGTTGTTTTACTAATAAAAACATCATACACAATAAAGTGCATATAACAGTGAAAAAAACTGTAAATATATCAAAAGTGTAAATAAACTGTAAATATAATCATTGTATATACAATCAATTTACTTTTAAATACGTCTGCATTAATACAAATTTAATTAAAATAATTGTTTAATTATAACCTCTAATCAATCGTAAATACATATAATGCGGTCAGTCCTCAGTCTGAAAAAAGTATGAAAGGAAGTTAATTTATTGATTTAACCCTAGAAAGATAACCTACGCCGCAGAGGCCGTTACCGGCGTTGTACTTAAAGGCTTATTACACTACACGATATTCAGGGCCCTGAATCACTAGAGGTGCTCTACAACAGCTAAATTGTGAGACCTGTTTCAGTTTTAGCGAAATAACAGTTTCAGAAAACTGTTCCAAAATAACAGCCTATTGTGCTGTAATACGAGAAAAAAGGGGAAATAACCATTCTTTAGGAATAATGTTTAGAAGTGGTTTCAGTGTTTGTTCCTAAAATGAAAACGATCCTTCCTGCTTTACATGCTTAGGACTGATTTTTGTATATATTTTAGACATGAGCGTTATTTCACGTCATTAGTTACAATAACCCATTACGCGATATGTAACATACACTATTTGCGAGTCGACAAGTAAAAGAGGTGATTTTTGTAACTACGTTATACTTAGCACGACTCACAGATATGGGATAACAGTATTATATTCGAGCAAGCGAGAAAGAGCCGACCGCACAACGTTGATTACGCTAAGTACATTTCTTTCGCATCGCGGCCGAGCGAGCGAGATGGCTAATCGAATGACACGAAATTATTCGAAGTAATCCGACCAAATAAAGAACACTCACGTGCCGTGGTATGCAACAAAGACCAAACAGCGTAACAATATATTTTATACGTAAAATTAATTTCATACGTAAAATACGTAAAATTGCATTTATTGATTTAATTTTCATACGTAAAATTGCATTTATTGATAATAAAATAGAGTGATTTTTTTTTTTATAAGTAATTTCAACGGCTTGACGTTGCGGGAAACGAAGCGAGTGTTACTTTGAAATTTGAATTTAAAGTAAATAATTTAATTTATTTATTGTTTTAGTTTGTTGTTTTACTAATAAAAACATCATACATTATAAAGTGCATATAACAGTGAAAAAACTGTAAATATATTAAAAGTGTAAATAAACTGTAAATATAATGATTATATACAATCAATTTACTTTTAAATACGTCTGCATTAATACAAATTTAATTAAAATAATAGTTTAATTATAACCTCTAATCAATCGTAAATACATATAATACAGTCAGTCCTCAGCCTGAAAAATGTATGAAAGGAAGTTAATTTATGGATTTAACTGTATAGCTACAAATTTATTTTCGTTTCGCGTGTAACTGTTTATAGTTAGTGCAGCTATTCATACAATATGCAAACAATCAAAGTAGCTGTATACAAATCAGTCGTTACAAAAATCACCAGTTTTGAAACACGTGACGTCGACCAAGTCACTAGTTTCGTTACGTTTCTTAAAAATAACGTAACGACCCACGTCTAATATATTTAAGCATGTATTTATTTTATGTATATATATAATATTATTATTACATACAATATAATATTATTATTTAGGTATATATATATATATATATATATGGAACAGTATGGAACAGTTTTCTGAAACTGTTATTTCGCTAAAACTGAAACAGGTGAAACAGGTCTCACAATTTAGCCGTTGTAGAGCAACCCTAGTGATTCAGGGCCCTGAATATCGTGTAGTGTAATAAGCGTTTTAGTTAAATTAATAGAGAACAATGTATTAAAAATGAATGGTTGATGTTTTTTATGATTAAAATATATCGTTTTCATTTTAGGAACAAACACTGAAACCACTTCTAAACATTATTCCTAAGGAATGGTTATTTCCCCTTTTTTCTCATATTACAGCACAACAGGCTGTTATTTTGGAACAGTTTTCTGAAACTGTTATTTCGCTAAAGGTGAAACAGGTTTCACTATTTAGTTGTTGTACAGCACCCATAGTGATTCAGGGCCCTGAATATCGTGTAGTGTAATAAGTGCTTTATGCAGTATCCTGATGACTGAGTTTAGCTCGGTATTGCTTTTTTTCTTTCTTTAAAAAGGCAGCACTAAGGAAATAATACTTGTATTGCGAGAGATTTTACAAATATATAACTACCGATCACAATTTGTGGTGATGTAGTAATTCATTCGCCTAAGCATATAACATATTATATGAAAAAAACTCAAAACAAAACCCTGTATCAACGCGTCTGACCAGCGTGGTGCAGTAGGTCCATTTCTCTCCCATTGTGAAGGAGGCCCGAGTACAGCAGTGGGACGTATTTGAACTGTGATGATGAACACAAATTACATCCAGACTCAGAACAACAATTTGGTCAGCGCACACGCCGTCTAGCTTCGTCCGGGGTGATGTATGATGATGTGTTCATAACCGTATCGTAACCGTACCGTACCGTAATCGTATCTCCTCTCCTTCGCCATTGGACCAACCACCGGTACCGAGTTCCTTATCCTCCGTGGCCGGCCCGGATAGTGTTACCTCCGTGCTTGAGATTCCAATCCACTAGGTACATTGATACGGCATCTTAAGCACTACGCCATATTAAAGTTTTGTTGCAGAGTTTTGAAGTATATTTAGAAACAAATTATGAAATATTTGTCAAGTGTAGCATTTTTCAACAAGTATGATCAACGTGGAGCAGTAGGTCAATTTTATCGTCGATTATGGAGAGGGCATGAGCCCAACAACGCTGATAAAGGCTGTGGTTGATTTAAATAAAAAAAAAATATTTAAAAATTATTGTAAAATAAAAATCATTAAAAATGGTTATCCTTGGGAATATAATTGTTAACAATTCCATGACCATTCAGAATCGGATGCAATTGGCCCAAGTCGATGTAAGACTCCTAGTTGTCTATACGACACCCACGAGCAGTTAGCAGTATTCGTAGCTACTACCACACAATGTATATTATATGCGTACGTATACATATGTATACATAAATATTTACCAGTAAGTAATATTTAAGCACATTGTAAACAATATATATTTCGATATCGATGATTTAAAAGCGGCTCAGTCAACTCTCTTCAAAATGGCAGTACTTTTGAGTGATTGCGAGCGAACTGCACAAACAATACTCACGCCAAGTCAATCTCGCATCGAATGCACTATAGTTACAGCACGGTCAATAAGGATGTCACGTATTGAAAATTTACTGTGATTTCGCATTTTATATACTAGGCTATTAATAAAAATAATATTAGCTACCCGTTTGTTGAAAACACAAATATCTGACAATATTGCAACAATAATACTCGCTATCAAAAACACAAATGGGTCATTCTCTTTTTCAACCTATATTTCGATAAAATATTAGCTGAAATGCCTAAATAGAATTAAAGCTGTTTCGTCAGCACTTAAGAAGCGGTTTGAGAGAAAATAGTAAACCTCTGTCACAAAACTATACTACAATGCCACTTTGTCACATTTTCAGCATATTCTTGCTATAAATCAACGACTTTGTAACGTAGTTAAAACTACAAATTTCATTTAAAACGTGTACGTCTGTTACGTTTGTAGTAGTATGTATGATGTAATACATATAAAAACAATATTGGTAAATCTTTTGAATTTTCTCTGAACTGGCGGGAGACAACTTTTTGTAGGTTAAAAAAAACTACCCAAATATCTGACAATATTGAAATAATAATATCAGCTATCAAAAAGTGATTGCCACACGAGTGATTGAATTCACATGTATAGGAAACCTGTAGAAAACCACCTTTACATCAGCGATGATGTTGCTAGTATAGATACGTAATGGTCAAACCAGTGACCTCCAGTATTGGGTAGAGTGGGTTCAATCACTATGTACGACAATTCTTTCTGTGATTCACTAATGATGGTTCTTTTTTGGGCTAAGCTATGGTCTGGACTCATAATGTCCAATCTTACCAGGGCGACGGAAGGGTAGCGTGCGGCCACACAACATACGGTATCCTCTCCCTATCGCCATAGAAGTGGCCACTGGTACTGATTGCTTGACCTCGGTAACTAAGTAGGTTACTAATGGCTGGCCAATCATGGCTGTGAGTCGAACTAATTTGTTGTGATAATTGTATGTTTTAATAATTCCATTCGCCCCATGGAATTCTTTATTGTCTAAAAAATAAAAGAAATATGCAAATTACAATTACGTTTTCTTTTGTGCCGCGCCGTGTGCCATCGTATCTAGTCTTTTGCAACGACAACCTAACTTGTGATATTCGGCGCGAGAGCTTGCTACTACCTACTACGTCATTTATGAAGAATTATCTTTATTGTCCGAATGCTTCACCACAGGTCATCTACGCCCCATTATTGGGTTCAAGTCTACTCCATATTAGGAGGGTAATTGACCTACTGTATGACGTCAAATGGTTTCGTATAGGTAGATTCTTCTCCGAATTCTCCTTTTGCATAGATATTAATTGCATTCTATATTCCTTAGTTCTCTTTTACAACACCCATGGGCATGAAAGGGGGGTGGTGAATTGTATTGCAAAAAAAAAACGAATTGTATGTTGCAACTTACAAAGGAGACAACCCTGGCATATGCGACCAGATGACAGTACGCAGCACCATCAACACCGCTCAAACGTGAGTGTGCGTCAATCAATAGTTACCGTTTGTGTTTTCAACAAACGTGTAGCTATTCTCTATAGAAAAGTATTATCTTATATCTTTAAACGAGCAATTCTTGTATATATATATATATTCAGGATCTCGGAAACGGCTCCAACGATTTTGTTGAAACTTGGCATACTAGAGGATTCGGGCCCAAAAAATTGATCTAGCTAGGTTTTATGTATAGAAAATGTTGTTTTGTCAGTGTTTTTGGCAGACAATATAATGACATTAAATTTTAAAAGAATATGAATTCAAATTTTGCCATCAATGTCATGAGATACGATAGCTTAGTGGCGAAGTAGTCAGGTTTCATTTTATTTTTGACATCGGCGACAAACGGCGTCGGATCGAATCTCGGTGTTATTATTATTCTCTTTTTGTAATTTTTTATATAATTTTCATTATTGATTCTTTAATTTTTTATTAATATATATCTGAATAAATACTACAAAAATACTCCGAGCGAAGCTCGGTCAACCTGATATTGGTATTTATATTGTACATTCTTCGTGTGCTAACGGTGTAAGAATACAATTCGCTACCTCCTATCGTGGCCGTGAGTATCTTAAAAGACGACTACAGGATATGATATACATGTAACATATATGCAAGAGAAGGAAAACTAAATAAATGCCAAAATATAAATGCTAAATAAACCAACCCCTCTGATTAGCGGGGTATCATCATTCATTATTTCAGCTCATATACGTTTCACTATTGGGCTTGAGCTTCCTCCACAATAGGAGAGAAACTGACCTTAATATACCAGCGTGCGGAACAGTTTCTTTCCCATTGTGCAGGAGGCTGGAACCCAGCAGTGGATCGTACGTGAGCTGAGATGAAATGATGATACTTTATATAAGTATATTGTTATTATGGAAGTGAAGTAAGTGACCAGCGAAGCCATAAACCGAAAAGCTAATGCCGGATAGTCAGACGGGAGATTAATCAATCACCTGCTGGGTGGCCGAACGCTTAAAAATGACATTCTGACTCTTGGTTACCAATATGCTGACTAGTGTAGGTAACCAAAATTGTTACCCGCTGATCCGACCACTGAATCGATTATGATGATTTATTCATTCGATGAAGGGAGGAGAGAAAAGACTGAAACTCAGAGTGGATTATATGGCCCACGCTGCTCTTTCACCGCCTCGTACGTTTAGACAGCATCTGGGTAGAAAAAGGAGTAATTTGTGTGTTACTTCGGGTTTAACTAATGAAAAAAAATTGTGCAATTATGCATCCATCTGACAACGTTGTTGTAAAAATATAAAGATATGATGAGTGACTATAGAGACATAGTTAAATCTTGTTTTGAATTGTACTGCATATATATTCGCCTACTGTCGGGTATGGACCTCTTCCAGATGAGGAGAAATTAGCTTTTTATACCATAGCCAATATGTTTCGGCTTTTACTACAAGTTTTTCTTCCCTTGCAGAGTTGTTATGTGCTTGTACCCTATAATCGAATTTTAAAATACATATAGGGACGGAAGAAATAGTATCACTACTCTATCAATACCAGAAAAGTTAACTATATAGGTATTATTTTTGGCAGACCTCAAACCAAAGTCCGGGGTTAGGGAACCTTAGTAATTATTTCTATATTAACCGAGACGGAGTACCGGGTGCGCTAAATTAAATAGAACGACAGCCCTTGGATGGTCAACCACAGGGCGTTTACCCTACGTAATGGCACCATCAAAATCTACGGCAAAAATGTGTTGCAAATGGCGCTTACTACGAGCTCATCAACTGTGATTAATGTATTTTATTCGTATTAATATTATTTATTTCATACTTAAATGGTCTTTATGTAAAAATTTCGAAATATGAGCCCGCGATAATATTTTTTCATTATAACTACATTACGTGGACCGATGACTTGGTGAAAGGGACTGGTCGTCGTTGGATGTATGCGGAACAGAACCACATTTTGTGGAAGACATTACGGCCTACGTCCAGCAGTGGATGGCGATAGGCTGAACAATAATCATAATGATAACTACATTATATATACATACATACATATATTCACGCCTTTTTCCCATAGGGGTAGGCAGAGACCACTTCCCTCCACGTGCTATGATCTTGACATACTAATTTCGCTTCCTCTACATTCATTAATCTCTTCATGCATATTCTTCGGTTTAGGGTACTTCTAACCTGGCCTTTCTTAAGGACGTCCCCGATTTGATCGTGAAACGTCCGCCTTGGTCTTCCCCTTCCAATACTTCCGCTCAGATTCGCCTTATAAATTCTTCTTGTTAATCTCCTTTCATTCATTCTCTCTACATGTCCAAACCAACTTAACATACCTTTCTCAATCCTTGTCACTACATCAACATTCATACCACAACGTTCCCTTATTACACTGTTCTTAATTTTATCACTACTACATTATATATACTACTATGTAAACTAGTATAGAATAACGCAAACAAGACCGTAAGAAAACCTAGCTAGCACGTAAGTTTACTATTTCTCTAAAATAGTATTTGGATAAAATTTGTAATTATTACTTTTACAGAGAGCACTGAAGCTTTGTTGTACTCTAACAACATGTACTTAAAATTTCAAAAAGTTCGGTTAAGTAGTTAAGCAAGGAAAGCGTAATAAACAAATAAACTCTCTTTTCCGTTGGTATTGTCATCATCATCGTCATTTAGCTTTTCGCCGACATCAGACTAAAATATTTATGATCTATTGAACTTCAACATTTCACCTGGATCGTTTTTGCCAGCAAATCTCTTAATATCTATACTTTATCATTATCATCATCACAGCTCAAATACGTCTCACTGTTGGGTACGAGATACCTTCTCCACAATAGGCGGGAAATTCGACGAGCTGGTATACAGTTTTATTAAGAATTTTCCTTCTCTTGCATAGATGTCATCTGAAATAAGCCCTCAGTCGTCTTTACAACCAAACCGGCGAGAAATTGAGTGGCGAATTGTATTATTACTTCGTCACCACACGGAAATATATACTTACTACTCAATAATTCCTTACTATTTTTATCCTAAAAACTTAGTCTATATTCTATACTAATATATAAAGCTAAAGAGTTTGTTTGAACGCGCTAATCTCAGGAACTACTGGTGCGATTTGAAAAATTCTTTCAGTGTTAGATAGTCCATTTATCGAAAAAGGCTATAGGCTATATATCATTATGCTAAGACCGGCAGGAGCGGAGCACCAATGAATAATGTTTCAAAATCGGGAGTTATTTCCTTTTGAGAGTTTCGGCTGCTTAGACGGCAAAATTATCACAAAAATCATGTATGACAAAATCGTATTATTAAAAAAATATTTTCATATTCTACGTAAACAAAGTCTAAGGTGAAGGTTAACGTTAGCCCAAAGTATCTATACCACGCGGACCAAGTTGTGAGCAGCAGCTAGTAAAGTATGTCTTTGTACACTTAGTGAAACAAATATAGACGCGAATAAATTACTTTCATAGGCCTACGTCCGACCTTGATTTTCTTAATTCTTTGAGACAATATAATACCAAAAGTTTATTATCCTGGATAATATTTCCTTGGCCTTGTAGAGGAATAAGTGGCAGTAGTTATTACAAGCGCCAACAAAACAATAACCATAACTATAATATTTGTCTAGCGTCTCCTTGTTGTTGACTGAGGGCAATTTTTCAAGACTAGTATTAATTTGCTGCCCGGCAAGTTATATTTACGCGATATTAAATTTTGATACACAATTGTAAGAGTGTCCAGTTATTGTATACCTAGGTAAATTAAGTTTCTATATGAATAATGATTAAAAGCTAGTTCTACGGTTTTGGAATGACTCATAAGAGAAGACGTTTGTCTACATATTTAATTATTATTTTTCTCTGATGGGTAGGTACCCTGAAAACTGGGGTATTCCGTCGGGCCGACCACTGACGACAAGTAAACCTTGCTCCGGTGGTCGGCCCAACGACGAAGGTGAGGGGGTTTTCGAGTGGGTTGCGGGATTTGCGTGCTTAAGCCCCTCTGTCGCCCCGGACGGAGTGGTGCGGAGGCGCGCCGACCGCAGCCCACCCACAAAAAAAAAAACCCCTGAAAATGGTAGGAAATTAATTACTATGCCACAGCACCTGAACGGATTGGTAAAGCGTTTTGTTACGTCTTTATGCTCCGGTGGTGATGTTATACGCTTGTGTGTCGGTTAGTGGGTTCTTCCAACATACAGGGGAAAAATTATGCTGATAAAAATAAAACTACAATAGTTTTGGTTTGTCGCTACGCAAGAAAAATATTATTTAAAAAAATCATATTATGCCTATAAATATAACAAAACTCAATATTATTTGTGACGATAGAATTTTAATAATTCCAATCTGTTTGTATATTTTGTTTGAAACTCTTATATATAATATAATAAAGTAATTATAAAGATATAATTACTTTATAAGACAACATATTGACTAGGTTTTATTTTCTCTTTTAAAGCAAGCATCAATGTGCCAAGAACTTATATAAACAATGATACATTTTCCGGGATTAAAATGAAGTGACAGTATTTACTCGTTCCAGTTACAGTGTTTGTATAAGAAGGTACTTTAACGCTCATATAGTCGTAAATTATGAGATATTTTCCTTAAATAATCTGTACTTTATCTGTACCTCTGCTAGTTGCTAATTTTAAAGATATATTTTATGTTAGTGACTTTAGAATTAGATTCGAAGATATATCATCTAGTCTTTGTACGTCCCACTGTTGGGTTCGGGCCTTCTCTAATATAGATCCCTCCTCTACCATTTATTATTTATTGCCTGATTTATATAGGTATAGTGTCATCAGTCATTGATAGACTGATGCCCATTGTTGGATATATTCCTACTAGCGGAGGAGAGATAATACTATAACCTGATAAATATAAATCAAATCTATACCAATAAATAAAATTGAAGTGTCTGTTTGTAATGTCCAAATAGTAATAGTTGGCAAACACGGTTATTTACACGATCCTTAAAAACCGCTGTAAAAATGTTTTCTTTGTCTGTCTTTCTGTTAGTTGTTTAATCTTCAAAACGATTGGACCGATTTTGATAATATTTTACTACTAGGTGTCTATAAAAGGAGTATCGTAAGCTATTTTTCCTCTCAGAAAAACCCTATGAAATTTATCCTAATCCGAGAGTCCAACTCCAGGCCATATTTTAAGCAATATTGCGGCTTTAAAATACAGGGGCAAAGCGGATGGAACCGAAGCGTAGCGAAGGCGGGTTTAAAATAAACTAGAAGTCAAAATCTTTTACAATTTGGTTTTATTAATAACAGTAAGTACTTTTGTGGTACAGGCATACGGTCGACGGGCTTTTCTCTATAGTCGCGGGCCTATCTGTACGGGATAGTACCACACTCTCGCAGAAAATCGACCGAGTAGTAGCAATCTGTTATTGCACTTCATTCTGTGAGTGAGAGAGCCGACTGTCCAACATCTTGAGGGCTTTTGCCTGTGTTGGGTTTTGGTGATGTCTTTAGTATCACTGAAACCCATTGCACGCATTCAGACTCACTCTTCACCGTAGACGGTATCACTTATCATCAAGTTTGCTCGTTTGCCATCAACATCAATATTAAAAAAGACGTACTAGATTTCGTTCCAAATTATTACTTACTGCTTTGTTTCTTCAAAGCACAAAAATAAATATGAGGTATATTTATATTCACGGAGTGAATCTTCAAGTAATCCCAGCCTTCATCATATAAGATCTACGACTGTGTATGAATATGGGTAAAAACATTTCCTTACACAGTGAAACAACAGATGTGTTTGAATAATTACTTTTGCATTAAGCTATTCTTATACAAGGGGAGATTTGCAAAAAAATCTTTTAACAGACGAATAACCACAGTAGGATGTTTTTAAGACACATACTGTAATATCCTTTTTTATTAAGTCCAGACTCAACAAGAGGGTTCATAAGTTTGGCATATCTGTGTGTCTAACTGTGGCATCGTAGCTCCTAAACGAGAAAACTAGTCATGGGGCTCTTGTTTTTTTTTTTTTGAGAACTAAGGTAATCGAGCTGGTTTTTAGCTACAATTTATGAATATCTGCTCAGGCGTTTCAAGGTCTTTAGCACTCTTTGTTAATTGTCATAGGGATGTTAGATTTATTACCAAACATATTTGAACCTAACATTTGAAACACCGAAATCCTGGATTGCCTATTAGTCCCATCAAGTTTCGGCTCATCGGATTCGTCTTAATAAGTTCTGTTCAATTCCCCTAATGACGAGGATTTAATGTTTACTTTTTAAAGATTTTTTTATTCTTACATAGTTACTCCGTTTCTGTGGTTACTCCAATGATTTATGCTATTTTTTATCCCGTCAACATATGCTATGAGGAGAATGATATATCGGCTGATACCTAAGATCTACCTAATTATTTATTAGCGTTTATTCACAAAATTATTTGCCTTAAAACAGTACAACTTATTTTTTTATGGTGTTTAGGTACTTTTTATGGTCTATAGTTGACTGTTTGTGGTCTGATTAAATAATAAATCTTTAAGAGGCTTCCATGATGGTTAAATTACTTAAAAAAAATTATACCATAATTTAAATTACACGACTCATTTTACATTTAAGTTAAAAAACGTGCATAGGCGAAAAATAAAAAAAAAATACTGCTACTTACTCTAGTTAATTAAACCTACTAAAGTACTATACTTTAAAACAACCATAATTTCAGTTGGTTAAAACTATTAATAATCAAAAATTAAAAACAAATATTACATTTATTGTTAACTAGTTTATAAATGCTTATGTGATTTTGTTTACTTGTTACGTATCTACGCCTTCACTACTCAATCTATCATCGTGAAATTATACATACACGCTGTCAGGGTTACAGAAATTATTATAAATCTGATCTAGAAAATTTTGTTTTCGAAATAAAAAATACTTTTAAACAGTTGTCCAACATTGCACACGAACAAAGAATAATGATTTCTGATGTTTACGCGAGTATTATACATTTTAAATAAAACTACTTTACGGATTTTATCGCGCGATAAAATCCGTAAAGTAGTTTTATTTAAAACGAACAAAGAAGTACATATCCAAGGCGTCGGCGGCGTCAGTGCCTTTATCTCGAAATGATTCATTTTGCTGGTTTACCACAGTTTTAAGATTAATTTAATATGATCTAACAAAGATTAATTCCTTTTCAGAGAGCCCTGCCTGCGGTCAGAGACACGATACATGCATCACCCCTAAACACAATTAACGAGCCGGCTAGGGTTACCATTCATCTACGTTACAAAGATATTTGTCTTCATAAGTATCATGAGGAGCTACTTACTTTAGTTGAGGATTGTCGCATTTTGATGAAGTAGCAGCTTTATTTTATTGTGTTTATTTTGCTTATAATCTTGTAAGACTTTTTAATTTTTGTAGGGTTTTTCTTGTTCCGTAACGGATGAAGAATACAATTCTCAATCTAGCCCGTGAGGGTAGTAAAAGACAACTAAGGGATTAAATATGTATGTAACATCTATGCAAAAGAAGAAAAACTTGAAATAAAACCTCATACCATCACGTTTGACCAACGTGGTATAGTAGGTCGAATTCCCACCCATTATAGAGGCAGCCCGAACCCAACAGTGGGACGTGTATGGACTGAAATGTTTTTTTTTTTATAAAAGTCCTCTAATCCGCAACCATTTTGTGTAAAATAAAGAGGAGAGGCTAAACATTGCGATCTGGGTTGTCAGGTATTAGAAAAAAGATACACTCTTCTTCCTTTCATGATTTTATTTATATAAATTAATTATAAACAAAATGATATTTCAAATTGATTGCTGAATATTATTCTGTCATACATAGGTTTCGCTTCTATTGTTTACTAGCAACCCGCCCTCGCTTCGCTTCGGTTTCATTTGCTTTACCCGCGTCGTTTCCGTTCTTGTGGGAATATCGGGATAAAATATAGCCTATGTTACTCCTTGATATTATGGCTTTCCATTGGTGAAAGAATTGTTGAAATCGGTCCAGTGGTTTAAGCGTGAAAGCGTAACAAACAAACAAACTTACTTCCGCATTTATAATATTAGTAAGGATTATTACGTAGTACACTCAACCTTTATTTCTAAATATCTAGCCCGTAGCCAGTCAGCCAACTAGTACACACATTTATACACAATTATATTGTTTATACTTATAGATCAAGTCATCATCATCATTTCAGCTCATATACGTCCCACTATTGGGCTCAAGCCTCCTCCACAATAAGAGGGCAATTGACCTTACTATACCATGCTGGTCAGACAGGTTGGTATAGGGTTTTTATTTCGAATTTTCCTTCTTTGCATAGATGTTATATGCATATTTATCCTTTAGTCGTCTTTTACGACATCTACGGGCAAGATAGGGAGTGGTGAATTGTATTCTTACTCCTTCACCACACGGAATAGATAGATCAAGTAGTAGTAGTAGTAGTACTTCACCACTATTACTAATAACCTAATATGAAAATTTCGCTCTTACTTTATCCATTTCACTGAAGATTACTTCTGCAAAATTTCGATGAATTTTCGACAATCCATTCCTCAGTTTTAGCGTGTTTCTCGAACTGCAAACGAACGAACAGACAATGAAAAATATATATTTTTGATATTGATTTCATGTCTCGATCGCATAGTATTTTATTTGTTTTATATTTTTAATGTCTTTGAGTTCTTTGCAATGTTATATCGAAATAGATTTCACATCACATGGTAGCCCTTTAACCACAGTACCTTTGGGCCAAATTGAGTAATGTAAAACTCTCGTTAAGCTGGCGGCGTAAAAGGGTTTCACGGCTAGTTATTAGGCTACCGATAACTTTATTTTTTTACAATATAAATTTTAATGTCCTAAGAATATCATTAATTTTGTTGTATCTATTTTTTTTTCAATCCACATAATACCCACATTACCACCAATCCCTAACGTGTGGTGACGAAGTAAGAATACAATTTACCACTCCCTATCCTGCCCGTGGATGTCGTAAAAGACGACTAAGGGATATAATATGCGCATAAGATCTGTGCAAAAGATGGAAAACTCGAAATGAAACCCTATACCAACATATCTGACCAGCATGGTATAGGAGGTTAAATTCCCTCCCGTTGTGGAGGAGGCCCGAATCTAACGGTGGGACGTATGTGGGCTGCGATGATGATGATGAATAGCCACTGTTGGGCTCAGGCCTCCTCTATTGTAAGGGACTTGATATATGGTCATCTGGGTTGACATGGCATATTACATCCAATTATCCGTGTGGTGACGGAGTGCGAATACAATTCACTACCCCCTATCTTGCCCGTGAGTGTCGTAAAAGACGACTAAGGGATTTATGCAAATAACGTCAATGCAAGAGAAGGAAGCTCGTAATAAAAGCCTATTTCAACACGTTTGACCAGCATGGAATAGTAGTTAAATTTTCCTCTCACTGTGGAGGAGGCCCGAGCCCAACAGTGGGACTTATATGGGCTGAGATGATGATTACATTCAGTTTTCCTTCCCTTGTATCAATGTTTTTTGTGTATCATATCCCTTAATAATTTTTTCCCCAAGACTTTGGAGCAAGAAGCGTGCTAAAATGCAAAATTATCCCGTCACATCTACCTACACAAGAGAAATGATTTTAAACATTTTAAATGCAAGAATACCGAATACTAAACTAACACTTACGAAGTAAAATAAGACTAAAGTCATGGCTTCTGTATCATCATGGCCATGCCATATTGTATCATCATCACAACTCCTCCTTCACAGAAGTCTTCTCCCCAAAAAATGTTTATTGATCTGACACTACACTGGTCAAATGGGTTGGTATAGGGTTTCAATTCGAATTTTTCTTCTCTTGCACAGGTGTTATGTGCATATTTAATTACTTAGTCATCTCTTACGATACCCACGGTATTGCAATCTTTGCTTGTCTCATCACATAAATTACAAACTGACTCAGAACAAGGATTTGTGGACCGCATTAAGCTTTTTTCTACTTAGGAATCTAATCTGCGATACTTGACTTGGTTAGTCGATATATAAACCATTACGCTATTAGTAAAAATTTAAACTAGACAAACCTATAGATACTTAGTTAATCAACATTGGTTTACCTTTACACCCTAACAGGATTTACAACAATCGTCAAACCTTGCGGCTCGCTCTCTAAGACCCTCGTTTGTTGAAAAAGTCCATTAAATGTATGTATAAAGAGGATAAGCACAAAACTCATTTCGCTACGTAAGGTACAAGGTTGGCGCTCAACAACACTTATAGTTTGCAGCTGTGAATATTTTTAGAATTTTCTATAGATTTCTATTCAATTTTCTTAAGTTTAAGTTTTATTTGTAATTACGATTTTCATATGGTGCCAGTGTAAAAATATTCTCATAAATTGTTACGCTCTTTTCCTTTCACGTGGGTATTGTAAAAGTCTTCTAAAGAATGTAAGCAGACTTAACTTTCTTTATTTTTCTTTATCTTTCGTAAATTCAGATTTTTCTTAAGGTAAAATATTTTCCTTATACTGGATCTGTGGCTATTGAAAATCATAACATTTATTACTTTCTTCAAAAATGTCGTCTTGCACTATAATATAAAACTTTCTGTCACAGATATACAAAAACGGACGGACCACTGACATCAAGGCATAGATACCAATGGTTAGGCCATAAAAAAGGGAGATTTATAAACGCAATAGAGATGTAAGACACAACCAGTTTCCAAATAACTCTTTTTGTAGATAGCATAAAGTATTGTCCTGCAAAATCGAACATATCTATATTCAACATATTTATAATCGATCCTACGACACTGAATTCATAACACTCAGGACAAAAGTCACTCAGACTACTAAACCATGGCATTAAACGCCGTCAGCTAATTGTTGTTTATGTAATGAATATCTTAAATATTTTTTTCTTTTTTTTTATTGCAAACGGTGGCAAACGTGCAAACAGTACACCTGATGGTAAGTGTTGCTGCCGCTCATGGACCCCTACAAGGCCGCTGCCTACCGCAAAGAAATTGAAGGGAGTGTGAATGCGTGCATTGAGGCTCGGTGATACCAAGGGCACCACCAAAACCCTCCACACGCAAACACCCTCAGTAAATTGGGCTTCCGGCTCTCTCGCTCACCGAACGAAGCGCAGTAACAAATCGCTACTACTCAGACGTCGATTTTCTGCGAGAGTGTATATTTAGGCTCAGCTAAGAGTGAGCTACAGATTGTGAGTTTCTGGGGCCACACCCTAAGACTGGAAGGTTCCCATCCCGGTGTTAGATATTATTATTTCATACTGCGGATGGCACATTAGCATAAAATATCCAAGTGTACACCACTCTCTAAATTGAAGTGGAAAATTTGTTTGGGCATTGGCCACACGGTGTTTCAGAGTTATTAACTATGCGGGCTTGTGCAAAATGACGTTGTAACTTGTTACACCTAAGATATGTCTTTGAACGTTTAGAACAGCACTGTAGGAGAAACTTGTGGCATATAAATAAGTTTCGTCATATTGTTTTTTTTATCAGTCCACCGATCTCTCAGCCCGTAGACGTTTACTGCTGAACGTAGGCTTCCCGTCCAGATTGCCACTCAGAAGGGTCTTATGCCATTTGCGTCCAATGATTCTCGTTACTTGCAAGATGTCATCAGTCCATCATTCTTCTGGCTATGTCGGATACACTCGTTCTTCTAAGCAATTCCGTATTCCGGCTTTTATCACGTACAGAAATATTGAGCATAGTCCTCTCTATAGCGATGGGCGGCTTTAAGCCTTTTTATGAAGCCGACATTTCGAGACATGTTTCGGTGCCATATGTCATCGCTAGTAACGCTTACTGGTTATAAACCTTAAAAACCTTAAATCAGTGTTGATATTTAATTATTTATAAATTAATACACTTTTTTGTTTTATTATCGCGTCCTTTAATGGATATGAGGTTTCTCTGATTGTTGGAGATTCTGAGATGATCTCTGAGATTTCTATTTCTATACAAGACATTTGACCAAAAATATGATACCGATCTGATGACTTAGCATCGCATTTTATTTAGTGTTTTTATTTTAGTTTAGTAGTTAGTAGTAGTAGTAGTAGTTTTGTAGTTTAGTTTAGTTACTAACTTGCGATACTTAGCTGTCTTTACACACACGAGGAATCTTACTCTTTCATCATGCAGACGCAAATGTGTACAGAAATGACTTTATTTAAAACTAAATACTTAACTAGGTGACTAAATTATACAGTCGGCGAAGTTTACGCAACCTAAGTCCACTTGAAATTCACTAAACTGCCTACTGTCTCTAAACATCACTTAACCACAGAGAAACAATTCCAAAGTCCATATTAGATTCCTTACTAGCAAGTTAGTTTCGGCATTAGATTAGTTCTAGTCGAGCGGCTGGTCCCTCGGGTCTTGTAAGTGCATATCCTTGTTTGACATGAGACTCTGTAACTTATTCCAACTTGGATACAAAGTTTAGGAACACCCCTTTTAGACATGAGAATGTATCAAAAGGGAAAGCAACCGTGGGTTTGATGAATGTTCCTACTATTCAGTTCATCAGTTCGTATAAAGTTTTGTCCCAAATATTTATGTACATATATATAAAGATGGAGAGGGGATTTGTACTTTTGTAACACATCCTTTTCATAAAGATTGGACGAGTTGTATCATGTAAAATTCCATTTACAACGCTGTTGTTGACAAGCTTATTGTTCCTGGTGATAAGCCCAAATGTTGCAACCAGTAACTTTGATTGTCAATATCAAAGCCATAAAAAAAGTTTTGCACTATATCAACTAGATTGTTAAATCAAATATTATATATCAAAGTGCATTTCAATTAGATTGACAACTCCATGTAACAGTTTCAAGGGCTGTATAATTTTTTTGTATGAATAAAGAAGGTATTAATTACGCTGTAGGGTGCATCCTAGGGAATTAGCGGAGCGGGTCCAGGGGGAATTCCTCTACCGCGCCGTCGACGTGTCGGACGGTGCAGGCGCCTATTGATGCCGCCCTATCCCAGATTGCAGGTGAACAAAACGGGGGATTGTCCGCCACCCAATGAGAGGCCGACAGCATGAAGGCCACTCCCCGGCGACACTTTTGTTGTCCACATGTAGACGGTTCCCGAAAGATTAAATCCGCCTTGCCGACCTCGGATGTCAAGGAGTCGGTGGCAATGGTGGGCTTGATGGCGATGGGAAGGGAATACGGTAGGTTATGGAATCGCACGCTCATCACTGCCGGATAGATTAGGCGGGGTGCGTCTAGACCATAACCTATTTTATAAAAAGATATGCAACTTAGGCAAAATGGGATAAGTAGTATACTGAAATACAAGAACAGTAATTAGTCTATCGACGCCCACTGAAACTTAGAGCTCCCTTAAAAGTGTGACTACGCAAATAATGTGCTAATTGCAACGTTTGGTAGGGCTTCGCAAGGCCCAAGACTGGCGAACCCATTTCATATTATGAGTTTTCCAGGAGATCGATGCTGCCTACTCCGTTTAATGCTCACTTATGTGGTTAAAACTATATAGCAAAGTAAACGTTGATGATACATTGCATTCTTAATCCGTCACTACACAGGGATAAATATAAAAAAACTAGTTATTTAGTAATAAATTTACTTCTCGTATTTAATAATCTGGTGCCCTTAGTTGTAAGCGGTGTACGCCCGAGGCACTGCGGTAATTATTCAGCAAAATTCAAAAGCATCTGCGCACTCCCAGTACTCTTGATATCGTTCGTTCTCTTTTTTTTATTGTCTTAATAATATTTCCTTGAGCAAGACTGTGGTCATATTGAAATACTAGTAAAATAATAAATATGTTCTAGAAATTCTTAAGTTAGCTCTTACAAGAGTGTATACCGACATTATATATAATGCATATTTCTACCACCAATAAATAAATTCCGACGGCTGTACAAGGGGGTCATCCGGTCGATGGCCCTGTACGGCGCACCGGTGTGGGTGGGGTCCTTGACCGTCCGACTTAGGGCCCTTCTGTGGCGACCACAGAGGGTCACGGTGGTCAGGGCCATCCGCGGATACCGCACGGTGGCGACGGAGTCAGCGTGCCTATTGGCCGGGACTCCCCCGTGGGACCTGGAGGCGGAAATGCTCGCCGAGCTGTATCAGCGGGTGCCGGGGGTGCGCGGGGAGGGCGGTGTTGTTTCCTTGAGGGAGCTCACCGCCTGGCGCATCGACGCCCGCCGAGACGTCATTGCCCGTTGGGCAGTCCGGCTGGAAAGGCCTCGGTTCGGGGTGCGAATCGTGGAGGCTTTCCGGCCGGTGCTGATGCAGTGGTTAGAAAGGCGGCACGGGGTGCTCTCCTTCCGACTAGTGCAGGTGTTGACGGGGCATGGGAGCTTCGCCAAATACCTGCACAAGGTCGTAAGGAGGGAGAGTACACCGTCCTGCCATCACTGTGATTGCGACGAGGACACGGCGCAGCATACGCTCGAAGCCTGCGCCGCTTGGGCCACGCAGCGCCGTGAACTCGTCGCAATCATCGGTGCCGACCTGACGCTGCCGGCCATCGCTAGGGCGATGGTCGACAGCGTCGAGAATTGGGACGCGGTCGCAGCCTTCTGCGAGACAGTGATCTCGCAGAAGGAGGCGGCGGATCGTCTGCGCGAGGAGCGCAGCCTCGATGAGCAGATCCGCCGCCGGCGAATGGGGCGGCGCAGGCGCAACTACCTGCGCCTCATGCCGCCCTAGCCGAGGCCGCGGGTGACGTGACCGGGGATTAGTCCGTCATCCGCCGAGAGGCCGACCGCGTGAGGAAAGACCGACGTCCTCCCCGAGGGGGGGACGTCGGTCGATGGGAGGGTACCCCACGTAGGGGGTATTCCGTCGGGCCGACGCCGCTCTCTGTCGCCCCGGACGGAGTGGTGCGGAGGCGTACCGACCGCAGCCCACACACAAAAAAAAAAAGAAAAACCAATAAATATATTATTTATATTAATTTTGAAAGTGTAGTTTCGAACGTAATTGCTGTTGTAGCGGCTTCGAATACTACCAACCCTTGCTTTGCTCGTGGGTGTCGTAAAAGACGACTAAGAGCCCTAGATTGACCCGTACCAACTCCATCTGGTACCATTTGGGTCAACGATTACATTCCCAAGGAGGGTTGACGTCAGGGAGGCGGCCGGTCATAAAAGTCATTGCCGAAACTTTTTGCAATATGTCAAAACAGATGACATATTGCGTCGACCCCAAGTAATTGGGATAAGAGCAAGATGATGATGATGAGTTTCGAACGTAATTATGTATTCTATCCATCACCAAAGACGTTCACTATATGATATGGGCCTCCCTACTCAAAACATTCCGGTGCTATTTGCATTCAATGGCTCGTAGCGACTTTAAGATGTCGTCAATTCACCTAGTGAGGAGTCGCTCTGGGACGACCATCTCGTGATCGCCACTCGAACTTTTCTTTTCAACGGTTGTCGCTTCGACAAGCGATGGGAAAACTCGACTAAAACCCGCCCTCGCTTCGCTTCGGTTTCAGTCGTCTTACCCGCATAGTTCCCGTTGCCGTGAGAATACTGGGTTAAAATATAGTCTATGTTACTTCCTGATGTTATAGCTTACCATTGGTGAAAGAATTTTTGAAATTGATTCGGTGGTTTAAGTGTGAAAGCGTAACAAACAAACAAACTAACTTTCGCATTTATAACATTAGTAAGTATGTGTAACGCTCGGATAAACATCAGAAATCATTAAATGACAAAGAATTAAAAAAAAAATACTATGAAACAGACCTTATAATATGCTTTTATATAAAAACCGTCCACCACGCGTCCATAACCGGAGGGGATTTAATTAGACGGCAACCGCGATTTAATGTACTGTGAACATAGATATAAGGGTGATTTGTAATGACGCATGGGCAATAAATGAGTACTGTTTACTAGATAGCTATATTTTTTTAATTGCAGTATCAATGGTTTATTTGCCATTTCTATTTAAGTAAGTAAGTATATGTTATGTGTAGGGATGTAAACCATGCATCGATGTTTCTGAAACATCAATACCATCAAAAACAAGACTTGTAAAAAGAAGCCAAGCCTCGCAACTGAGTTCTTCTACCATAAAAACTTGTGAGATCCATGTTATTCCAAGTCGGTTAACTCATTGAATCCCTGCTTAAGGGATCTTTCTACTTAAGTTATTACGTAAATAGCTAACCTAACAACTTCTTATAGTGACTATATCGATATTAAAGACCTTTTATGTTTTAAATAAACAGAATGATTTGGCTGTAACATGTGAAGAATTTGGGTTATTGACATACCTACTAACAACATTTACAGCATATGCTATGTCTGGTCTAGATACAGACGACAAAAATAACAATGCTCCCACTGCTTCTCTATATGGGAAACTAATAGACTCATTGCTTATACTCTTAGATAAATGTACATTTACATCAGCAGGGGTATTACTGCTTTTTGCATTTGACAAATTAAATTTGTTTATTAATGATTTAATATACTGTTTTTGACTTATTCTTATACAACCTTTTTCTTTATCTATTTCCATACCAATAAATGAATTTACATTCATAATCTTAATATCAAACTTTTGTTTAAGAATATTTAATATTTCAGATAAAACAATTTTACTTTTGGACAGTAGTAATCCATCATCAACATAAAGAATTAATATTACTTTTACATCCTTAAAATATCCTACAAATACACAATTATCAGATGGACATTGTTGGAAACCACAAGTGTCCAGAAATGAACAAAATTTCTTGTTCCAACATCTAGATGATTGTTTAAGACCGTATATAGATTTAATTAGCTTACATACTTTTGATCCTTGTGTTTCTAATCCCTCTGGCACCTCCATGTATATGACCTCCGAGAGCTCACCGTACAGGAAGGCAGTCTTTACATCAAATTGCTCGATCTGCAGTTCGTCTCTCGCAGCAATGCTAAGCAGCAACCTGATGGAATCATACCTGCTAGTGGGGGAAAAGATCTCATTATAATCTAAGCCCTTGACTTGTGTGAACCCTTGTGCACACAATCGTGCTTTGTATCGTGCTATTTCTCCATCTCTATTTTTCTTTATGTTGAATACCCATTTACAAGAAACAGGCTTCTTTTCTGTTCGATCAGTCAGTATCCAAGTTTGATTTTCTTCATGTGACCGAAGCTCCTCCATCACAGCATTCTTCCATAAATGAGAATTTGAACTATTCATCGCTTCTTTGTAAGTATTAGGTATCTCCAATTCTGTGAAATTGACTTCCACATTATTATTTCGGCGTGAACGTAAATTAATATTTCTTTGTTTTTCTTGTTCCAAATGTATATGCTTTGGAGGGATATAAGTTTCATCTAATTCTTCTAAACTCTTCATACTATCATCTGAAGTACTTTCTTCAGGCTCATTCTCTTGTTGATCAATGACATGTTGAAACTTATCTTGTGGTGTAGTAGACCTTGTAAAATGATCTTCTTGTTCAGCTATCACTCTTACAAGACTTTGTTTTTCTTCTTGTGTACTACATTCATCAAATTTCACATCCCGGGACACTGTGATATTTCTGGTATTTTCATCATACATCCTGTAATTATTATGGTTATATCCAACTAATAACATTTTCACACTTTTCTTGTCAAGCTTTCTTCGTTTTTCTTTTAGTACATATACATAACCAATGGATCCAAATACTCTGATATGTTGCAAGTTAGGTTTTACTCCATGCCACAGTTCAAACGGTGTAACATCTCCCATTTGGCTAGATGTGTTTCTGTTTAATAAATATACTGCACAATTGACAGCTTCTGCCCATAGGTTCAAGGGAATGTTCCTTGCATATAACATTGTTCTTGCAGTTTCCATGATAGACCGCATCTCTCTTTCTGCTCTACCGTTCTGTTGTGGGGTATACGGGGCAGTACGTTCATGTGTTATTCCCTTCTTCTCTAAAAATGATGTAAATTCTTGGTTCACATATTCACAACCATTATCTGTATGTAGTATAGCCAAATCACGTTGAAATGTATTCTTCAAAATTGCATTATACTTTAGAAAATATTGAAATACTTCATTCTTATGCCTCATGAAGTAAATATGGCGATAGCTTGTAGCACCATCTTTGAATAAAACAAAATACTTCATACCCGATACAGAAGGTTCTTCTATAGGACCACACACATCACTGTACACAATTTCACCAGGCTGAGTTGGACCTCTGGTGGATTTCATAAAGGGGCGTCTTGCTTGCTTGCCATACTGGCACGCCTCACAAACAAATTCCTGATTTCCACTCAATGTAACTGGAATTACACCATTCTTACTCATATTTTGAAGTTCCTTGACATTCAAATGGCCTAATCTTTCATGCCAAACTTTTATATCTGTTTGCACAATATTGCAATCTTCTTGTTTGATTGTTATGGCATCTAATTCATACAAGTTGTTTTCTGTTAGATGTGCACTCATAACAACAATATCATCTTTCATTATCATTGCTTTTTCATTATTCTTCATTATCATATATCCTCTCCTAGTGGCAGCACCTTCAGAAAACAAATTTCTCCGCAAATCAGGTACATATAAAACATTTTCTAGTTTACATCTCTCCCATGTACCATTAACCTTTTTGTCTATCAGTATAGTTCCTTCACCACATACTTTAATATTCTGTTTGTTACCCAGTTTAACAGAACTGTTGTATTGAGACTCGTTCAACTCCCAGAAGTAGTCCCGCTTGAAGGTCATGTGCATTGAAGCTCCACTATCCAGGATCCATGTCTCTTCATCTTGTTCCTTCAGTGCAGCGCTGAATGCCAACATATTATTGTGTTTCTTTTCATATTTTGTCTTTGGCACCCTGCAATCCCTAGCGAAGTGGCCTCTTTTATTGCAATTGTAGCACACAAATCTGTGATTTGATGTTCTTTTAGTATCTGTAGTGTTCTGATTATTTCCATTTCTTAATTTAGAATTGCCTTTAGATGTCACTAATGCTGTCTCACTACTACTTATATCATTGGCAAGGCTGGCTTCTTCATCTACTAGGCGAGAAGTGAGGTTTTGAAGTGTTTGATTTTCTTCGTCTAGTGACAACCATGCTTGTCTAAGTGAACGGTATGTTGATGGTAATGTACTTAGAATTTTAGTCATCACTGCTGTGTCACAAATTTTCTCACCAGTCTCTCGTAACTGTTTTGCTAAGCTTTCTACCCTAGACACGTGTTGTGCCATTGTATCACTGGCACTATATGAATATTGATAGAATTTTTCATGAATTAACATTTTGTTATATTCTGATTTCTGTTCATAGATGGCTTCTAATTTTGTCATGACTTGTTTAGCAGTCTCGCAGTTTTCTATAAGAGATATTTGATTCAAATCCATGGACGAGGTTAAAATAAACATGGCCATACCATCATCTTTATCCCACTGTACTTGCGAACTGGTTTCCACTGGTCTTGCCTTTTCTATGTTTAATCCCTTTGCTCGTAGAGCACACTTTACTTGGAATTTCCATTGTTTGAAATTTCTTCCATCAAACTTCTCAATTTTCATCGCGTTCGCAACCTCCATCTTAGTAGGTTGATTTTGAACCTGTTGTAATCTTGCTCTTAACCGTATATATTTATTGAAATACTTAGTTATCATGTGCCTGGGCCCATAACCTATTGGGATCATGCAGTATTTCAATAAAACAGTAGTCAGATTTCTTACAATCACTGAAAATATATTTATTCCCAAGTAACATTGACACTACGTGTAGACACCAAAAGAAAAAGGAAAGCAGCGCCACTTGCGGCAATAAAACAAAACTATGTACACATTTATGAAGGCCGATTGTAACAAAGCGTTTACAAAGACATGAACTACTACTACATTATAAATTTATATTATATCCAACAGATGGCAATCGAGCCTAATGATGGCGTTCTTTCTTTCAGATAAATTTGAGGCAATTTAGTTTGCTTAATACTTTGGGAGATTTTGGTACAATTTCATAATACACGTCCCACTCTTGCTTTTTCATTAAGTTAATTGACCATTTTACAAGTTATCTTTGAACATAATTATATCTAGGTATCTGTCTACACCTATTATGCCAATCATCGCTCAGCATATCGCCGTCCACTGTAGAATATAGACCCCCCTCATGCTTCACCATAAAGTGCGGTACTGTGGCACCTGCATCCAACGACGCTCAAGGGTAACAGACTTGCCATGATTAGAGCTCATTTTTCTTCGTCTTATGAGGAATAATGACGTAGTCACCACGTTGGGTAGGCGAGTTGGTTTCGCAGTGAGATATCATACATTTCCCCGGCGAGAGCTGCTGCCCACTCTCCTTCCTGTTGAATCTTTTTTTTTAAATGACCAACGCCTTGCAGTAAGGTAATATTAATCCTTATATTATGGGGGACTTTACAAACATATAATTTAACATCGCATCATCATTGCAGCCCTCATATGTCCCATTATTGGGCTCGGGCCTCCTCCGCACTGGGAGGGAATCGAACCCACTATACCATGTCGGTCAAACATGTTGATATAGGGTTTCATTTCGAGTTTGCCTTCTCTTGCACAGATGGTATGTACATATTATATCCCATAGTCGTCTTATACGATATCTATGGGCAAGATAGAGAATGGTGAATTGTATTTTTACTTCGTCACCATACGGAAAGAACCGACACAAATTACATTCAGACTCAGAACAACAATTTGTGGATCGTACAAGGTGTTGTCTTACATGGAATTCGAACCCTCGACACTAGCACGGTACGTTGGTATCATAACCACTACGTCATCTGCGTAGTCTTTAGCCGGTTGTTACGATTCCCATAGAGAAGCAATGATGGCGACAAATATATTCTTATTTTTTACAAAGTTACATTTCATTAACTGCAAATGTAATTTTGTAATCCTATATATTTATATGAGTTTACAAAATTATTTATACAGTTAGTGTATCTCGGAAACTGGATGAAAATTATAATGTTTCATAATTTTTCCTTCATTTATACACTAAACACTAATTGTATTCTAAATTTGAAGCTTCTATGTCTGCTAGAAGTGCCACTTTAATATTGATGATCGGTCAGTCAGTCAGTGAGTGACAAAATTACGAAATTTTGACTAGTTATAATTCTTAAACTATTGGTTCAAATTGAATGAAATTTGAAATACACAATGTGTATATAATGCCTGCTGGTTTATTAAAAATTCAGGCTTCTAGTTTTATTCACAACGAAGTTATGGGGGTCGAAAATGGCCTGTATTGCTTCGAGAAAAGTATGTTACGGCAGTGTTGCGTTTTGCTCGACTTGGCGGGGGCACTGCCGTGCCCCCAGATGTTTTAATAAAAAAAACATCGATGCTTGCTATTGATGTTCACTATTGTAAAACATCGATGTATCGATACATTGATGTTCTTGGTTTCGGTATTTGCATCTCTAGTTATGTCTCTATAACAGAGTATTTTAATACTAATTGAGACTGCACAGATAGTGTAGTGGTTAAGATACTGACCTACTATGCAAGCGGTTTCGATGCCCGTATAGGATAATACTTTGCGCGATCCACAAATTGTTGTTCCGAGTCTGGATGTATACAGGTGTATCAAGTTATGGGACAACTGGTCAAACGGGAGATAGGCAATGGTGGTAGGACGCCATAAAAAAAATTGAAGGAAAAATATCGATTTGTTAATTAATTAGAGACATGTAAATTGTTCAATTTTGTCATCGCTTTTTCGTGTAAATCTGATTGAAATGTATAAAGTCAGTGATACTTAATCTGCAACATATCGTACTTTGTTAAATGTTCATTAGAAATTGAAAAAAATCAATGATTACGTTCGCATAATCAAAACAAACTTCGCTTTAAATCAGCTGATCGGCCGATGACCGTCGCCGAGTCGCGTTTTACCTACGCTACCATTGAAGCTTTTGCGCAATTCCTACCTATTCATACTGTCGAAGCTTTACATGCCTACATGTATCCTGTCTATACATGCCTACATAATACGTACCATATAAGGCATAGACTGTCTAACACACATTTTTTAAATCACTATAATTTTAATGTTATATTGTTTTTTGTGTAATATACATTTTAATTACGATCTATGACCGGTAAACTACAACATACTCGGACAGTTGCCCCATAACCTGATACACTGTATTTATTGTAAGGTATTATCTATTATAAAAAATGGCATCTTTATCAACTTATAGAAGTCCAATTATACATACAGTTATAATTAAAACTTGCTCTTATATAAGGATTAATGCAAAATTTAGTTTTTTTCAACTCATTTAAGTGCCAAATTGTCTCGCCGGTGTGATGTAGTAGGTTACTTTTTCTTATTTGGAGAACCATGCTCAACCATGGGACTTACATAATGTACTTATATGGACTGAGAAGAAAAATAGGATTGTTAGGCATGACCGTCCTCCTTAATGACAAGGACTTTGGTCTACTATTACACAATTTTTCATTTTGGGGTGGGCTGCGGTCGGCGCGCTTCTCGCACCACTCCGTCCGGGGCGACAGAGGGGCGTAAGCACGCAACACCCGCAACCCACCCGAACACCACGTCGCCTTCGTCGTTGGGCCGACCACCGTACCAGGGTTACTTGTCATAAGTGGTCGGCCCGACGGAATACCCCCTATTTGGGGTACCCTCCCATCGACCGACGTCCCCCCCTCGGGGAGGATGTCGGTCTTTCCTCACGCGGTCGGCCTCCCGGCGGTGACGGACTAACTCCCCGGTCACGTCACCCGCGACCTCGGCTAGGGCAGCATGGCACGTAGGTAGTCGCGCCTGCGCCACCCCAGTCGCTGGCGGCGGGTCGCTTCGTCGAGGATGTGCTCCTCGCGCGCGCGACCCGCCTCCTCCTTCTGCGAGATCACTGCCTCGCAGAAGGCTGCGACCGCGTCCCGGTTCCTGATGCTGCCGAGCATCTCCCTAGCGATGGTTGGCAGCGTCAGGTCGGCATCGATAATTGCGATGAGTTCATGACGCTGCTCCGCCCAAGCGGCACAGACCACGAGCGTATGCTGCGCCGTGTCCTCGTCGCAATCGCAGTGGTGGCAGGACGGTGTACTCTCCCTCCTAGCGACCGTGTACAGGTACTTGCCGAAGTATCCATGCCCCGTCAAGACTTGTACCAGTCGGAAGGAGAGCACCCCGTGCCGTCGTTCCTATTACACACTGGGCAGACGTTTTGATGCAGAATGTTTTTTTCAAGTTTTCCTTCTCTCGCAATGAGATCTTCTTTTAAAAGCTGAATCTAATAAAAATCTTGCAGCTGAAACCTTACAGGTGAAATCTTTTGAGTTGTCTACTTGTGTATTTATTTTGAATGTTTGCAATTGCATAATTAATTAACTGATCTAACAGATGTTTGCTGGCTCAATTTTAATATATTTTTGAATAATCTATATCTTAAATTATTTTAAATATGTAAATCACATAAAATGATTTAAAAATGTTAATGATAAATTAATAAAAGGAAAGTAGAAGATTAAAAAACTGCTATACATCACCGCCTTGTTCCTTTCTCGCATTAGGTAACTTGCATCATACCCGCATAAATTAAATCTATGCTTATATATATATATATATATATATATAGTATCAAACTCGACAATTAGCGGCCATTTTATTTATTCAATTCTAAAATAATAAAAATCATTCAAATCGTTTAGAATATAATAATTACCAATATGCGGACGGTCGTTTCGTATTGAGTCCATGTACCCATCAGCATGCTAGAGATTAATACATAATTTTAGAACTGATGCAGTGTAAGACTCGTGAACCGATATTAACCAAACATAGCTAAGAACCACTGCAAGAAAGCTGGCTTTCAAATGAAAAAAAAACCGCATCGAAATCGGTCCATCCGTTTGAGAGCTACGATGCAACAAACACACATACACACACAGACACAGCAACAAACACACACACAAAGACGCGCGCGCACGCACAAGAAATTTTAATTGTAGTTGCCCATTAGCAACAATAGATGGCGTTAAAAGTTACACCCTGTCTTCGATCTAAGAATATTAATTTTGCAACCAACAAAAATATTTTCAAAATATTCTCAAGACAAAACATTAAATGTTCTTGAAACTAGAACAATAAATATCTTGATTTGAGTATATTAGGATTTTTCATTTAAAAGGATAACGTTAAATGCTGGTGGAATACATTCATTCATAATTTCTCGTGCGAGACCTATGACCAACAATACGCTACGCGTCGTAACGTAAATTACATACCCATTATTTGAGATTCTTTATGGAGACGATATATTTATTAAACTAGTGTAGCGTTTGTTACACTGCAAAAACGCAGTTGTTACAATATCGACGGAAATTTTAATAAAACAGTTTACGACAGACGACTGCGGTCGCACTACTTTTATTGTGTTTGGGCCGAGTATCTTTTTATGTTGTGTTATGAATAAAATGATGTCAATTTCTACGTGTATTTTTGAAGATTTTGAAGTTTTTGGCGCCTTAGTAGTAGTAATTTTCTACGATGCGCGTGTATACCGTCACGAAGAACCGACACTCTGATGGTAGCTAGTCAAGATTTTTTACCATGCGCGCGCACACTGTCAGAAATGTGAACTAGATAATGCGTTATAATAAAACTGTCAATGTGTAAAATACCTTTTTCTATTATTAATGTCGTTATTTCTACAAACGTAGGTCAACGCGAAAAAATAAATGTTTAGAAAAAAAGTCGTAATGCTATGAAGTATAACTTAGTGAGTACATAATTACACACGCACATTTTTTTAAACTCTCATCAACGTCTCTAACCAGCCGTAGAACTAAACTTCGAGATTACCGTTAAGAAATTACCAAGAAAGGAGAAAGAGATTCCTTCTATTTCAGAAACCAGAGATGCACAATAACCCTTTTTTATTCTCAAATCCAAGATTCCGGTACAGATTCTCATGAACATTGTATCATATTCATGCCTACCTAACCTAACCAGCACTACATAATAAGTCAATTTTCGTCCCATTGTTGGAGTCCATACCTAATAGTGAAATATATATAGCATGAAGAAGAAGAATTTATGTATACATACTTCCGCCTTAATTCATACACGTCCCACTGTTGGGCTCGAGCCTCCTTCATAATAGGAGGGAAATTGATCTAGTATAACTATGACTAGTATACTAGATCAATTTCACATGTTGATTTTGAGTTATCCTCTCTTGCATACTACCTATATCTATACCAATAAATAAAATTGGAGTGTCTGTTTGTAATGTCAAAATAATAGGCTTTTTTCATGCTCACACGGTTATTTGCACGACACCTATGCCTAAAATACAGATTAAAAAAATTTTGTCTGTCTGTTTGTTCCGGGTAATCTTCAAAACGGCTGGACCGATTCCTAAAGTTCTTTCACTAATGGAAAGCTATAATATCAGGGCGTAAACTAGGCTATATTTTATCCCGGTATTCCCACGGGAACGGGAATTACGCGGGTAAAACGACTAAAACCGAAGCGAAGCGAGGGCGGGTTGCTAGTACTTATTATATCCCTTAGTTATTTTTTACGATATCCTTATACAAGAAAAGGAGTGGTGATGGTTCATGCTCTGTTACCACAAGGAAAAATTAATTACCTTAAAATGAATACTTACATACTACCTGTATAGGGTACTAGCAGCGCCCTGCAGTTTTGCGCGCATAGTTCCCATTCCCGTTGCAATATCGAGATAAATTATAGCCTATGTGTTATTCTGATATATAAGCTATATTATTGTGCAGTTTCATCAAAATCCATTCAGAAGTCTTTGCGTGAAAGAGAAACAAACATCCTCACATACATATTCACAAACTTTCGCGTTTATAATATTAGTAGGATGTGTTAGTAGAGTTTTATTTCCCTAGCCGAGGCCGCGGGTGACTGGACCGGGGAATTAGTCTGCCACCCGCTGAAAGACCGACGTCCTCCTCGAGGGGGGGAAGTCGGTCGAGGAGGGGGTATTCCGTCGGGTCGACCACTGATGACAAGTCACCCTGCTCCGGTGGTCGGTCCAAAGACGAAGGCCACGTATCATGGGTGGGTTACGGTGTGCGTGCTTACCCCCTTCTGTCGCTCTGGACGGAGCGGAGCGAGGAGTGCGCCGATCGTAACCCACCTCTAAAAAAAAAAAGTACAGAGTTTTATTTCGAGTTTGTCTTCTCTTGCACAAATGATATATGTATATTATATTCCTTAGTCGTCTTCTACCACATCCACGGGCAAGATGGATTGTAGTCCGTCACCACACGGAGTACATACTTTAATTGCGCAATATAATAAGATTTTGTTCTCATTGATTCTTACGACGTACGTAACCGACTATCATAAACACAATTTCCTCAACAGAACTTTATAGACCATTTATAGTGTCGCAATCGTCCGAAGCAAATGATCAATCAACACATTGTGTTCAGTCATCAAGTGATTGCACACTGATTGCTGTGTTTATCGTGGACTCGTTAATATATAAGCGGGCAATCAAATAGTCTATACCAATAAATAAAATTGGAGTGTCTATTTGTAATGTCAAAATAATAGGCTTTTTTCATGCTCACACGGTTATATGCACTATACATATGCCTAAAAATCACTTTATATTTTTTTGTCCGTCTGTTTGTTCCGGGTAATCTTCAAAACGGTTGGACCGATTTCAAAAATTCTTTCACCAAGGGAAAGCTATAATATCAGGGAGTAATATAGGCTATATTTTATCCCGGTATTCCCATGGGATTGGGAACCACGCGGGTAAGGCCACTGAAACTGAAGTGAAGCGAGGGCGGGTTGCTAGTACATAATATACAGACAGTTTTTTAAACTGTTACAGAATATTACTAGTAATAACTTCCAACGTTTTCGAAAACGAAATCTTAAAATAATATTCAATATCGTCAATATTTTTTCACTACAAATACTCTCCAGATAATGAGTAACATCCCCTACATAGATAGGTAACAATGGCACGTGATTGCACGGTACGCTCTCGTGCGGTTTCAACCCTCGCCGCAGACAGGAACTCCTAATACACGAATATTTAATATAGCACCTGATTAAATCTCTATTAATTATAGATCATACTGAGTGCTAATGCATGGTATAGAGAGAGGTTTTAGTGGAAACTGTTAGTATGATGACATAATGGAATACAAAATATATATATCTCCAATAATATGTCCGTTTGTACACAGACTATTTTAAAACAAACTATTATATTGTAATAACACTATCGCGAACAGTCAGGCGCGACGAAAGACTGTTTTATTTACTTGTAGTAATATATCGAAAGTCCCTACTTACATAACGACATGTCAAAAATGGCATTTTTTTATTGTATTCTTTAGGCTTTAGATTTTCAATACATATGCAGTATGAAATGTGCGTATTAAAAATCTAAAGCCTAAAGAATACAATAATAAAACGCCTAAAGAATACAATAAAAAAAGCATAAAGAATACAATAAAAAAATTAAAAAATCCATTTTTGACATGTCTTTAACTAGGGACCGTCGATATAAGGTAATAAATATCAGGTATTTAATTATTCCGTGCGGTGACGGAGTAAGAATACTATTCACCACTTTTTGCAGCATAGATCTTATATGCAGATTTAATCTGTTAGTCGTTTTTTACGACACCCACGGGTGGAGTATGGGGTAGTGAATTGCTTTCCTACTCCGTCACTAGACAAAATGAGTAACAATACGGTTCACTAATTCTTCTCTTGCATGAGAGTGACGTAAAACATGGCTAAGGAATATGATATGAAAATAACTATGCAATGCAAAAGAATAAAAACTCGAAATAAAACCGTAGGCGAATTCTTCTTATCAGCGCGATATAGTAAATAGGTTAATTTCCCTCCTATTGTGAAAGAGTTAATAGTGGAACTTTAGTAAGCTGAGAGGAAGATTACGAAATTTAAATAATTCCTTAAGTACAGGCCCTTATTTTAACGTAATCTTCGTCTGATAAAAATACTTTCTTATATTTGAAGCAATACGTATTCAATTGTTGAGTTACTGTTGAAAAAGTGTTTTAGGAATGGTTTTTAATATTGAGTTTTGTATTTGTTACAGGTAAACGCATCGGGATTAATTAAGTACAATGAAAAAAAAAAACCTATTGAAAAGTGAATTATATTAGTAGACTGTATTAAAATTGGAAAATCAAACATGTTGTAAGCATCGTATTTTGAGAAAGAACCTAATAATGTCAAAAAATTTAATGTATCAATCGAATTCCGGCGAGGATACTACCTACCAAAAATCTTTGATTACTTCTCGGATCCAGTGTCCAAGAAACGTCGCAAAGGCGATTTTATAGACATAAGAATTGCGGGTACCGTAATTCAATTTATTGCGTCTACCAGGGTGCGCTTCTCGGTGATAATGCGATTTGATCGAGCTACTTATTGGCCCTTTACGTTTTCATTACCTCGACTAAGTTTTCAATCGAAAAGAAAATTTTATTCAGAAAGGGGTGATTGAATACGGTAAACGTATTCGTCAAGTATGAAAAAGTCGAACAATGAATACTGTAACAATAGAAAGTTCGCTTTACTCCTTGACACCTGGGACGTTGGGAAATGAATTGTGAACAACATAATGTCGCAAAAGTTATATTTATGCCTTTGACGCGTCGGCGACACCCCATCATCGTCTATTCAGCCCTTTTTCAAGGCGATTAAAAACTTTTCCTTTTATAAAACATTTTAATATTTTACCATCGTATTGTTTGTGTATATTTGAAGTATATTTACCCAATGTTTCTTTACGGTTCTTGCTATTGTCAATCAAAATATAAAACGACATAAGTAGGGGAGTACGTGTGAGAAAATATTGAATTCAAATAGAGTTTCCACCCTTGTCGGGGGCTTTAAGAATAACAAGTCAATTTCCATTTTCTATTTCAAATAAAATTATTTTTTATTGTAGTACATCGTCTGTTGAAGTACATAGTAGCGATACTTAGAGAATTTCATACTTAAAAGACTTACAGCCATTTCACTAACAACAACTAAATTCTAGATAACACTTAAGGTATAACTAGGGTAACTACTTAAGGTATATATCACACAACATCAATGAGTTATTGACATTGTGTCATTTAATATTAGGTCCTTGTATATGAAATTAGCGCTTTGTCGTACTGACCACTTTGATCTGAAATATCTCCTCTTTGTTTAAGAATTCCAAATTCAAATTTATAAATTTATTTAGCTGGTACATTTGAGTTTTGAAAACGGTCATTCATTTGTTTTTACTCATTGTTTTTTTCTTTATCATCGGTGCCAAACTGGGACGCGGTCGCAGCCTTCTGCGAGGCAGTAGTCTCGCGGAAGGAGGCGGCGGATCGCCTGCGCGAGGAGCGCAGCCTCGATGAGGCGATCCGCCGCCGGCGACTGCGGCGGCGTAGGAGCGAATGCCTGCGCCTCATGCCGCCCTAGCCGAGGCCGCGGGTGACGTGTCCGGTAAATTAGTCCGTCACTCGCCGAGAGGCCAACCGCGTGAGGAAAGACCGTCGGTCTCCTCCCGAGAGGGGGACGTCGGTCGATGGGAGGGTACCCCAAATAAGGGGTATTCCGTCGGGCCGACCACTGACGTCAAAGCACCCTGCTCCGGTGGTCGGCCCAACGACGAAGGCGACGTGCATCGCGAGTGGGTTGTGGGTGTGCGTGCTTACGCCCCCCGTCGCCCCGGACGGAGTGGTGCGAGGAGCGCGCTGACCGCAACCCACCCCAAAAAAGAAAAAAAATAAAATTGTTTTTTTCTTTGGCGTCACTTATTACCGCACAATGGAAAACATGAAATATCGGTACGTATATCTACAAGTACGAGTTCTACCGTGGCACCAGTGCTGCAGAAACAACTCGAAGGATTAATGATGTGTACGGCGCTGGTGTCGCAAATGAAAGCATGGTACGTTTTTGGTTTCAACGTTTTCGTTCTGGAAATTTCGACCTTCAGAACCAACCCCGTGGACGGCAACATTTCCGAAATTTGGACAACTTCTTACAAGGAAAAAAATTCAACGCCGATGCGGTAGTACAAACCGCCTTCAAAGAGTTCATTGATTCTCGCCCCCATGGTATTTTTAGTAAAAGCATCAATGAACTACCTATGGCAAAAGCGCATAGATAACAATGGTGCATACTTTGATTAATTAAATATATATTACCAAAAAAAATAAATGACTTTATATTCCTCCCGTACAAAACGCCAATTTCATATGTAAGGACCTAATAATATGATGTTTAGAGTGCCTTAAGTGTTTCCTAAAATTTTGGCGAACAGACGTTAACGTATTATATTACGAATTCTCTGTGTGGTGACGGGGTAAGAATACAATTCACAGTTGAGTTTTCCTTCTCTTGGATAGACGTTATGTGCATATTATATACCTTAGTCGTCTTTTACGACACCCACGGGCAAGATAGGGAGTGGAGAACCGTATTCTTACTTCGTCACAACACAGCAACTCGTAATATTACTGCTACTTATTTTGTTTTTTACGCCCGTTTTCATCAAGGATTTATAAATTTTAGTTGACACCTATAGCAATATAAATGACATATTCTCACATACAATCTCATAAACATATTTTATCTCGGACTGATGTCAAATCAAGCATTCTAGGTGGAGGAAACCATTCAAATTACTAAGCCGTAAATCTAATGAATTAATTATCCAGTTTCTCTTCAATAAATTGATCACACACACCTTGTAATTATGTAACGAAGTCTGACATAATCTGGGGAGAACTAACTTCTCGTAAAATATTTATGTTTGTTCGAGTGAGGTATAATACTGTACCAATTGCTACAAAAATATATGTAATATATTACCCAAGTAAATAGTGATTTAAATTAATTTCTCTCTGTGGTGACGCATAAAGAAATAATTGACAACCCTCTTTCTTGGCCATGAATGTCGTTATAGACAAGCGATATGATATGCATATAACATTTATGCAAATGAAGGGAAACTCGGAATAAAACCATATACCAATACGTCCGACTAGAGTACTGTAGTAATTCAATTGCCTTCCTATTGTGGATGGGGCTCGAGCCCAGGAGGGGTATATATACGAGCAGAGATGATGATAACGATGATGATTTCTATTTATCATCATCATCTCAGCCCATATATGTCCCACTGTTGGGCTCGGGCCTCCTCCATAATGGAAGGGTAATTGACCTACTATACCACGCTGGTCAGACGTGTAGATATAGGGTTTTATTTCAAGTTTTCCTTCTCTCGCATAGATGTTATATGCGTTTTATATGCCTTAGTCGTCTGGTACGATCACCCACGGGTAAGATAGGGGGTGGTGAATTGTATTCTTACTCCGTCACCACACGGTCAATTTCTATTCGTCCAGTACTAACAATGATATGCATACATTAAGATATAATTCGTATTCAATAATTAAAAGCTTATATTTTAGTCCGTGTGGAGACGGAGTAAGAATATATTCACTAACTCATTAACAACGATGTATACTTTGATTAATTAAATATAATTTACAAAAAAAAAATTGACTTGCCGTAAAAAACGCCAATTTCATATGTAGGGACCTAATAATTAATTTATTTATTTTGTACAACATGGAAGACTTATATCTTAATAGGCTACTAGTTAATAAAATGTTAGCTAATTACAAGTCTTCACTTATAGTTATTGTATAATTGAATGAGAGCATTTTGACTATTCGCAATATACATAAAAAACATTCACTTTAGATAACTTTTACTTGTGTTAGACTATTTAAAAAAATCTAGATTTAAAAGTCTACGTGCTACATTTATATTTGTCATAAATGGGTCAAAATCATGCTGTTTACTCAAATTATTAAATCCTCTGCTTGCGCGTATCATATGACTGTTTTGCCTATAATTTGTTGCTGCAAGTGGTATCTGTAATGGTGGATGGAAACGACTAGATTTAAATGGTACATTATTTAATTATTATTTTATATAGGAGCTCAGGACTATCTATATGATTCTGTATGATCTTTAGTAAAAATATGTAATCAGCTATCTCACGGCGTTTTACGAGTGTTAATAAATGAAATTTTTTACAAAGTTGCAGGTATTGACTAGACTGATAAGGGATCTTTTGATGAAAACAAAGGTATTTAATAAATCGCTTTTGTATATTTTCTATACGGTCAACATACTTAAAATAGCTTAAATACTTAAATAGTGCAATGTTTAATTTTTTAGGAAAATTTTAGGAAACACTTAAGGCACTCTGCCTTAAGTGTTTCCTAAAATTTTGTCATACACAGACTTTAATGTAATATATTACGAATTCTCCGCGTGGTGACGGAGTAAGAATACAATTCACCACCCCCCTCTCTTACCCGTGGGTGTCGTAAAAGACGACTAAGGGATTAAATATGCTTATAAAATCTATGCGAGAGAAGGAAAGCTCGAAATAAAACCCTATGCCAACACGTGTGACCAGCGTCATAGTAGGTCAACTTCCCTGCTATTGTGGAGGAGGCTCGAGCCCAACAGTGGGACGTATATGAGCTGAAATGATGAATTATGATAGATTTTAGAATAACCTAACTTAGTATGTTATTGAGCAAGATATTAAGTGCATTATCATCTCATTTCATTTACGTTCCCCTGCTGGCCTGCTGGGCTGGAGCTTCCACAATAGATGTGAAGGATGCCTACTACATCACTCGGGGCCCGATGGCTTGTTACATAAATATTAATAATCATAAATAAAACTATTCTTATATGTTTTATAGTGTCTATATTTAATTTATGATATCTCGATGTTTCGAAGATTCTTCAGCGTTTGTGGTCACGGAAGGACTAAAGTGTCCCACGTTCATTAGGTTATCCAAATGAAATGTCAGAGAAACGATGACTTGGCACAGCTACTCGGTATTTCTCTATTTTATTTCGATCCTTATCTGTAATGAAATTTTATTCATCTTTTGGAAAACAGCAGTAAAATAAATATTTAAATCTTCTATTTTCATTGTAAAGGTAGTAAAAAATCTATTCTTAGGTTACCACAGACATTATATTTGACTTGAAGAAGCATATTGCCAATCAAAGATAATATCGAGGTTCCACGCGATCTAAGACTAAATTGCCGTTTATGGTTAGTTTGATGACTGCTCAAAGGTACAGACAACAATTTTTCAAGATATTTGGGGTTTACTGAAACGGGTTATTAGAAACGACTTTATTAGAAATATTGATTTTGGTCTGAATCCAAACTATCTAAATTAGCGTTTTGAACCTGAATATGTGTTCTGTAAATGCAAATTCTTACTAAGTTAAGAATCAGTGAAGCATATAATTTAATTATATGCATACTTTTAATGTATAAGTGTTTTTTCCTCTATCGGCATTCTTGTTTACGGTACAGACAGAAGACACATGCTGTGATAACATTTCTGGGGTTACGCTAGGTCTTAATAAAGTCTCCTTGCAGTTTTACGCCTATTTTCTGTCCATTGAAGCATTATTCTAATTATCCTCATTATTCCGCAAAGTTTAACACCTTAAATGCTTACTCGATGAGGTAAAACCAAAGTGCTTAAGTAGGTACTATCTCATTTTATTGAACGTAAGGATAAGATCGTTCTCGTATATTGACATTACAAATTCTACGTTTTTCTACTATATTGGAAACTTAACCACTTTAAAAGCGCCTCACGTAGTAATTTATATATCATGGACGCTTATCAAATGTCTATATTAGTTCAGTTACGCAATGACGATTATAGTGCAAATAAATTAGTGACTAATGGTAGCATTTTAAGGATATTTTATTTTGTACGATGTATGTTTTTTATATTTGCATATGCTTTTTTGTTTGTATGAGCCGTGGTCGCATTAAGTAAGGAAGCTTAATATAAACGTGAACGCATTATTTCAAAATGTTCCTGTGGCCATCTAACGATATGTAACTAGCCCTATCAATATACGTAATCCATATTATATCATTTCAAACTTTTATAAAGAGAAAAACCATAACTCATCTCAAAAATGTTTAACATTGTAGCCGACCGCAAAAACTACCACAGCAAAAATAATAATCAACAGTCTACTTTCACTTCAAAAACATTTTTTATCAGTCAAATCTGTGGATGATGCTTTGTATTCCCCTCGTCGTTTTTCATAGATGTTCTCAACTATTTCATGGTAAAGTTATGAAGGATCACATCTCATTTCGATGGTGTAAGATTTATGCACTCAATTATAAGAGCCCCGCTGTGTCTCGGCAGCCCGACGAGCCTACCTTCGCAAGCCGGCTTGAACATTTTCCGCTTACTTTAAGGAAACCGCAAAATATGTATAATGTTTCTTTATTCAGTTTCTGAAGGGTCTTTTCGGTATTAAAAAGAATTGTGTTGAGTGTATTCTCGTTGAAAGGCTTTTATTAATATTTGTATTACTTTTGCCGTTGAAATTTTTCCAAATTAACTAAATGAAATGAAAAAAAGGCTGTAGAGTTTTTACGTGTTTGATTTTGTTTGCCTGCAGATTGAGATACTTCAGTGTTTGAAGTGCGGGAGAAATAGTTGTAAAAATGTACCTAAAAGACAGTTCATTGAAAGTACTCAGCTTAAGTTAATTTTATATTCTTAATTTATATGAGCACGTTTCAAGTCTCATACGGATCTCTACTTACGCTAGGTTTCACAAGCAAAGTAAGTAGCACTTGAAACTATTTGCCGCTATCTAGTACGATTCACCGATTACAAGTTGTTTAATAATTAATATTAACACCGCTTATTTAATGTACCATATATTTGAAAGAAAGATAAACATTAAATTCATTATTTTTATTGTCTTCAATAAAGCTTTACAAATGTTTTTGGTTTCCACAAAATTTTCCAAAGGAAAGCATCTCACAGCAGAGAATGAAGGCAACGATTTGATTTACTGACGGACTAATACGAATAAGGGAAAACTGATAATTTGTGGAGATAATTATAACTTGGTACTGGCTACAATAGGCTCGTATTAATAGCTAATTTTGAATTGAAATAAAATTAGGGGAATCAAAAGATAGATATAGATAACTAATTTATATACGTCTAAAGAGACAAAATTATGAGATATAAAACAACTTATAAATATTGTCTTTATTTTGAAAGCATTTCATGTTGTGTTCAATTAACCAATAATCTATTTGATTATTTATTAATAAAATTAAAACTTATTTGATCATTTAATAATTTAATTTTATTAGTTGCTAGATGACTCCGTGAACTTCGTGTCACCGATAATTTGTTTAATTATAACTTTGATTAGTGATTCTTAATAATGGTCGACCTTAAATTTATCGAGCTCAATAATATTAACTTGAAAATTTACGAACTTAAAGTAACCAATTAAAATATCGCATATAATTGACAATTTTGAGTTTCTCGATTTTAGCTGTTCTTTTACAGATACCCTATATTTATTTTTATTTTTTAACTTTCTAGCTTAACGAACTGAATAAAAAAATATTTAACATGCTTAGGAAAGCGTACTTAGCATGTATGTCTATATCGCTTATTACCATACTTAATTTACAACTAGATACCTTTTTTAGGGTGCCGTACTCAAAGGATAAAAACGGGACCCTAATACTAAGAATTCGCTGTGTGTCCATCCGTCTGTCTGTCACCAGGCTGTATCTCAAGAATTGCGATAGCTAGACAGTTGAATTTTTTACAATTTATGCATTTCTGTTGCCGCTATAACAACAAATACTAAAAATAAAATAAATATTTAGGTTCAGGCTTGCATACAACAAACGCGATTTTATGGATAATACTACGGAACCCTTCGTGTGCGACTCCGACTCGCACTTAGCAGATTTTTTCTTATTGTGTTTAATGAAACTTCCCGTGTGATGACGGTTTGGGAATACAATATGTCACCGTCTCTTACGTTTTTCTGTAATGCATCGAAACCGGCTGAGGGATTACCATGACAATGAGCTGCAGCATTCTCCTGGGAAAAGTAAAACACCAATTTTTTCATCATTCATTCATTTCAGCATATATGTCCCACTACTAGGCTCGAGTCTTCTCTTGGATAGGAGTGAAATTAACACAAATAGCTATCATCAAATAACATGTCAAGTGTGGCTAATATGGCATTATTATGGGATTTGCGTAGACAATGTCTATAAACTGATGGATGGATGGAGGGTTCGCTCCTTTGCCTAAATTCTTTTTGATTTAATGCACTACATTTAGAAACCGAACCGATTTCAAAAATTCTTTCACCAATGGAAAGCTATAATATCAGGGAGTTGGGCTATAATATCAGGGAGTTTCAGTTGTTTATCCCGGTAATCCCACGGGAACGGGCACTACGCGGGTAAGGCGACTGAAACCGAAGCGAAGCGAGGGCGGGTTGCTAGTTTTAAATAAAACTATTATTACGGATTTCATCCCGTTTATATTTTATTTTGAGCTTTCAACGGTCGAGGTCATGGGACGAGTCCTGCGGAGAACGCTGTGTTCGAAACAGCGCGAAATCAGAAATTATATAAAACATAATTTTACATCGAACGTGAAAAGCTGCTTAAAATTGAAATTGGCATATGGATAGTTAGACCAAATAATAGGTTAAAATTATGCAGCAGATAATTATAGTTTTATAAATTACTCTCTTCAATAAAATCCCGAATTTAAGAGACCATATCGCCTATGTAAGGATATAATAACGCTTTATCGTCCGTTTCATGTGGCCTAAAATGAGATCATAAATATTAAATAACAGCTTAGCAAAAGTACTCAGCTGGATTTATGTCTCAATATCGTACACCCTCAGAACTCCTTAGCACCTGTATAGATCTTTTATAAATAGGGTTGCCATAAATAAATAATTATGTAATAAGTATTTTCAAACACGATAAAATCTGTAAAATAGTTTTACTTACAATGTGTAATACTCCCGTAAACATCAGAAAGTACTCTGATTAAAACATTGATTCAAATATTCCCTTCAATATTTGAATCAATTTTTTAATCAGAGTAGGTACTTAGAGGAGAGAGGTAAATTGACCTACTATGCCACGCTAGTCAAACGGGTTTGTATAGGATGTTATTTCATGTCTTCTTGTATACATGTTATCTGCATAATATAAAGTCTTTTACTTAGAATAATAACGTATAGAAGGTAAGTTTGCGAACAAAAAGTGAAGCATTTCAATTGGAGCCTAATGGAGCTTACGCCGGAACCATTCCATAATGTACAAGGTCACTGTACTGCACACAGAAATATCTTATTAATTTTTCTGTGGTACTGCACGTACGTACGCAACTCTTAAAAAATAAATAGGTAATTATGACGGTTTGTGCATTCAAATGGTGTCACAATACAGTTGATAAACATAAAAGGGGTTTTAACATTACCTTTAAAAGTATTTTAACGATTTATGTTAATAAAAACATAATTTGATTTCATAATTTATATAGTGATGTGCGTATGTACGTGTGTAATCGCTTGCACGCATGTAGTATTGTTTGCTTCATATTTTTGATGGCTTACGTATGGACACTATCCTTTTATACGTTATTATTCTAAGGTCTTTTACGACACCCACGAGCAGAAAAGGGGGTGGTAAATTGAATTCTTACTCCGTCACCACAAAGATATACAGAATACAATATCGTGTAGTAAATAATTAAACCTATAATTAAACTTCACAAATATCAAAACGGGCATCCGTAGAAATTCCATCTATGATACTTTACCTAGAAGCTAGCTACATCTACCACTACACAATTCGCTACACTTTAGCGACAGAGTATAGTGGTAATCACTACCGTTTAGTAGTTAATAATTATTCACTTTAGAATCCGGACAAGGAACAGAAATTTCATGACAGTTCTGTCCGGAAATATGCGGATACTTGGTTAACTATTCGTGGCACCAATATTGATACCGTGCTGTTAATACTTTCGTATCACGCGAAGGCAGTTCCGCTTCGATTTGTGTAGGGTACTTACCTGGGTTATAATTATTTATTATCTCTATTAACTTTTGAAAAACATAAAGATTTCTATATTTTTCATACAAATAATAAGTCCTCGTTGTCTTTTCCTGGTACTGCATCCCACGGGAAAGAAAACACCAAACGTTTTCCTTTCATAATTTGGTATGAAATCATTTATAAATTATGAATGTATATAGTTTATTTTTTATTTCATATAGATGATACTTTTGGTTATACAGCACCGTATAAGAAGAAAAAATCTGCTAATCAGACCTTCCCTTCTCTGTCCATATACACCACACTATTCGGAACTATTGAACACCAGTCTCTTCCCTAATTATTACTTTTATTTATTTCAGTATATTACAATAACATCTTACACATAACTTTTCTTATGTTTTTTATTTTCCGTGTGGTGACAGAGTAGTAATAGAATTCATCACCCCCCTTTGGGCCCCCCACCCCCTTTTGCCCTTGGGTATTGTAAAAGACGACTAAGGGATATAATATGCAGAAAACATATATATGTGAGAGAAAACTCGAAATACAACCCTGCCAACCAATCTGGTATAGTGTTCGTATTTTCCTCCCACTATGTAGGAGGCTCGAGCCCAACAGAGTTACGTTTATGAGCCGAGATGATAATGATTCTATTTAAATATTCCTTTTTAAATTTTTTACCATCATTATTTTGTGCTTGCTCTGTCGCCCCGGACGGAGTGGTGCGAGGAGCGGGCCGACCGCAGCCCAACCCCAAAAAAAAAATACATATATCTGTGCCGATAGATATCAAAACCAGATAAATTATAAAAAATTTAAAATTTCAAGTCTTAATTTAAGACCAAACAAATAATTTACAAAAATAGCAATGGTTCATAGTTTTAAGTTTTCATTTCTGTCGGCAGTCCTCATGTCACCTTTGAGTTCTTTTTTATTCAATAAAATGAAGTCGCAATTTATAATACAAACAGGCTTATTTGCCGGTTTATTTATCCATAAACAAAGCAATAGAATAGCGTTAGCTATTGATATTCTCTCGGCGTTCATGAAGTTGGCCGTCGTCGAGACATTTACTTAATTTGTCCGCATCAGGAGTTACCATCGCCAGTTTGTTTATTCAAGACTTATATTTGACGTGAAGATTACTAATTTATATTTTGTTGTTCTTTTTTGTATTACATTAATCTAGTGATGTAAATAAGCAAATGGTAATCATTATTTATATAAAATTTCGATATCTTAAGAAAAATAAAGAAATTCATTACAAAAATTTGTTAATTTACCGCCAAACTTGTCTCTGTAGCAATCAAGAAGTTTAGAACTGCAGATGGCAACGGGCTGAATACTTGTTAGTCTATTGCCTTGTGAATAATAACGCAAATACTCATTAACAATTAGAAACAATAATTGTATACCTAGTTACATCCAAAAATTATATTGAAAAGTTATATAATAAACTGCTATCGCCAAGCCGCGTGCCCACCTTAGCCATTATGGCACACTTTTGGGAAGGAATATATTTAACACTGGAAGTCTATATGTTGATGGATGGATGAAAATATTACCATATGTGGTTCTTCCGTGTGGTGACGGAGTAAGAATACAATTCACCACTCCCTATCTTGCCCGTGGATGTCGTAAAAAACGACTATGGGATATAATATGCACATAACATCTGTGCAAGAGAAGTAAAACTCGAAATGAAACCCTATACCAACATGTCTGACCAGCATGGTATAGTAGGTCAAATTCCCTCCCAATGTGGAGGAGGCCCGAGCCCAACAGTGGGACGTATGTGGGCTGCGATGATGATGATGTGGTTTACCCTTTTTTCTGGTAGGCTATGATAATCTATTCGGGGTGACGAATGAGTGGCGTGCTGCCCCATAACCTACCGTATTTCTTCTTTGTCGCCATTAGGCCGACCACTACCTAAATGTAGTTTACCCTTTAGTAATATCAAAATTAAATCACAAATATATAACCATCATCATCCCGATTACTTCTTCCATCGTACATATTGCAAACGTTTTGTTAACTGTAATAGTTGACCAGACGACGTCAGATAGAGTTGCTCATATACGAGTATATAAATATGAAAAACTTCTACTCTTCTTTTACGACACGCATGAGCAAAGTAAGGGTTGGTAGTATTCGTGGTCGCCATCACAGCAATATAGATAATACTAGCTGACACAACATACGTTGATCTGTTCAAATAAGCGCCAACTACCGGGTCCAATTGTGAATCTAAACCATTCTCGAATCGCCTTGAACGCACACAAAAAATTTCATCAACATCGGTCCAGTCGTTTAGGAGGAGTTTAATGACCATACAAAGAAAATTATATATAAAGATTATTTATATCGTATCTAATAATTATATGTTTGAAATAATAATACATGTTAATACAATGTTGTAGCTCATAGCTAAAGTTAATTCACTTCGAAATTAATTTTAACTTCTCTCGTTAACAGTGAATGAGACAGAAGAGAAATTCTGTATAAAATCTGTTGTGTTAATACAAATATGTCGCAGTAATGTTTTGTCGGTACCTTAATTAATTAAAGTAACAAAGTTTCCTTTGTCGCAACAATTTGCATAATTATGTTGCATAATAGCACAACTTCGAAAATGATATCAACTTAGTATTTGAATTCATTTGTATTGTCAGTCGGTATTTACCGCAATGTAATATACACCATATTTATTTATCTTTCATCATCATTTAGCGCATCGGCTTCCCCTGCTGGACGTAGGCCTCCCTCATGTTTCGCCTGAGTGCGGTTCTGTGCCGCCTGCATCTAGTGACGTCCAGCAACTTTCACCAGATCGTTGGTCTGCCTAGTTCGTCCTACGCTGCATCGTCTGAATTGTGGTTGCCACTCAAGAACATTTCTTCACCAGCGGTTGTCGGTTCGTCGAGCGATGTGGCCTACCCATTACCACTTCAGCGTTCTTATCCTTGGTGCTATGTTGGTTACACTCGTTCTTCTACGGATTTCCTTATTTCAGATTCTGTAGCCGTGTGTTTTCAGACACTGAGATATGAGTATTTATCTTTGATCTATTTAATTTTTTTCCTTTTAAAATTTATTTAATATTTTATTTCATCAAATGCTTAATATCTTTGAAAATATATAACATGGATCTACTTCTATAAATATTTAGTAAATTGTACTCCGCATTTCTCATGTCTATAAATGAAATTAAACTAAATAAAGACTATTCTAAGAATTTTCATTCGACAAATTTATTACTTTCAAAGAACTATAAACTTGTCCTATATTTTAGACCTTAACGAAACAAATACCACAATTTATGTGCGGGTAGTCTTTTCACGAGTCATTGGTCTAAATTTTCTACGGACAGCGATTAAGATTTACAACGGGATAGTTCCCAAATAACTTGAATAGTTGGAAAACCTACTGCACCCTCAATGTTTCGATAGGAGCGACAATTTATAGAGTTAAAACTATTTGTTTAGTGGTCAACATGAGAAGTTGGTGTTGCCAGGAATTTGTCAAAGTTCGAAACTTGAAATTAAGAGAAAAGTTTATCATTTATTAGTATTTAAAGTATAAAAATCTAAACCCGGTAAAGGATTTTATTTTAGAACTAGTAATCCGCCCTCGCTTCGCTTCGGTTATAGTCGTTTTACCCGCATAGTTCCCGTTTCCGTGGGAATACCAGGATAAAATATAGCCTAGTTTACGCCCTGATATTATACCTTTCTATTGGTGAAAGAATTTTTGAAATCGGTCCAGCCGTTTTGAAGATTACCCGGAACAAACAGACAGACAGACAAAAATTTTTTAATTGCTATTTTAGGCATAGGTGTCGTGCAAATAACCGTGTGAGCATGAAAAAAGCCTATTATTTTGACATTACAAACAGACACTCCAATTTTATTTATTGGTATAGACTAAGTATGTCATCGGTAGCGGCAAAGATATTTTTATGTTTTTTTAACTTTTTTTGTTTTTAAAAGGCCCCGAATTAACTAAATAATCCTTGTATTTAGAGGCACTTTACAAACGTATCATTTAACGGACAGAAATTACACCCATACTCAGAAAAACAATTTGTAGATTGCAAAAAGGATTGCCCTGAGTCGGAATCAACCCCATAACATTGACATGGTAGGTACCTTAATCACTATGCTATCTGTGCAGTCGAATTCTTTACATTGATCTTATATTGAGATAAGAATAGCTGAATAAATAGCGTTGTTGTTCCTGTTACAAATATAACATATATTGTAACAGGAATATCGTTGAGTGTTATTAATATTTGGCATTTATTTACCTTTATTTTTTTTTATTGTCACGCCAGGCCATTGCTTCGAAGGGTTAAATAGCTTCGTAACATAATTACAATTTGCCACAAAAAATTAGTACCGTGGAATAGAACCATAGCATATTAAATCGTCATACGAACTGTTTTAATATTAAGAAATCGTAATAAGCCATTATAATTAAAGATATTTTCAATTAATTTTTGCGATTCATTATTTTTTCTTGATAAGAGAACTCCTGCTACCGTAACACGAAAAAATAGCATGTACTTTTCATGATAATAAAACAAAACTTCTTGAGCCAAAGAGGTATTTATTAAATGTCACAATTTATTTCAAAACTAATAAGCCAAACATTTTAAAAAGAAAATAAAATATGCAAAGTGTAAAATTATCTCACTTTTGAAAGCCACTAAAATCTTTGTGACAATGGCGTTAATAACGTGTTAATTGAATTAACCTTTAACTAAGGGTACAGATATATTTACATAATAAGGGTAACATTGTTACTATTCTGTATAATTGTTAGCTTTATAGTCACTTTATTTTACTATTAATATGTACCGTGTTGTTTACGTTATCCCAAAAATACGTTACACGATGTCGGTATAACGTATTTTTGGGAGTTAATTATTGTTATTATATATAATAGCAAAATTTATATTATATCTTATCTCAACTCTTATACGTCCCACTGCTGGGTTCGAGCCTCATCCACAATAGAAAGGAAACTATACCACGCTGGTTAGATGGGTTGGTATAAGGTTTATTTCAAAATTTCATTTACTTCTATAGATGTATGCATGTTATATCTCTTAGTCAACTTTTACGACAACCATGAGCAAGATGAATTGTATTCCTAATCCGCCTTCAAACAGAAAATTACATCGAATTGTTTTATAATATTCTTATATTTAACTGTGCCTACGTTAAAGAATCTTAAATAATATCTATTCAACTTTGTACAGGCGTGGGCGTGTTAAAAATGAGGTTAAACATAAAAATTATGCAGTATTATGAGAGAAATTTCACAATGATAAAAATACTTTTGAGATATATTATAAATAGTTGTATTTACTAGAAAAATGAAACGAAATGCCTACAACATGTAGAGTGTGTTAAATACTTCATCGTATGTTTTAGACAGAAAAATAAAATGTAATTAAAACAAATCCTAAACTAAAAAGAAAAATAAGTTAAACCCAAGAGCAATTTGATATTAAAAATAAATATTAAAATTATCATAAGTCAAGCGTAATAGACATTTCAGGAACATGATTACTAGAGAGATGAGACGCTCTTACGAAGACAAAGAAGTGCTTCTCAAAACAACAATGAAACGTATTAATATACCGTATACCCTACAGGCTTTCGGAGCGATTTTCAATTACATTCGTCTCAGTACGACGAAAGGGAGGATCTTACGTAACAGAACACGAGGTTAAATGAATATGAGGATTAGATTAGAGGCTGTTGGTTTTGTCAGCAATTTCTTCATAATTGCGTAAAGATATATTACGGTATATAGCACAGACTTAGTTGATATCCTTTAATGTTTTAATCTAAGCTAGTATATGGATATTATTTTCATCGTCATTTCAGTCCACAGAAGTCCTACTATTGGGCTTAGGCCTCGTACGCAATGGGAATAAATTGACCTATTATACCGCACTGGTCGGATGTGGTAGGTTTTATGTCAAGTTTGCCTGCTGTTGCATAGATATTATTTACGTGTATATTACTTATTCGTCTTTTAGTCCCCCGGGCAAAGTTGGTGGTAGTGAATAGTATTCTTACTCGGTCACCTCACAAGGATCTTAATTTTAAAGGTTTACCTTTAGTCGTCTTTTGAAACAGTTGCGGAAATGAAAGAGGGCGAGAAAGAGCATTCTTAAACTGTGACCATACGGAATGTAAAGATATTTGAATAGAGATTCTGACCTACCTCTGAATCGTAAATTCAATACCTTAACATTTATCTTTTTTCATAAAGTTATTTAAAAAGTACATAGCTTAAAATTTTGTTGATAATATAAATAACTATTTTAAAAGGAGAACCCACCACTTTCCCACAGTTAATCAATATACCGCAAACCACGATGGAATGGAAGGAATACGTGATAGGATCAAGTTGGAATATGAGATAAGGAAATCTTACGTGTTAAGTACCCTCCAGAATGTCAACTTAAAAACTTTCACAGAACTTTGAATATTTATCTATATTTAACTTATCGATCTTGTAACAAGTAACACAGTTGCAAAATTCTTACGTTAAGATGACCTACCTGTTGAACTTTCGAAATAAGCTTGTATCTGATTTAAAGTTTTTGATGGGTTTCTAAACATCACGACTTTGTATTTACTACAATGGTTTACTTAGAATAGTTTATGGTCAGATCCTATATAACTCAACTACACAAACTCTCTCAAATAAACATACGCTTGACTAGAATATGCAGTTAAAAATATTATTACTGTGTTGGCTCTTATTTTTTTAATTTATCTGATCTGTGTTTTATTATTTAATTGCTTTTTTTTATTATTTTTAAATAACACCCTGCATTAAGGCAATAATTCTTATATCGCGGGAGACTACAAACATATAATGAACAGCCACAAATTATATGCAGATGCAGAACAACAATTTGTGGATCGCATAGTGTTCTGCATGAAATTCGAATCCACGACACTAGCACGGTAGATCGGTATCTCAACCACTACCTCATCTGTTCTGTCGAGTCTGTGTAAGAGTTTCTTCAACCTTTAGTGAGCAGAGGAAACAGATTTCCGCAGTAGTTTTTCCACCTGCTGCGATTTGACGCGCATAGAGGAGTAAATAAACGAAATGCCTCGTATTTCAGTGGTACATGGTTTGTCCAGCTATGTGTCGTGACATCGTAGAGTTGATACCAAGAAGAGTGAGCAGCTAAGTACGTTGGCTTATATATATTGAAAAGCTAAATGCTAAAAGAAAAATATCGTTTTCTATATCTAATTTATTATTCCATTGGTATTTAGAGAAAAATGCTGTGTGGTAGCGGCTTCGAATACTACCAACCCTTGCTTTGCTCGTGGGTGTCGTAAAAGACGACTAAGAGCCCTAGATTGACCCGGACCAACTCCATCTGGTACCATTTGGGTCAACGATTACATTCCCAAGGAGGGTTGACGTCAGGTAGGCGGCCGGTCATAAAAGTATTTGCCGAAACTTTTTGCAATATCTCAAAACAGATGACATATTGCGTCGACCCCAAGTAATTGGGATAAGAGCAAGATGATGATGATGGTATTTAGAGAAAAAGGAGACGTATCCATCGTCCTCTATTTGTGACCAGTTGTTGATTTTTGACCAAATTTATGACTACACGCAAATTTATCTGACTTTCTTAAAAACATTTTTGTTTTACTTTTAAGCACTTAAAAGGGCTATTAGTCCAATATTTTTTTTTTACCTGTGATAGTAATTAGATATCTAGATATTTTAGATAAGCGAAACTTGTGGTTACAATTTATACAAACGAGTCACGTTCAATTTTGTTTACAGCAATAAATAACAATAGACTAGTGGAGTTAAATTTACTCAGTTGGTTGTACGAATTTGTACGTACTTGCAGTTTGTACACGTTTACCAAACAAACAGAATGGCACATCTTCCCCTGACCTCTTTTCCTGAAAATAAATACTTGCTTAATACTGCAGACGTCTTCATGACATCTTTATGCCTATACTTATATATATAAGAACAAACTCATCTATTTTGTAATATACACTGCAAATATAGAAATAGGTATATATGTTCGATATATCATCATTTCTCATCATTATCATAACAGCTCATATACATCCCACTGTTGGGCTCGAGCCTCCTTCATAGGGAGAAGGAAATTGTCCTGCCATATCACGCTGGTTAGACGTGTTGTGCGTGTGTCCGCTGACTCGCTCCGCCGGCGGCGACTAGGGAGGAAGAGACGCCGCTATACGCTCCTCCACCCACCTTCCTGAATGATGACAGGACGTGGCCAGACAGCCAAGCGTTAGGGTGTCGGGGATAGAATGTTATCAGACGATCTCGCCGGCACCTCGTAAAAGCGCGGAAGGGGCCGCTGTGGTTTTAGTGGGTATATCGGTCACTTCTGTGGCCGGCGAGTCCTACACACACTCCCCTGTCTATAACCGGCGGAGGAAAGTGCATAAATGCATTTCTACAGCGTGCAAAAAAAAATAAATTAAGGTGTTATACGCATATTAAATCCCTTAGTTGTCTTTACGACATCCACGGGCAAGAAAGCGAATGGTGAATTGTGTTCTTACTCCGTCATCACATGAATTTCATCATTACCCTGCTCTTATTTCAATCACTTGGGGTTCACGTACTATGTACTCTTACTCCTATGTACATATGGCAACAAATTTTGACAATAGTTTTAGTGTCCGTGTGGTGACGGAGTAAGAATACAATTCACCACTCCCTATCTTGCCCGTGGATGTCGTATAAGACGACTATGGGATATAATGTGCACATAACATCTGTGCAAGAGAAGGAAAACTCGAAATGAAACCCTATACCAACATGTCTGACCAGCATGGTATAGTAGGTCAAATTCCCTCCCATTGTGGAGGAGGCCCGAGCCCAACAGTGGGACGTATGTGGGCTGCGATGATGATGATGATGATTTAGTGTCTGATCCCTCCTTGGAAACGCAATGGTTGACTAAACGGCATCAGACGGAGTTGGCCCTGATCCTTGTAAAACTCGAAAATATGTAAATAGATCTGTACATTATTTATACCACAACAGTGTGTATATCTAAAAGCTTAGCATATGTGTTATGTTTTTTTATTTAAACAAAACTGCACAATAAGGGAATAATCCTTTTATTGTCGAGGACTTTACACACACAAAAAATAACAAATTTTAGGGTTCTGTACCCAAAACGTAAAAATGGGACCCTA